>CM025851.1:18116180-18318601 GCA_003952965.2 Morella rubra | reverse complement strand
TAAAAAGTTGGCTCTATAGCGGCGGTCCGACCGCCGCTGTATAGCCAACGTATACACCAGCGGTCTCCACAACCGCCGCTATAGGGCTGTGCCGACAACAATATATGACCGCCGCTAAAAAACGCTGCTATAGGATATAGCAGCGGTTTTGGAACCTATAGCGGCGGTGTACGGCCGCCTCTATAGGCCTTTATTTCTGTAGTGAAAGGGATCAGTAAATGGAGATATTGTCATTTGCATTACTACGTTTCTTTTGTTGTTGTTTCAATTTATCTTTTATGCATTTTGTACTTACTTTACTATTTCGATAACAGGTATCCTCTACCCCACCTTACTAAATCCTTATACTCACCCCTTTGATTTTGTTTGTGCCTACCTACCTGTACTTAGCAGATCATTAGGGTGTTCTCTATCACGCCCAGACGTACGACTTCAAGACATATAGATTGACAGTCTAGGACTGGATCTGGGTGCCTTACACATTTGAGGTGCTGATAGAGCACTCATATGCGTGGACGCTAATCAACCCGCCTCAAGCTTCACCGATTATCCCTTATTTGTTCGATTTTTCACCCAAGCCAGTTGCGAAGGTGCCGGAGGGCATCGTTGACTTCATGGGTACCGATTAGGGCCCATGAACTATGTTACGCTTTTTGTAGTATTTTCATTTTGTTTTGTGGACAACTTTATGAACTTTCCTTTTGAAACTTTTGGAATGTAAAGCTTCCTTGTGGGGCATCTTGCTAGGTTTTAGTGAGCGCTACTTTGGCTCACCCTTTTGTATATGCCTTGGCGCCCCTCTTCATTAAAAACTTTCTTAGAGAGTTTAAGCTTATATTCCTAGTTATTATGAAAAGTTCTTTTTTATCATTTGTTCATGGAGATTTGATTCTAAAACCGCCATCTCCAAAGTCAAACATTTTTTAACATTAACGGTCCAACAATTTTCCGTAATTTATCAATAAATAAGTTAACCGCATGAAAAGCTTTGGAATCATTTAACTACTCTCTGAAATAATGAAGTTAATTCCTATTGAGTAAGTATTTCAATGGTTTGAATCCTCTCGACCCTAGGAGTACCATTTCTCTTTTATTTTTATCTATCTTTTCGTACTAGGTCAAACGAGGCTACTCTAGTTATTTTGAGCCCCTAAGAATCTTACGTGTCGTCACCCCGCCATTTATGCATTCTATTACTATAAGAAAGCTTAGGAGTAAGTTCGAGTATGTGTGCCAACAAAACTCCCTCAATAGAGTAGATAATACAATGGAAATTTCTTTATCTTTGGCTTCACACAAAAACAATTATGTGAAAGTGTAATTTTTGTGTGAATAATAAAAGAAAAGTGATTGAAAATGATTTTTTATCTCTCTCAAGATTTAGGAATGATGTAAGTTCCTTTAAGTTTATTTATGAGACCTTAGGAAGGCCCTTATATAGGCTACATATAAAAATAGTTGTTTCTAGCCGTTTGAGTATAAACTCTTCAAGTTCTCAATGTACTGAATCTACCGATCGACTGACGTCGTATAGCAATCGACCGCTTCAGGTTACTGTTACTCCAATGGTCAAAAAGTAAAAAGCACTCACGTTTGAGTTTGTACACCTGGTTGACCACTACATGTATCGAGCAATCTCTAGTCGACCGCTACAAGTTAAATGTGCAATGATTTGACAATAAAAAAGCTCAATTTTGATATTTTTGAAATCTCAATTTCAAAAAAACTCCCCAAAAATATAAATAAGGTTTGATTATATAGGAATGATTTGAAAGCACCTAAATAATATTTTGATTGTTAAACTTACGATAAAAAGGTTTATGCACGGTTTGAAAAGTATGCAAATATGGGATTCAGATCCTAAGTGAAGCTCTTAGAGTTACAAAATTCATCATAAAGTCTCGAGTCTTTACTTTTGAACTTCTTCCATTGAATTAATCTTTGCTTTTGTTGTTCTGTGCTCATTGGATCTTCTTTGCTTATTCATCTCAATTACTTTTTTTTTTTTTTTTTTTTGAGAAATGATCAGTTTTATTAGCTTTAAAGTATATACAAAGTTAGGTGATACAGACAGTTCTCTCCCTCCAAACATAAAAAAATTCACACATGAGGTACCTGATGTGATACAGGGATTTAAAATATAAAGTAGTTTTAAATGAATTTTAAATATGAGATGAATTAAAAATAACTCATGTAACGATCGAATAAAATATTTCTTATAAAAATAAAAATAAAAATTAGGAAAAAATATTTTTATAAAAAAATAATAAATTTGAATTTAAATAATAAATTACTTCAAATTATGAATATATATATGCCAAAATAATATATTAAAGCTGGGAGGGTGAGGGAAAGAAAAGGGTAGGCTAAGTGCAATGCCAGAATAAGAAATGAAGTAGTAAATTATCTTCTTTCAAAAGCAAAACTATTTTACAAAACTATTTTACCTAAATTACATAGTATTTGACAACTTAAAATTTTAACAAAATTTTACTTTTATCAAATACACTTTAAAATTTTATTTTTACTTTTATTACTCATTTACAATTTCAATACCACCTTATTTTTAATACTAATATAAAATTTTGAACAAAATTTTAATAAAATTTTGAAAACAAACGCATTGTTTCATTTTACAATTGATTAATCCTATCGTTAGTTGACTGAATTTTACCAATCACTTCAGACACCGACAAGTAGGGAAAGCTTTTTGCATATTCTTATATTTTACGATGAAACATCATAACCTAAAACCAAATTTAATTCATCAATCCCCTGACATCCTTGAGTAAAGTTGAATTTAGCCTTCACTGTGGACCGCAGCTAAAAGTTTTAAAAAAATGCTGGTAAACTTCTCCGGATGCACCTGTTGCTGCATAATGCACACACCTCTAAACAACCCCCGGTGACTTTTCCCAGTGCTTTTTGCACTCCTAGCAGCGCTATTCGACAAATGCTAGAACCCGAACTTTTTGTAATTTCGTTACTGTGACCGGGGCCGGCTTAGCTATAGGCTTTAATGCCTCTAAATTTAGGAAGCCTCTAATTCAAAACTTTTTTAATGATATATTTAAAAAAAAATTAATATTAAGGTCTAAAAAATTTAACGTGAAAGGTTATATGGATTGAAGAAGCATATTAAATCTCTTTAATTGAAATAGTATTAACTTTTCTCCAAATTTAAGAGGCCCTAATTTAAAATTTTATATATATTTAAAGAAAATTTAATATTAAGACCTCAAAAACTTAAACATATTAATTGAAGAGTCCTATTAAATCTCCTTGATTGAAGGAACATTCACTTTTCACTTTTTGTGAAATTTACAAAGTCTCCGTTCAACCCCATAAAATCTTCATATTTAAAGATATTAATTGCAATCTCTTTATTTAATTAATTGTTGTACCTTAGATATTTAGCTATTTAAACCTTAACTAACAACTAAAAATCTATCTTTAAAATGACTTAAACTTATTTGAGATAATATCTGTTAAGTACCAAAAATATCCAAAAATCCTCTCTCAACCATTTTTTTTTTATTCTTATCATTTTTTAGTGCCTCTCTCAATTTGTATTTTAATTTTATTGTTTTGTAGGGGTAAGGGAAGTACTGAAAACTAGTTTGATAAGAACTAGTAAAAACTAGTTTTTACTCCAAAAATCCTCTCTCAAATTTTTTAGTGCTTCTCAACTCCAATTTTAGCCTGGAATATTTAATAATAACCTATCATTTTTGCTTTAGACAGATTCTAAAAACACATTTAATAAAATTAAAAAGATTTGAGATTCAACTTAAATCTTCAAAAATTTAAAAATAGAGAATATTAGTGTGTTCTCCTCTTTTAGTATTTTCAAACTCTTTCTTATTTATATTTACTTTGTATTATCTCTATAAGTGTCTTTACAGCATACTCAATTTTTAACTAATATAAACGCGTGCTATATATTATTCAGTCAAGAAAACTCTTTGAGAATATTTTTTATAATCTAAGTTATATTTATACAAACTTTTTCATATTCCATATATAGCGAAGCATATAATATAAAATATATATGTATATATAATATTATTTTGGCCCTCCAATGATAAATTCCTAACTCCGTCATTGATTCCAGAGAAGGTTTCCATGACAAGTAAGAATAGGCACAAGAAACTTTAGATAAACAGCTTTCATTGGGGTCACATGGTCTCGCGGTAAATTTAACCAGCTTTGAAGCTTATAACTTGCATTGAAATATAATTTAGAGAGAGATGAAAACACTTTTGAGTAATTAACTCTTGCAAAGCCTTCGTCGTGACAATTTGGAGCTTTACATCAGCTGTGTTAAATGACATTTATGGTAAGGTTAATGACCATTTTAGTCTATAGATTTTACGCCCTTTTAAAAATCATCCCTAGGTTTTCATTTTGATCAATTTTGTCCCTAATTTTTTTTGTTTATCAATTTGGTCCTTCTATCTACTTCCGTTAGTAAAATGTCTAGTCAGCTAATAGACATCCACATCACACCCAATCAGATAATGACACGTGTACCAAATTTTATTAAAAAAGCCACATCAATTTTATTGTGCCACATCAGTAAAATAAAAATATTACAAAAATTAATTAAATTTTTTTAAAAAATAATAATAATATAAAGTTTTTTAAAAAAAAAATACGAATAGGGAAGGAAGTCGAGAGCGCCTTGCTGGCCAAGGGAGGGCTCTCGGCCACCCTTTCTCAGAGGATCCGTGAAGGCAGGTGAAGGGGTGGGCACCACCGCAATGGGGAGCCCAGATCTAGGCTCCTCGTCGCGGGGGTGGCCCACCTCCGCGGCTCCCTTGAGAAGGGGTGGCCGGGAGCCACCCTGCAAAAGGGAAGCCCTCTCTTGGCCAGCGGGGTGCTCCCAACTACCCACCCATGTTCGCCTTTTTTTAAATAATTAATTATTTTTTTGTAATATTTTTATTATACTGACATGGCACAATAAAATAAATTTTAGTACACATGTCATTATCTAATTAGGTGTGACGTGTATGTCCGTTAGCTGATTGGACATTTTACTAATGGAAATAGACGAAAAGACCAAATTGATAAACAAAAATAAACTAGGGACGAAATTGACCAAAACAAAAATTTGTGGACGATTTTTTAAAAGTGTGTAAAACTCAAGGACTAAAAAGGGTGATAACCCTTTATAGTATTAGACTTACATATTATGATTCTTTATAATTTCATATTTTATAAAAATTGGAATTAAATAATAGTATATTGATGTATCGAGATCCTTATTATAAAGTGAAAAAGGACCAACTTTGGACACTGTTACTTGTTTCGATCTCGAAACAGTATACCTGTAACTCTGTTCGTAATATTCTTGTGTACATCAGAGTTTCTTAGTTACTATGAGTCCTTAGTACAGATCGAAGAACATTGATGGAGTCAACAATCATAATTACCAGCTTCTCTTTCAAGTTTTGAACGAATTTTGAAACAAAGTTATGTCAACTGAGGTGTCCCTGCATCTAAACTTATATGCACTTTTAGTTTTTCCCAGAAAACACATTTGTAATATGGAGCAGCAAAACGAATTTGGTTTTTTTGGGAGGAAGGGCATTTAACATGCATCTGTTCTTACGCTCAGATTTGCGGTACGATGCTTCTTGATTTTTATACCTTTTTTCATAATAGATCATTGGGTTTTATATAGATATTGTTTTTATAGTAGGTCCTTGACTTTTGAGCTTTTCTTTAAAAAAAAAAAATAAGTCAACTCTCTATCTAGTCTTTTAATGGCAAAAGGTCCATTTCAATAAAAATTTAACTTAGCTACCCGTGTTACGCTTCAACTTGTTTAATAAGTGAAACAATACATAACGTGGGAGAGGAGAACCGAAAAGAATAGACTTGAAGTTCCGGTAGAGTTTTGTAAAATACGGGTGGATAATGAGTAATGTGACCTCAAATGTGGCCAATATAACTTATTGGACAGGTGAGAATGTCATATGGATAATTAACTTAGATTCTACTAATGTGGAGCCTCTACAGTTAGTGGGATCGACGGAGGGTTGACCGGATCTAAAGAGCCCAAAACTTAAGAAATTTAAAACAAAACAAAAAAGCCCTAAGGGCCTATTATGTAAACAGTGTAAAATTAAAAGACTAAAATTTATAGTTTAAAACTCAATGGCCTATTATGAAATAGATGTAAAACTCAAAGATCAAAAATTATATTTTTTTTCTAATATTAAATAAGCGAATTTTACGAACATCCGCTAATACGAAAATCTTTGTACTTAAAAAAAATTATCTTCGTACTCATTTTCTGTCCTGAATAATTTTATCAAAAGAAATCCACATCATGTCAATCACTCTGAAACCTCGCGAGGTGGATTCAATCGGGAAAGACGTGGTTAATTTGGAATGTTAAATCTATAACTACTTTCATCTAATTGAAACATAATATATGCCTAAAGTCTTTCTAAAAGCTCGTAGATGTTGTCGGATTTCCAAATGCGTATATATTCGTATATCTATATATAGAAATGTGTATTTATATTTGTAAATGTACATATACATTGACACAAATTGAATATTAATATATATTATCGGCGCCTGCATGTAACTTTAAATTGAAAGATGATGTGGAAACAAGATGTACCGCTTACAAGTCATTGCAAGATCTCAACCTGCCAGCCCTTCTAGAACAGATCAACTTGAAGGGTTAGTCGGTTTTTTTTTTTTTCCCCCTCTGCAACTTAAAATTGTATTAATGAAAACTAGGACATAAACGAGTTCACATCACAAGACAAAATATAAAGGGGGATAGAAGCAGGAGACTCCAAGACTGAATGACTAAACCGAGCCGCGTGTTGAGCAATAAGGTGAGCTTGCTGTCGCTGATTGAGCTTCCTAGGGACCCAGTGGATGGGCCAAGCGGACTGAGCTTTGAACTCCTTACAAAGCGAAAAAATCAGGTCTGCTATCTTCCAGCAGGGTGAAACATAGGAGTTTAGAATATTTGGTAAGCCATTCAACTCTCTAACATTATTTTTGGCTCAGGCCTAGAAGACCTGGGCTCTTTCTCATGGAATCAAATATAATAATACAGTCCACGATACTTACAACCAATGCTTGGAAGTAATTAGTTATAGTTGAATCAAACATAGATGCTAAATAAGTGGCACAAAAGCAAGAGAAGGGCCGTCCAGTTCAAGGCCATTTAGTAAACTCAAAAACTTTAAAAACTATATCAATTCCAGTGGGGATCTGCCACACAAATAGTAGAACATTCAACGCATTCAACGCAATGTGAAGATTTCTAGCCGTCTCGCTCCCTTTCTGCATTGCAGGAACAAGAGCCGCAGCGCCTGCCCAGAGCACTGTAATGGCTGTCCAAGTAATACAGCACCAAAATCAGTTTCCATATCCACAAACCTACATTCTCAACTCCAGAGCACTGTAATGCGAAAGATTTACCTGCTCCTGCAAACAAATGGGGCCCTGGAAACAGCTTTCCCGTCCTAAACCACGTGTTCACTCCTCCGAAAACAGCCTCAAACACTCCGAATCCTAACAGTACCGACCCTGCATTGAAGTGCCTTTCCCTGTAGGAACCTTTCAGCAACTCCTTCCTCTCCTGAGTTTGACAAACGAAGAATGAGCATATCATATATTTGTTCTTCATTTGTAGATAAACTATGCGACATTACCCCAATTTCTGAGTCAAAACATTACTTTCGAAAAACTTAGTCCTAGAAATCTTGCAACGTCGTACAGATAAACATTCTCGCCGGAAATTCCATACAGACAAAGAGTGTTATCATCAATACCTTTTCTTAATGCTGTTCCAAAAATAATACGAATATTGTTGATTCCATACACACAATGTCATAAGGATTCAAATCTCAAAGACCAAACTGAGAATGCCTTTTATTTCAGAGTAATTTCTGTAACTATCATTTACAAGCGTACCTACCTCTGTAAGCTGCTTAATCTTGAGCTCAACCGGAGACGGCGCCACTTCCACTGTCTTCCCTTCTGGAGTAACTGGGGCAGGTTTCACCTGCTTCTTGAGCTCGGTAATCTCATTTTGAATTGTCCGAACTTGCCGCCATTGCCAACCCAAATACCCAGCCCACAAGGTGTAGAAGAACAAACCACCCATGACAATGGGGTGTATGAGTGCAAACGTCCTTCCCTCCAATATTCCAAACTCCCCACCGACAGCAAATGCATCCTATTTAATCATATTGCCCATTGAGGTAAGAGTTCAAGCTCAGAAGTGAAAAACGAAAAACAATTAATTGCTGAAGAAACCTGAGATATTTGCATATACACTTACCGTTGCGTCTACGATGAATGGTACAGCGATCGCTGTGAGGGGAAGAGAAGCTGATTTAAGAGCATGTAAGAATAATTTGGGGCCGGCTGTTGATTGTGTAGAAGGGGGACCCAATTTTGTTGGGTTGGATGGATTTGACGGTTTCGAGTCGGAGGGGTGTGGTTTTCGTGAAAGAATCGGGAGTGTCAGAAGGCTGAGTGTAGCTGCCATGACGTTTGTCTGGAATTGTACGGGCAGAAACCAGAGGAGCCGACCCTATTCGAATACAGATAAGGAAGATGGGATCCAATTCCTTTGGTCTGCTCTGGTACGCTTTGCATCTTCACTGGGCCCCGCCCCTTTTACTTCCTTTGGGCGTTGGGGAAGCCAAGGCTAATTAGCCCTCCTCACTCAGGAAAAATAAAGGGGCTAATTAATTCTCCTCAACTAAAATTTTTTAGCAACACTCTACCCATTAAACTAACATACACTTTAGTTATAAAAGGCTGGCATCTTTGGGGGACTAATCTAATACTATAATAACTATTTTTATTTTTATTTTTATTATATATTTTACTGCATGTATAATATAAACATAATTCAAGATGCCAAAAATACTATCCATAGGTTATGTTAGCCTAAGGACACGGAGTAAATGGTTGAGTTTTAATTAATTATTTTATTTATTGAACGAGTATGTCAATATTGTTGGATAAAAATGATTTTGGGAGAAAGTAGATAAAGACAAGAAAAGACTTAAAAGGAACTCATGGAAAGAGCAAAGTCATAAATGATAATATTTAAAATATGTGCTTTAGCTTTCAGTACCTTTCACATCTCCATGGTTAAGAGTTTGTGAAAAAACAAAATCTATAGATTTTGAAAGATTTGAGCAAAATTTTTAAAATTATATTTACATGTGTTTATTAAATTTTTCAATAATAAAGATTACTGAGTATTATCAGGACTCAAATGATTATTGCAAAGTGTTGGGAGGAAATGTTTTAAAAATTTCTAGAGAGACCAAAGGATATTTTCTCCTTTGTATAGGGCCAAGAGAGCGAAAATCTCCAAATTTTTGTTCTCCTTGTAACTAACAACAATGAGTTTACTGGGATAGACTAATCACGGATTTTCCTTACCCTTGTCGAGGAAAAAGAGTCGCAGTAGTTGTGGTTGATGTCGCGGACAAATTACTTTGCAAACATCCATTACAACAATTATAATATGTTAGGATCCTATTGAGCTTATAATTTGAAGATAAATAGGCATATAATAATTTTTAAATCCACTTTATATATTATAAGATTTTAATGTGGGCAACATTAAAACATACAATACTCAAATATTATGTGTATATCTCTCCGAAATGCTCTGTATAATTCAAGTAAAGAATTATAAATGATAGCACACTCAAAATGGGGACCAGCTCACCTCTATTGTAGTTTCAACCCACACCCACCATTTTTTAACCAAATGAGTGCCATATGTACAAAATGTGCAACTTACCAAAACTTTGCCCTCTAGAGAGAGACTGTCCTCTTTCTTTCTAAACTTCCTTTATTATGTGTCGACACCATCTTCAAATATGTCGACAATATACTTCCCATATGTCGACACCATCAAAATGGCATTGTAGCTATTGTGCTATGTGTCGACACTATCTTGGCTGATAGAGTTTTTCAGTGCTTTTTTATATGTAATCAGCCAACAAGATAAGCGAACAAGTTTATAAAGCTAAATGGTTGATGATTCAGCCAACAAGATAAGTGGAGGCTTTCTTTTGCACTCTGAAGCTAAGGAAAAACAACGTTTTATAATTTCAGTTCCTATCTTTGCTTGTTTACAGTTTCTGCTTTTTTTGGTATTTCACAAGTACTGATTAGTGTGCTAGGAAATGAGTTTTTATTTTGCCTTACAAACACAATGGACATCACATTTCATATGCTTACCAACTGATAGAAGCAGCCAAAACTACATGAACCATATCCTCAGCATCTTATAATTTCGCTCTGTGTCTCTCTCATTGGTGATAGACTGCCAGACCATAGTGTTTGCAAAGGCCTTTAATAGAAGAATTCAGGCAATTTCAGTTTCAATTTGCCTATAAGTGCCAGTGTTGAGTTTTTTACCAGGAGGACATATGACTACGTAGCATGTTCATTTCATGTTGCTCTTTTAATTTCGCCACCAAAATATGAGTGAACTTTTAGGGGTTCATTTGCAGGTGTGCTTATTTCCTCTATCGGTGAAGTTATTACCACATGTATTGCCATATTTGTTTTGGACAACTATTTGCACCCAGTCTGATTCGAGCTACCAAAATTGATTTTCGTAACTGGTCCAAACCCATTTACTATGTTGGCCTATAGTCCGAGCCTGCTCAAAACAAATGCAAATGTCATTACTTCAACGAAAAGGTCCTCTGACAACCTTTTAAGAGAAAGGCGCCGACAAGAGGTGTGTCGACGAAATCAACTGGCAGTAAAACAAAAAAACTATTTCCTAAAACACTTTCCAAATGCACTGTGGATATATATGGTCCAAAACACACCTCACCATGTACATCAGACAAAGAAAAATTTTAGGGGAAATAATAAAAGTCTCTTACATATAGAGGGGCTCTGTCTTTCCTTTTTTTGTTTTTTTTTCTAAGTCTCTGTCTTTCCTTTTTGTTTTCTCATTGGTGGACTCGGGTCGATCATGAACTTCTACGGGTTAAAGGTGAAGTTTTTTGGGTTCACACTTCCAAGATCCGTCTTAATATAATGAGTCAGCCAGTTAGAGCCTAGAGGGGACAGCCCATGGGCTTCTCATTAGACTTGGAAAAGCCGAAACTGGGCCTTTTTATTCCGACATAAGGACTTGGAAAAGACAAAATAAGTTGTCTTACTCATAGAGCTTGGTACAGACTACAGCAACAACTCAGGAACATGTAGGTTCGGGACGTGAGGCCAACGAGAGCTGAAAAGATCAATCACACTATCATTTGGATTTTTGAGGCTGACAACTAACATTCATGAGAAGAAACAAAAAGACAAATGTCTCAAGAGTCCTTGGTTTTGGCATTGTAAGGAGAGCTGGCCACCGCAGAAAACGTTCGTCTTCTTGACAGTCCTTTGCTTGGCGTGGGAAGCAAACTTGAGAGTGAAGCATGTGGTACCAATGCTTTCCCCCTATGCATGTGTATCAGGTGGTACATCCAGTATTATAAAACATTGTGGCCAAGAGAAAACACACCGAGAAAATTGGCAATTCCAATTGCATTTTCCTCGTTAATTTTCTATCTGAAATTGGTACCTGTCAGATACTTTTAAATGATTTGCAGCCACAAGTAGCAATCATTAGACACCACCTGGCCGCCTCTAAGGTTTCACTTTCAGCATAAGAATATGCCCACTTCAGAGAGGGTATCCCTTATGCTAAAGAACGGGAAAGAAATCCCGGTGCAGAGACTACCACTAACCAATTTGGTGGGTTGCAGACGTCAAGATGTCGACTTTGACAAACAAAACAACTTGCAGATGTGGCTCTGCAAGAGCAGCTTCACATCACAGAGTTGATACATCGGTTGGGTTCAGAGAATATTTGGTATAATTGGTTGAAACTTATTGCGCTCATTGCTGATTTTAGAGTTCATTTGCAAATTATATTCAGACGATCCCATTCGCAGGTCACCAAATCTCGGCTGTACAACCAGAAGCAGTAAAAATATCCTTCTGATTGAAGTCTTTTAACATTTTTTATGCACTTTCTCTGGCCTTTGAGATCTCTTTGCCGTCAAAAGCAAGAACAGTTCTCCCAAAAGATGATATTATGCCTTGTACATCTATCCCCTAGTCTACAAGCACCTGTTATGGGCACCTGAACAAGGGAACGAAAAAAGAAGTCGTCCAAGTTCAAAAAATTTAGGTAAGCCATTCGGCGCTCTAACTACTAGCTCAAAATCCCATTGAATGGACCCGGATACAATAATTTTTGCTACGTCTTCATGTGAACAGCAAAACAAGTGTTCCATATTTTTTTTAGTCTAACGCGAAGATATTGTTAAGTCTATATGACTATATAGTCAACCTAAATACCTAACCTCTAAACCATGACCATAGAGCAGCAGTATAGCATGCACCTCCTAATCAAACACAAGTTGACTACAATCTCTTCGCTAAAGTTTGCGATATAAAGCGGTGATTTGAAGAGCCAATAGCTATACGAGTAGGCTGCGTATTAAAATTTTTAACGCAGTCTAACTGCAAGTTTCTATCTTTTTTTATTATATCTTTTCTGCATCACACTCTGTTACCCTTGAAAGACATTGATCGGCACCCGTATGCGTGTCCTCATTTTTATAAAAAGGTTAAAAACTAAGCTTCTACGAGCTGGTGTGAACATGAAAAAGCCATTATATTATGCTCGTATGCGTCACGCATGTGAATGCTGTCTGTATTAGGATCGAGACGGAAGCCCTAGCAAGCCCAGTAACCGCCAATTAATGTGGAAAACTTATGTGTCAAAAAAAGTTAAGATGAGGTTGACATTTGGCACTCGGATAGAAAATATATTCATATCGTATTCGCATATGGAGGTGGGCACTGGACAGGAATAAAGGAGTTGGGAATTTGCGTGTGTGCGTGTCCATGGGGAAGTGGTTGCATTATTTGTTAACCTTTCTCAAACAGGGTCCCTGGACCTTGATCCTCTTCCTTAAAGCTCTTTAATATACATATTAAAATTTCCAGAGTCGGAAAAGCGTTGTCAAAAACGATAATCCCAACCGATGAGTCATTCGTTCAATTGGGTGTCTTTTGGTCCTCTAGAGGCCAAACTCGATCTTATGGGGAATGCCTAAATTTTCGTTCTTTAGGATTTAGAGTAGTCACTAAGGAAGGAGATCAGACAAAAACCCAATGGCGTCGGATAAGAAAGCAAAGAAAGTAGGCGGTCGGTGATGTCTGGCCAATTGTCCTTTCGTGAAACTTTTGAAAGTTCATTCATGACGCTGTCAAAAGTCCAAAGAGGCCGGGTGCGTGCGCTGCGTGGCCTTTGACTGATCCCGCTTGAGTGTACGCGCAGGGTACACGCATACAAGGGCTTAAAGAATTGAACATCACCTGTAGCCTTGGAGATTTTGAACCGTTAAATCTTATAGGCAGCTTGGGAATCTATAAGGGAATAAAGTTTCTCGAAGAAATTGCTTGTTTGCTTGTTTGGTTGAGAGTACGCTGGCCATGCTCATTTAGGGATGAAGAGGAAAGGGATATTCGGATATTACTTGAACCGCGATCAGTGTCAAGTTCCTTATGTGGTTATCCTACTTATCTTGGACTCGGGCAACTTTCCCGAGTTGCTCAAACTTTGGCCAAATTGTCTTCGATATTTTAATGGCACTTAAAAAAACAAGTGGCTCGAGTCATCTTCCTCCACTTGGCCACCAGTCCGGAGACTCTCTCTAGTCTCTACCCACAATTAAGAAATACATGCAGGTCAGTAGGTCACGTACTAAGAAGAAAAGGAAAAGCTAATTATGCTAGTTAGGAAGCCTTTTGTTTTAATATTACCTTTCTCAGTTCGATTCTCTTTTTTTTTTTTTTTTTCCTCTTAAAAAGCAAACCTATTGGAGGGTAGACTCCATGTTTTTTGGCACCCTGTTTTCTACACTGCTCACTGTTGATTGGTTGTTGTTTTTTTATGTGTCAATTTATATGTTGGAACACTTGCCCGACCCGAACCAAACGGTGGGATACGGTCTACAGTGAATATTCTAACTTAAATGGAGTAAAGATCGGACTAGGGTTATGAGAAGCAAATTGAATATCAACTTTATGAGCTCTGCTTTGGCCTGTTATCAAATTGAATATTCGACGCACCTTGACCACTTGATTGAACACTCATATAGAGTATGTGAATTTTGAATTCATAAAATATGTCAAAAATCATAAAATACACTAAAAGAATGAGCACAGAAATCTCAACCGAACTTCAATGAGTACTGATGGGGGAATAATTCTCCTTGCTATAAAAGCCCATGGTTATCGGCCCAAAGTGGTGAGACAGGAATCAGCTCATTTAACAGAATGCTCACTTTCCGGTGATTAGAGGCTCACAACAGGGGCTGACAATCCATGCTTTACTGGAAAGGGAATCGATGTAATTCGATTCAAAGGAGACCAATCCTGACAACGCCGTTCTTGGGAAAAGTGGAGATGGGACTAAAAGAATCCCGAGGGGAATAAAGCCCGAAGAAAACAGGGCTAAGGCTCAAGAAGGAGACAAAGAGGATAAGAAAGGATTACCTCGGAAAAAGAAGGGACTTTTTTTCTTCCCCGAAGAAAGGTAGTAAAAAGAGAAGAGAAAAGAAGAAAGAGGGAGAGGAGAGCGATGAAGACTAAATGTGGAGAAATCCCCCTAAGAGAGAGATTGTGATTTTGAATATCTGATTTTACTTGTAGGAGGAATGAAGGAGAATTTAGGCCTTTTAAAACAAGTCTAGTTCCTTCGAGTACTTAGCCCAATAGAATTTGTGATGAACCTATTAAAATGGATCCAACAGTTGGCGCCGTCTGTGGGAAACTCATACTCGTGGTCTTCTGAACTGGTTATATGAACATGTGCACAAGGTGTCTTAACGTTCTTTTGATCAAAATAAGCTATGCTAAATGGACACAGAAGACTCCTCTCGAGGAAAGGCTATTGTAGTTACTCCATATTCACCCCGCTACAGGATACCAGTGTTCAAGTTGAGCCTATCACGGCAAGAACGATCCGAGCCTCTTCTACTGGAAGGTCTCGTCAAAGTATTAAGGTTTTTCCTTCGGGAGGTATTGACCCTAGGACTTCAAGGACTGCATAGGAAGTTGATCACCCCCTAAGTAGTTTGGGAAGTCATCCCAAATGTACTCTAGGAAATTCGCAGTGTATGCTGTTAACTAACCCAGAGGTGTCAAGAAGCTTGCACGGGATGTGTTTAGAATTTCTCACGATGGATAAAAGGCCTATACCTCATATCCAGATAGCAGAACCATTGGATAGTGTAGAGTTGGAGACGAATAAAGTGGTGAAGGTGGGTGCATCACTCAACAAGGAAGCTAAGCAAGTATTGACCCAGTTTTTATGGCAGCGGATGAAGTCTTTTTGCATGGACTCATAAAGATATGAGAGAGGTGGACCCTTCAGTAATGATGTATAAACTCAGTGTCGACCCAACCAGGAGACCCGTCAAACAAAGAAAAAGGACCTATGCCCTGAGAGAAACCAAGTGATAGCTGTTGAAATGGATAAACTATTAGAGGTAGGATTTATAAGAGAAGTAACTTTCCTGATTGGTTGGCTAATGTAGTTGTAGTCCCAGAGCCTAATGGACAATAGCGAATGTGTGTGGATTATACTAACCTTAATAAAGCATGTCCAAAGGATAGTTATCCATTACCTAGGATTGACTTATTAGTAGACTTCATGGCTGAGCATGAATTTCTTTCTTTCCTAGACGTTTTTTTGAGTTATGACCAGATAAAAAGGCACCCTGCCGATCAAGAAAAGACCTCATTTATAACTGACATAGGGCTTTATCGATATCTGGTCATGCCATTTAGGTTGAAAAATGCTACGATACCTACCAGAGATTGGTGAATGTTATGTTTAAAAAACAAATTGGTAGGAATATGGAAGTCTATGTAGATGATATGCTTGTAAAAAGTAAACAAATGGAAGAGCATCTTAAAGATTTAGCTGAAACCTTTGATACCCTAGACCATTACGACATGAAGCTTAACCCGACCAAGTGTGCTTTTGGTGTATCCTCGGGCAAGTTCCTAGGATTCATGGTCTCGGAAAGGGGTATCGAAGCTAATCCGGAAAAAAAATTGAAGCAGTCTTACAACTTAGACCACCTACCAATCAAAAGGAGTTGCAGAGGATAACAGGTCAGATTGTAGCCCTTAATCGCTTTATCTCGCAATCTACAAATCATTGTTTGCCCTTATTCCGAATATTACGGAAAAACTTCTTTTGGGATAAGGAGTGTACACGGGCTTTAGAATCACTCAAGGTGTATTTGGCTCAACCTCCCATTCTCAGTCGGCCAGTACTAGGCGAGTTATTATACATATATTTAGCAGCTAGTAAGTATTCTATGAGTTCAGTCCTAGTCTGAGAAGAGAAGAAGGTTTAGAAACCAATATATTTTGTTAGTCAGGCCCTGAGAGGGGCGGAAGTGAGATATTCGTTTATTGAGAGGATAGCATTGAGCCTAATGGTCACTACTCGAAAGTTGCATCCATATTTTCAAGCTCATACCACTTGTGTGATTACCAATCTGCCTTTGAAGAAAGTATTGTAAAAGCCCGATGCGTCAAAGCACTTGATTTAATGGTCCAAGGAGTTAAGTGAATTAGACATATCATATTTTCCTCGAACAGCTGTAAAGGGACAAGCTATTGCAGATTTTTTATTAGACTTTGCCAAGGATTCCTCTCTAACAAAGGGTGATGATCCCCACCTCCATGAGAAAACATGGACTACACATATAGATGGCTCTTCAAAACGAATGGCCAGTGGAGCTACAGTAGCTTTCACATCTCTAGAGGGAATGGAGTTTGAATATGCTCTACGATTCGATTTTTCGACTACTAATAATGAAGCAGAATATGAGGCTTTGTTGGCTGGGTTAGCCATTGCACTTATGATGGAAGCAGCTGGAATATGTGCTCAAAGTGATTCTCAGTTGGTGGTCAATCAAGTTCTATGACATTATATTGCGAAAGAGGAGCGAATGCGAGAATATTTAGCCCAAATAGAGACACTGAGAAAAGCTTTCAGTACCTTTGAGCTTAATCTGGTGTCACGGGAACAAATTGAAAAGGCTGATCGATTAGCTCAATTAGCCTCAAATCCAAAGCTAGGATATAGAGAATGGTATGACAGGGTAGGTGATAATATGTCCGTCCTCTTTAAATCAGGGTGGTCAAGGGCTGGTTTATCTAGTGAGTTTAGAGGAATGGTGGGGACCTTATCTTTGCGTATCTGACAGAGGGTTTACTCCCTGCAGATTGGGAAGAAGCTCGACGGGTTCACATGCAGTCTTCCCTGTACGTGCTAAGGTAAGATGTATTATATAAAAAAAGCTTCACACTCCCTCTTTTATGATATCTTCGCAATGGAGAAGGAACCTACGTGCTGCGAAAGATACATAAGGGTATGTGTGGTAATCACTCCGGGCACAGAGCCTTGTCACATAAAGCTCTGAGAGCTGGATATTTCTGGCCTACAATGTTGCACGATGCTAAAGAGGTGGTACAAACCTATGATGACTGTCAAAGGCATGCCAACATACCAAGAAGACCAGCTAAACTAATGACATCTAGTAGTTCACCTTGTCCCTTCGTCCAGTGGGGAATTAATATAGTCGAGCCATTTCCTCCAGCAAGGGGGCAGGTAAAGTTTTTGGTTGTGGTCATTGATTATTTTACCAAATGGGTAGAAGATGAACCTTTGGCTACAATTACAGAGGGACGAATCCGAGTCTTCGTATTGAGGAATATCATTTGTCGGTTTGGTTTACCCCAAGTAATCATATCAACTAATGGTCGTCAGTTTAACAACAATCACTTTAGGCCATTCTGTTCTAGTCTTGGAATTTCAAATCATTTTTCATCACCCGCTCATCCTCAAGCAAATAGGCAGATGGAAGTAACTAATCGAACTTTATTGTGGAATTTAAAAAGGCATTTGGATAGCAAGAAATGGTTATGGGTTAAAGAGTTACTAGGGGTGTTATAGGCATACCAAACGACTATAAGAACGCCAACGAGAGAGACACCCTTCACTTTGGCGTTCGGGACAGAGGCTGTTATACCTTGCGAAGTGGGGATACCAAGTTTTCGAGTTAATTTTTTTAATCCAACAAGCAATGATGAATTACTTAGAATGAAGTTAAATTTGGTGGAGGAACTTCGTGATGAAGCCTCGGTTCAAAACACAGCCTATCAGAATCAAGTCAGACGGTATTATAATGCAAATGTAGATACTCATGATGAAACCTCGAAGATTTAAGCAGAGAGATCTCGTCCTACGAAAAGCTCTTCCTCCAAATGTAGATACTTAAGAAGGGAAGTTGCATGCAAAATGGGAAGAACCCTACAAAGTAGCCAAGAAGCTAAGAAATGGCACGTATCATTTGGAGGACCTCGAAGGCAATGAACTCCCATGTCCATGGAATGTTGATCGTCTCAAGAGGTATTATCAATAAATATTATATTTGATTTTTTATACAAATTAAAAGACACAATTTTACAGGAGCCCTCAAGCCCTAGATTCACGATTTTTATAGGAGTCCTTGTGCCCTAGATTTACACGAGCCCTCGAGCCTTGGATTAACAATTTTACAGGAGCCCTCGTGCCCTAAATTTACAGGAGCCCTCGAGTCCTGGATTCAAGATTTTACAGAAGTCCTCGTGCCCTGGATTAAAAATTTTACAGGAGCCCTCGAGCTTTGGATTAACGATTTTACAAGAGCCCTTGTGCCTTGGATTTACAGGATCCCTCGAACCCTGGATTCACGATTTTACAGGAGCCCTCGTGCCCTGGATTTACAAGAGGTCTTGAGCCACGGATTCACGATTTTACAAGAGCTCTCGTGCCATGGATTAACGATTTTAAAAGAGCCCTCGTGCCTTGGATTTACAAGAGCCCACGAGCCCTCATGCCCTAGGTTTACAATTCTACAGACTTAAGCCCTAGATTTATAAGAAGCCAGGAACCTATAGGTTCAAGGTGAAAGGAATTTGTATATCAGGATTTATTGAGAATTATATGGTAATATCTCAGGTTGTTGAGATTAACCATAAATTGAGAAATTATCAATGATATCTGAGTTCATGAAATGAAATACTTTTGGTATAAAGGATCAATAAATAAATAATCAATTAAACAAAAAACAACAGAAAAGATACACACAACCAACAAAAGTGCATATAATCATTGAAAAACTCTAGTACAAGTCTAATCGATCTATACAAAAAAGATCATTAGATCACGAATGTACAGAACTTAAAAAATACAATAGAAAATTATAAAGAGCAGATATGATTTTTTAAGCACTATGTCCTGGCTCTTTCTAGAAATAACCAACTTTTGCCTTAGTAAAACAGGAAAGACACAGATAATCATCATAGAAATTAGCAGAGAAGCCTCCCAAACCTGGTAAGCTGGTCGTTCCCCCAACCTCAGCCAGTCAGGAAGACCCCTGCACAGAAAGCCTTTACAAGAACCTACACATGAAGGAAGGACAGCAAGATAAAATGCAAAATCCTGAACATCTCTTAGTCTTCCTTGCCAACGTATGCCACAAATCACACTAAACCTTATGAGTTGAGCAGAGGTAGGTCCAAGTTTAACTCTAAAAGCCTCTAGTTTCTCTAGTAAATCATGAAGATCAACCCTCTCAGCCACGCATAACATAGAATCCAAATATATCCCATCGGGACACCCCATTAAAGCCGATTGATGGATTAGCCTTCTACTAATCTCGGGCTCTGCATTCCCCTAAAAGAAAAGGTCTCTTCCCTGTTTATAAGTAGCCCTGGGATTCCCATTATCCACCAGATCTTCCTAAAACTCCGTGTTGCAGTTTTAAAAGGAAGATAATTGAAAGGAGCAACCTCAAAACCTCGGAGAAAGGCAAACAAAGGTTAGAGATGAAAAGGAATAATGGGTTTTTCTATTACCAGGATTTCTTTAAGACAGGGGGGCTATAAGTTGTCCGCCTCTAGTGATGGCTGGTAATCCAAAGAACAAAAAAGACGGGCATCCCACCTTCACGAACCATATGACAAAATATCTCGGATAGAAGAGAGTCAGGAAGATTTTGTATAAGAAATGAAACATTAGCCTGGCTGGAAGTCGAAGGATCATTTTTAGGCAATTCCATGGCAAATGCAGGACGGTAAGAGGTAAGAACAAGAAACTTGCAAAGGAAGGAAAGTCTCGAGCCTTATATATACAAAAACCAAGAAACATGAAAGCCGAAAAAAAGATCTTGCGTGATATAGTTAAAAAGATTACATTAAATGTTCTAAAATGCCAACATGGTATGATCAATCTCGAGAACTCTTCCCACGTCGTTTCAAGCAGTGGCATGGCAAGTCTGAAGTTAAAATGATTCGCTGAAATTCGAAAGGCTAGGAAGCAAAAGGTTAGGGATAACTGACACTCGGTCAAATAAAGTTGACCTAAACGACGTCACTTTGTGTAAAAGCGATTACGCGCGAATCCAAAAAATTTGATTGCATTCTAGATAAGTAAAAGAAGAGCCCACAGGCCGGCTTATTTAGGTCCATTAAGATATTCTTGATTAGGAGGAAGAAAAGTAAATCCCAATCAGGCTGAACCTCTCAATGAAAAGATCAATATATATGTAGAGAGAGAGAGAGAGAGAGAGAGAGAGAGAGAGAATCGTATGAAAAGATGAAATTGAAAGTTACCTTAACATAAACGATTTATATAAAGAGTACATTATATCACATTACATTAAGTGCTCGTTATGAAGATGAAAGAAGTAATACAATTTATAAAACCCCCCAACAAATGGGACAAAATTGTTCCCAAGTCTGGGAAGGATTATCTTGGTTCTCTTCATCAGAATCACTAAATCCATCTTCAATAGAGAAAAACCCCAAGCTACCATCCTCATCAAACCATTCAATTCTGAAATTTGACCATGCAACTATCCAGGGATCGTCCCAAGTATCGTACCAATTTCTCTGGGGATCAGGATTATTACACCCCCTGGCTTGGTACAGAATTTTTGTAGAATATCAACATACTCAAAAAAGGAATAGACTCATCTATTATAGTTCATTTCAAAAATTTCCAAGACCTCCAACCTCATCCTGCGAAAATCAGGAATAGAAAGAACTACTCTATGATTGTAAAGGATGTGTAAGGCAGGGCAAATATCACCTCCCTCAAGAATCCTAACAATACAAGCAGCATAAGCCCCCCTGAAGCTGCCATAGTCCCTTGCTATAGCAACTTCCTAGCTGAAAGCAATCCACCAGTGATTGTTTGAAGGATAAATTAATAATCCCTCAAAACCTCTCAAAAACATTATCTTAAGGTTCCCATTTCTAAGAAAGCGTAGGAGGCCTCGAGTAAAGACTACATCCCTTTGGTAGGGAGGGGGTAATATCCTAATTGGAATCCTTCTCAGTAACAAAGGGTTATAGATCAAATCCTTGCACTGGCTACAGGTATGGACCAGTGCCAATAAAGCAGCAGGGTGGGATTATAGTAAAAGAGAAAGGATCATAAAAACCAACTCAAAAGGCAGAGTGAAAAGCAAACAAGGAAGATCTGCGATATCCATGAGAATTGAAGAACAAGTATAAAAGAAAGCAGGGAGTCAGATAAAGTTTGAGAATAATGAAGAAAAGGTAAAAAGGAGTTGAGGTAAGATCAGAGAAATGGAGTTAAGCTAATTTATAAACTTGTTTGTGGCGTTTGAAAACCAAAAAGAAAATAGTTTCGAGCTAAACCAATTTATGGAGACTAATCTACCCAGTAGGTCAATAATGACATGGCATAGTTTCAGGCTTTTTGGAGAGCTCGTTTATGAGTCAGAAGCAGTGGCGGAGCCAGGATGAAAATCTAAGGGGGTCAAATTTTAAAGGTGAAATGACAAGAAATTTTTTTTCCTTCGTAATGCAAAAAATTGTCTTAGAGTTACCACAAAAATTAAAGGCATGTAATGACTACACTGAAGAACATCTCCCCGACTATTTTTAACCTACATAATACTCCGAGCCCTTTAGACGGAAAGCTAACAATGGCGTGTAATTTGCAAATTCAACAAAGGATGTGCAAGATAGAAGTGCTCAAGAAAATTAGAAAAAGAAGAAAGCATCCACAAAACCAGATTTACAGGTAGTCTGTAATAGGCATGCTACAGGAAGTATATTTAGCACAGAATTTACTTATGTATAAGAATAGCCCATAGTGGAGAGGACTTACAAAAGGTTTCATTTTAAATTTTTGTGGGTTTGGTCCCTACTTCACTTTCCATAGATCGCAACTGATCCATTAAGCATAGGCAATAAAAGGCTTCACTAATGTGAAGGACAAAGGCCCTAGTCTTCTCTTCCTCCTCTAGATAACGAAACTGATACAACACACAACCTGAGACCATGAAAAACATTCTCCTTACTCAAGTTATGAACAAGACAACTGTATGCTTGCAATATAGTACGGATCAGTTAGTAGTCTCTAAAACCCCAAAAGAATTTATCAATCTTCAACCATCTCACAAAATTATTTAACAGCAAGCAAAACTTCATTGAAAAGCACCTAAATGAGATGAACCTAACATGTTCGTATGCATACATCATAATATCCTATGAGTACCTATCATGAACAAGTTTGAATTTCCTGGTCTCAGTGGTTTGCTTTTCCCTTTCAATATCATGAACAAGTTTGAACTTACTAGTGATTAGGTTGTGCTCTTTGACAAGCAAAAGGTAAAGTAAGCATGAATCCTTACCTCCAAATCCTTCCTCTGATACCATTTCCCTCTCAGCATGAACTCTTACTCTAGTAAATCATTTTTCAGATCATATTCAGCTCTGCAGTCCATAATGGAGAGATCACAATAACTTAAAATACATGAAGTGCAAAATAGATTTTCCTCAAGATACTGTCACCATAAATTCATGTAGTTGGCCTGGGCTTATAAGGGTCGAGCCCAGGCCAACTTATAAAAAAAAAAATACATGTATTTTTTTTTTGGGGGTGGTGCAATAGGTGGCGGCCACCCAAGGCCGCTACCCCTTGCATCCGCCACTGGTCAGAAGTTAAACGTCATATCACTATAGATAATGTTAGACGATATGTATACCCAAGAAATTAAGGAACAATATGAATATAAATAAATAAAATGAATAATGACTTAGAAAAATAAAATAAAATGAATAATTATAACAAAACTCCATATCGTAAGTCCAACTGTATACACACATATATATTTAAGATTTTTACATGGCATATCCAAGAATTCCCACTGTACAATCCCGAAGGGCTTGAAGTGGAAAAAGAGGAAGTTCAATAACTGATCTATTAATATGCATCAGTCCATGATTCCTTACAAAAAGTTTCATACGTAAGAAACATAAAAGGAAAATTAAAGCATGTAGATATATTCTTCCTGAGTATTTAGAACCCAATGTTTACACGAGACAGGAAGAATTGAAGCTCTCGGTTAGCTCGGCATTAAAGACAGAGAGTAGCATCGAAGATGTCAGGACGAAACACCGGGATAAGGAACCAAACCACAAGGAGCATGGGAGGAAGGGCCCTACAACCTTTCACATAGATTGGAGGTTTACCTCCCTCAATAGGGGCTGAGTTTCCCCAGGCTTCACGAAATACCTCAATAGCTCTTGTCCGCTCCTATTGCATGTCATGAGGGCTCAACCGCTATTTTAAGGCATCCAGCTTCTCCCATACCTCACAGCATACCTCATCTTTGAGCAGATTTTATCTGCATTCCACATAAATAGCACGAGGACATTGAAGTTGACTAGCCCGGATGATCATTCTTTCTCCTGTTGGGTAATTTGCCTCGAGTCCAAATGCAAGTTCTATTCATTCAAGGAAGAGAACATCAGGGTTTTCACATCTTAAAAGTGCTGCCACGAAATCCTTCACTAGGGGCTACGATCTTCAGCCAAGGGAAGCTACTCAAACTTGATGAATCAAAGTACCAAAGTTGACTTAGCTACTTCTCTACATTTGGAGTTTACCTTAATTAGTTTAAAATATTCCTCTACGCCATTATCTTGTACCACACAGGAGAAAATATTTGTTAGAAGCTCGGACGGAAGGTTTGAAAGAGAAGGAAGTGATAGAGGAGTCCTCTTCCTTTTCTGTCTGGTACCAGAGCAAAACATTGGATCGAAGTGATAGAGGGTAATACAAATAAAGGGAAGTTCGGTGAAGCAAAGGAATGAGACCCTCGGGTCTTATTAAGCAAAGGGATAGGGGAAGACTCAAAAGGGCATTTAGAAAAGGAAGATAGTAAAGTGATAGTTAATGTATCAAGGAAGCTGACAGGTACAGTGGCTAGCATCATAATATTTTCCTAGCCTAGTTAAAATCGTCCAGCAGAATAAGGTGCTACTGATGGGGGAATAATTTCTCCTTACTATAAAAGCCCATGGCTATAGGCCAAAACTGGTGAGACGGGAATCAGCCCATTTAACATAATGCTCACTCTCTAGTGATTGGAGGCTCACAACAGGGGCTGACAATTCATGCTTTTATTGGTAAGGGAATCGATGTAATCCAATTCAAATTGGACCAACCCTAACAACGCCGCTCTTGGGAAAAGTGGAGATAGGACTGAAAGAATCTTGGGGGGAATAAAGCAGAAGAAAATAGGGCTGAGGCCCAGAGGTCCAAAGGCCTGAGGAGACAGAGAGGATAAGAAGGGAGGACCTCGAAAAAAGAAGGGACTTTTTTTCTTCCCTAAAGAAAGGTAGTAAAAGGAGAAGAGAAAAGAAGAAAGAGAGAGAGGAGAGCAATGAAGACTGGATATGGAGCAATCTCCCTAAGAGAGAGATTGTGATTTGTAATATCTGATTTTGCTTGTAGGAGGAATAAAGAAGAATTTGGACTTTTTAACCCATCCCAAGTTCTGGACTATAAATCTAGTTTCTTTGCGTACTTAGCCCAATGGAATTTGTGATGGACCTGTAAAAAAAGATCCAACAAGTACAATTCTTCCTTTTGGTATATAACTTTATCAATGATTTATATTAATACTTATGCCAACATTAATCCTCATCCCTATCTAAAATGGAATTTCTCTTTCGTGCAATAAATTTTCGTCAATTTCATGAGAACTAAGCACAAAATTACATCGAGCTTTGTTTTATAGGTCTAATAGATAATAATAAGGGTTAAATACAGTTTGCCCTCCTTATCTTTGGGGCCATTTACACTTTGCACCCTGATGTATTATTTTTGAGACATTGGACCCATAAAGTTACATATTTTTTCAATTTGGATCCCGTACTCAAATTCCCAATCAATTTAGATGGATTTCGTCAAAATTTTTACACATTACCCCCTTATCTTTGGAGGTATGTACACATTGCCTCTCCCCCTTATCTTTAGAAGTATTGACACATTACACCACACGTTTTGACAGAATCTGTCTAAATTGACAGGCAATTTGAGTGCGGGGTCCAAATTAATAAAATATGTAAGTTAAAGAGTTTAATGTCTCAAAAATAATACATCAAGAGGCACAGTGTATTTAACCCTAATAATAATGAAATAGGTATTGGGGTCTCCCACACGGCAAATCAAATCCCTTTATTATATAAGTTTGGCCACTTTGACGCTAAGTGAAGGAAGTAATAGAAAACAATATCCTCAACAATTTCTTCCAACACTTACAAGTATATAAACTTAAAATTCGTCAAACCCTATTCATTGTGTCGAGGTCTCCCACACTGCAGATCAAACTACTTTTCTAATATATAATTAATCAATTCATTTGGTGCTATTGTCAACAATTTCGTGAAAAGAAATAGAAAATACAAAAACACGTACGTCAGTCTCTCAATCATAAAATAACGCCGCCGTTTATGCGTGTACGTGCTACAACTTACAAATTTTTAAAAGTTCTAATATTAACATAATATATATCACAACAAATGAAATGAAAATATAACTAAAGGTGGGGAAAAAAAATCCTAACCATTTCCAGGTTCTCCGAGACGCTTGAACAAATAACCCTAAACAAATCATGTGTCTCATAGGACTAGTTAATATTGTCGATATTTTTTGGGTTTTGGAAGTAAAAATTTTAAGAATGTTGACTCTTTAGAAGAGAATTTTTTTTAGTTTAAATTTTTACAGAAATTTGTAAAAAAGTTTAAAAATAGTTGATAATAAAATGATTTTTTTAAAAAATTTATTAAAAAGTAAGGACAAAAAATATTTCATATAATTTTTTTAATAAAAAAAGTACTGAAGTTGATGTAAAAAAAGTGTTTAAATTTGTGTTAAAAATTTTGAAATTTTCATATTTGATTATAAAAATTTCCTACAAAATTTAAAAGATTTCATATCCAAGACATCTTCTAAAACTCACCCCCGGAGAAAAATATCCGCAGGAAACAGAGCAGGGTATTCAACGACCCAAAACATGATACAAAAAGCAAAAGATCCTGACAAGAACTAGAGCATACACATCATCAGAGGATCATTGCCAGCTGATGTACAACAAGTACTGAATCAGTAGGATCACAATTTTCCCCCCTTCATCCCATCTGTCTCACTCCCTTACATCTTTTCCCGTCCCATCCCAGCCTATTTATATAAAAAGAAAATCAACCAATATCTAAAAACCAGATATTTCTTTCTTTTTTTTTTTCCTTTTTTGAATTCAGTTTTATTTATTTAGTTGTTTTCTGCTTTTATGCTAGATACGTTAGTGTATATTTGACCAAGTAAGACATGGAGTCATGCAGACATAATCGTGGCTCCGTCAAAGACTCAATCCGAGTGTCAATGAAACACTTGTTACATGCGTGGTCCAAAAGGCATGAAATTAATATTTTTTTAAAATTCAAACCACGTGGTTTTTTTTAACCCGAAATTTCAAGTTGATAATTTTCTTAACAAAAACGCTGAGCTATTTGAGGAGGGTCGCACCCAAGAACTCCCGTACCAAAAAAAAAAAAAAAAAAGGTGCTTACGTGGCAATAAATTTAGGGGAAAATAGCATTAAGACGCTAAGGACGGAGATATTCCACTCAATTTCAATCCCGAAAGAGAAACCAAACTCCATAAGAGGAAATTACTAATTAAAAGGAAAAAATAAAATAAATCACATAACCATCCGGGCTGGAAAGTTGCGCGAAACGACGGAGAAATTGGGGCCATTTCATCAGACGATTTCTCAAATACGCGCTTAGATATATAAATAAAAATAAATAAATAAATAAAGATTTCTCAAATACGCACCAAAACTCTCTTTTTCTTCATCGTCCACGGTCCCTCTTTCTCCATACCCGTTTCTCTCTTTCCTATTACACCGGCCGGCTAGTAGCCGTCTCATCTATTTATTTGGAGGATTATATATTCTCCGCATCAGAATTAAAAACCATTCCCTATCTTCTTCCTTGTACTCAATCTTCACACCCACGATTTCTTAAAAACCCTTCCCCCCCCCACTCACCTTTTCTCCATCAAATCTTTTTCTCTCTCCCTTCGCCGGCACCCGAAAAGATGATTTCTCCTCCCATTTCTCAGAAAAACACCCATAAAAATGGTCTTTTTATTTCAACTAGGGGTATAGAATAAGAACGAAAACCAGCCCCTAATCTCCATTTTCTCCTTCCGAGGCACCATGATTCTTCGGAATCTCATTCTTCTGGGGATTGGGATTGTTGGTTTTGTGGCGGTGATTCGGGTGCTCCTCTTCAAAACTGGGTTGATTCATATATTGAAGATATGGTGGAGATGTTTCGAAGATTGTTTTCATGTGCATCAGTTTTTCAAAGTCCCAGAATTCAACGAGAGCATGCAAGAGAATCAGCTTTATAGAAAAGTATCCCTTTACCTCAACTCTCTGTCGGCTCTCGAAGACTCCGATTTCACCAACCTTGTCACCGGGAAGAAGCCAAACGACGTCGTTCTTTGCCTCGACCCCAACCAGACCGTCGAAGACAACTTTCTTGGCGCCGTAGTGACTTGGACCAACGGCGACGGGATCGCACGGGACAATTCCAGAAGCTTCGTGCTGAAGGTCAGAAAGGCCGACAAGCGCAGGATCGTCCGGCCTTATCTCCAGCACATCCACACCGTGGCCGATGAAATCGAGCAGAGAAAGCAGCGAGACTTGAGGCTTTACGTGAATATCAAAAGCTACCACCACGACGATGGCGGTATCGAACGGTGGAGATCCGCTCCCTTCTCGCACCCTTCGACCTTCGATACAATTGCCATGGAGGACGATCTCAAAAACAAGGTGAAGTCGGACCTCGAGTCCTTCCTCAAAGCCAAACAGTATTATCACCGGATAGGCCGCGTTTGGAAGCGAAGCTTTCTCTTATACGGCCCGTCCGGGACTGGGAAATCAAGTTTCGTCGCCGCCATGGCGAATTTCCTGTCTTACGATGTCTACGTGATTGATCTTTCGAAGGTTTCCAATGATTCGGATCTGAGTTTGCTTTTGTTAGAAACGAGGGGCAAGTCTATCATTGTTGTGGAAGACCTTGATCGGCTCCTGACGGAGAAATCAACGGCAGTGACCTTGTCGGGCTTATTGAACTTCATGGACGGCATATTAAACTCGTGCTGCGCCGAAGAGAGGGTGATGGTGTTCACGATGAACAGCAAGGAACAAGCTGACCCGGTTCTACTTAGACCCGGTCGTATCGATGTTCATATTCATTTCCCTCTCTGTGATTTTTTGGCTTTCAAAACTCTGGCCAATAGCTACTTGGGGGTTAAGGATCACAAGCTTTTCCCTCAGGTGGAGGAAATTTTCCAAAGCGGGGCGAGCCTGAGTCCGGCCGAGATCGGCGAGTTGATGATTGCGAACCGGACTTCACCGAGCCGAGCCATAAAATCGGTCATCTCGGCGCTGCATACGGATGGTGAAGGAAGAGGGTTCGGGAAGATCGGAACTCGATTAGGGAATAACGGGCCGATGAAGTCCGTAGTGGAAGCGGCCGACACGGGTGGCCTTGTCCGCTGTGAAAGTGGTCCTACGGTCAGGGAGTTTCGGAAATTATACGGTTTCTTGAGGATGAAAAGCAGCAAAGTGTCCCATTCCCCCTCGTTTGATTCGACTTTGTCGCAGAAGGAAGGGTCATAACCACATCCGCTCCAAACCCTTCCGGCTGGAACGCCGGCGTTTCGAACAATTCATTGGGGACGTCGGCAGTTGGAGCCACGATTGAGGAGAAAAAAAAGAAAAACAAAGCAAAAAACTATTTGTTCATAGATATTCAGTATAGAATTTCTGCAGTCAGTATTTATTCTCTATTGGTTTGGATGCTTTGTTGATATCCAATTGCGATTTTACGATGATTCTGTGATGTTTATTGATTCTTCGTGGGGGGGACAGTTTGGTTCGCAATGTGGGCATGTAAATGACAACATTAGCTTGAAGGTTAATAGGATTCAATTAAACAGATTATACTGTTTCTTCCGTAATATTCTCCTTGAAGAATTGCACATCACTGATGATTGTTCCTCGGATTCATATGTAGCGACCAAAAAATAACTTTGTAACTTGGAGCTTCCTCCCTTTTCTTTTCTTTTTTTTTTTCTTTTAGAAGTTCATGAATTTCCCAATCTTTTTTTTTCTCCTTAGATCTTCAGGATCTAAAGGGGAGCCCGTGGCCCAAGAGGGATTCCTTAGATAGATATGATCGGAACTGTGAGGAGAAAATTATGTTGGCTTGTTACAAATTGACCAAATTCACAGACCACTAAAACTTAGTGCATGATCTGTAAGGTTGAGAGGGGATTCCCCTATTTTTAGAGAGGTTAATATTCCTTTTTCCTGTTTCAGAAATATCAAAAATAAATAAATTGTTCGTTTTCTAGTTCTCATCATTGGTGATGATGTACTTTGTCCCTCCTTGATAAAAAAAAGACAGTTAGTCCTCGGGCACAAATTCAGCCAAAGTTCTCACATTGGGATGATGTATAAATTTGTCAAAAGGCAATTTACTCGTTCGATGGGTAAAAGAGGTTTTCCCAATCCGAAGCATGGGGCCTTGTCTGCTTGTCTTAACATGGTAAACAAGGATGCCTTTTGTGCTCATTTCTCAAACTTTATATTATTAAAAGACTCATGGACAGGTGGTAACTTTTTTGAACATTGATGTTGAAGGAAGGGAGCGGATGATTTGTTAACAAATCAACCCTTTCTTTAGATATAACATGAAAATGCTTACCAAAAAAAACATGGACAGACTATCTTAGCTAATTTGATGTTATCGGAAATGTTTATCTTATAATATTTAATGTGCAGTAGGTATTAAATATCGGATGGATAGTGTGAATTTGTAACATTTTATTGCACAGTGTCTATGTTTATCTGACCTCAAATTAGAGCACACAATAATCTCGAAAATAGGACTACATTCAACTTCTTCCCTAACTCGTTGACAAATGTAAATTATTGAAACCTTATATGAATCTGTTTTGCTAAGGAGGAAAGAAAAAAAAAAATCTATCTTTGTCATGAAAGATTTGGCATATCAGAAAATTTCCAAAATAAGTTAAACAGAGACATCATATTTGGTCCTCACCGAAAGTGTTCAAGATCCTAAACCCGTCACTATATCTGCCTAGTCGTCTTTAGATCTACCATATCACCTGTAATATAATTCAAAAACCTAGAGGTTGACAATTTTAAAGTACACTGTACATTTATTGTTTCTATAGTATATGGATAATAGGACAAAATAGTTAATCCAATATAAATACAGTGTTAAAAATGATTTAGTATATATTACGAATATTCTCCATCCCCTCCGTTGATCATGGCCTGCCTTCACTCACTTCTTCAGCAATCAAAAATAAAATAAAGACATTATTAATTTCATGAAAAGTGCACCCCCACGGGGAGGAGGCCCGAGGCTACATTCGGAATCAAGCCAGCTGGTTGCCTGGTTCAGTTTTCAAATTTCAATGCCTAAATGGGATTTGCTGAAGTGGGACCCAGACTATCCAGCCTAGCAGGAACAGAACAAGCACAGGTTCTGCCACCCTAGAATCGTCCTTTGCAGCACTATTGATGCGCTGTCTGTTGAATTTCCATTACTGCCACTACTATTCCAAAATCATTTTAGATTATATAGAGCTTTCTTTAATATATTTAATGTCTTCACCAAAAATCACGATATGCATATTAATATTTAATATAATTGTAATATAGAGAATAAAGCTTTCAATGAGGTGTGATTTTGAAGAGGCTTATACGAAAGGATCGGTGGGATTTTAGAAAATCCCATATGGGAGAATATCCAGTAGGTTCCAGATGATCCTCATGCTCATATGGAAACAGTTTCAATCAAAATGCTCGGACCCCGGAGTTAAAGGGATTGCTTGCACCCTATTGTTTATTGAACGGCCTAGAGCTTTCTCCTTTATTCAAACATGGGGTTGGTACCATCTTGAACCACAAACGGTCGATGAAGTCACATCAAGGATCAGAGAGTGAATCCCGTCGAGATTATTCCATGAATTAGAAAGAGTAATAGGGCGCGGAACCATAAACTATCGACTTTCATCGTTCACTTGAATTATATTAATTCATTCATATTTATGTTTTAATTATATCATATGATTCATATGGAAACAAAAATGAGTTATATAACACGATCTTAATGATTGAATCATATAAAAAGGCTCGTATTAATGAATCTTGAATCTTTGCAGTTGATGACATAACTAGATCAAATTGATATGTTACCTTGTTTTCGGCCTCTCCTGGTTTTTGAGAGTGTTTGTTTTCGTTTTTCTATTCTGTTGCTTTGTTTTAGCACGTTGGTAGACTTGTATGTTCCTCTTTAGTTGTTGCGGCTTGGGGGGCTTTTTTGACCTTGCCGGTCCCCTTGTGGGTTATGTTGCGTTTGTCTAGGCTGCCGCTCTTTCCTTATTCAATGGCTAGCACTCAAATGGTTCTGGTAGCTGTTGTCTGCCGTTTCCTACCATCTGCTTTCTCTGCCAAACATGGAGTATTATGTGGTTTTATCAACCCTTGTTTGGTCCCGTTAGTCCTTTTTGCAGCTTAGTTTGCTTGGATCTTTAGTTTCCAGTTATTTATTGTAACTTATTCTATGGATTCAATATGCAATGTTAGTCTCTCGTCATTATAAAATAAAAATAAAAAGAGATAGTTTTGCCTCCAAAAAAAGACATTGACACTATAATTTAGAAGCAAAAAATAAAATTTTCTTAGAATTTAACGTTTAAAGGACAAAAAAAATTGACATATTCCCATTCTCTAACTATCAACTTTTTTTAAAAAAAAAAAGAAAAAAAGAAGAGAGATAGTTGTGCCTCTGAAAAAGACATTGAAACTATAATTTAGAAGCAAAAAATAAAATTTTCTTAGAATTTAACGTTAAGGACAACAAAAATTAGGTATTTCCATTCTCCAACTATCAACTTTTTAAAAAAAAGAAAAAAAAGAAAAAAAAATTGTACTTCAATTTATTAAACCGGACACACATTACACACCAAAGGACTCCCTAACCACCTAAGTCTTGTAATTTGAATACCGGTCTATCAAATATGACGCAGTGCACCCTCGTGTCCTCTAACTACGGATTTTTTTTGTAATTGTTACTTCAACTTATTAGACCTATATATTATACCTTAAATTATCAATAAATTTATATTTTAAAATTGTGATGCCTGACATATTTTTAATTAATTTTAACGATTAAATATTAATATAAAATATAAAGTGTAAATGAACAACGAGCCTTGTTAGATTATTTTGATGCAGAAATTGTAGTTTCAGCTAAAAATAGAAAATATTGGGACACAGTACACGCATGACCAATAAACGAACACTTCTGCTCATGACTCATGAGTGCCAGCACAAGTACAAAGATGGGTTTGTCGGGCTACTAATAATTTAAAGTTGCTTCGTTTTTGTCCTGAGAAACGGCAACATGAGAAGCGGTTGTGAAAGTTTCTTCGATTATGTCGATGCCGAAAAGGGGAGTCTCATTATAATTTCTCCTCAAAGCACGAGGCCCTTTAACGCGACCTACCTGGAGCCTGCTAATATTCTGTGGGTTGTCTACGTCTGTGTTCTCAAAATTAAGAAAATAATAATAAGTCGTAATTGTGGCTTATTATTTGTCACCGGTCATACATAATTCCTTTTCTTTTTTTTTTTTTCTTTTTTTTTTCTAAATGATCATACCTAATTCATCATTGTGTTTTTGGTTTGAAGTTGAAGCATGGAGATTGGCACCTTCCACTCCACCAAACCCTCTATTTTATAACACTAAGAACTAATAATATTGATAAATACTAATAGCAAGAAACGACTATACAATGCGTCAATGCGTGCATATTTGTTTCCCCTAACCCACCAAGGTCACCCATTTTAGCTCAATGCACGCCCCCAACATGGAAAATACTATTCATGATCCATGTCGCCAATAAGATATCTTTTGTTTCCAGAGATTACTATTAATTTTTACCGGTTCATCTATATATACGTTTACAGCTCCTACAGTTAATTTCGATAAAAATATATATGCTTTTATATATATTGCTACTGAAAATAAACCTAAAAATAGATCTATTAGAGGCAAATGGAAGGTTTTGTTTTAATTGATCGACGAAGCTGCAGTTTTTTTGTCCCATTGGTGCCTGACACCCAGATTAATGCCCACTAACAGGTTGTACACTGCTATGGCAACAAAAGAAAACATGACTGTGGCCTAGTTTTGATAGACTATGAATTACATAATTTAGAAGCAGTACCTAAATATAAAGAATTCAAATATAAATATGAGAATATCCTACTGTGTTTTGTGTTTTTTTAAAAATTATAAAGATTTTAAACATATATTTTATGTAATTATAATACAAAATACATTCATGGAAGATTTTTTTAAAAAAAACGAAACAGAATCACTTAAAACTCATTTTCTTTTCTATTTTTCTCTTTCTTTTCATATTATATTTCAATTCAACAGAGTGTATCTATCTTTGACTACTGTTCTTTTGAAGATTTGACCACACGATCGAGTACTAGCTCTTTCTCGAAGAGCGGGGGTGCATGCCACTTGAAGTCAGGACCGATCAACTAGGCAATTATATGAGCTTTGCCGATGGCTTAAAAAAAAAAAAAGAGCTTTGCCGACGCAGTGGATAAAGATTCTCAAAATTGTATTAAAAATTAAAATCCTGTAGTCCAATTTCACTTGAAAACAGAGAAAAACAATTCCGATTGAGAGGGTTCAATTTTGTTTCCTTTTTCTTTTTTTTTTTAGCGATAGGGAGTACAAAGGGAATATGATATAATGATATACATACTTGGAGCAAATATATTTTTTACTCTCAAACTAATGTGACTTTTATCCCTTGGATCATAAACTATAACTTTTAAGATATTTCACCCTCTAACTATCAATATTAGATACTTTGCACTCTCTATCAAATTGTTAGATTAAAATAACGATAATGTCATCGACCCACTTTACATATATTAAAGATATTGTTGTCAATTTATTAAATTCTTGATGTTATTATTGTTGGACAAAAGGTATAAAATATCTAACATTAGTAGTTGAAAAGTGTAAAATTGTCTAAAAATTTGACAGAGGGTGCAAGGTGTAAAGTGTTTAAAATTGATAATCAAAGAGTGAAATGTCTAAAAAATAGTAGTTTAGGATGCAAAGTGAAAAATGTAATTCGTAGGTAAAAACTGTATTTATTTAGTGTCTGAACAAATTCTTAGTTAACTAAACTTCTACTATATTGAAAGACCAACAAGCTTGGTTAGTGCATCTCTTAACTACGTTAGGTCCGTTCGAACCTAATGCCCAGACTGAGTAGAAATAAGGTAGAACTATACTTTGCATCCTCTAACTGTCATATATTTTTTCAATTTGCATTACAAACTACCAAGTCTAACACATTGCAATTTAAACTACCCATAAATCTATACTTTGCACCTTATGTTACAATTTGACCTTTAAGATTGTGTCATGTGCCTTTTTTTTTTTTATTGCTCTAACATTGAGATCTTAAGTTAAGTATAAAATATAGACCTATTGATAATTTAGGGTAAAATGTATCAAAATTTTATAATTTCGAGAGTCAATAAACATATAACGCTGATTCTATGTATTACCTTTTTTTTCTTTTTCTTTTTTCTAAGCGATTCTCTGTATTACTTACTAGCCCAAAAAGGAAAAACCCCTACGTTACAGGCTTAAGTTTAGCCCAGGCTGACCAAGCTGGGTGTTCTAAACTCTTGGGCTTAGGCTTGAGATCAAGCCCATTTCTTGCCAGCACTTCTTTGATTCGATTCCACCCAAAATTACTTCTAAGATCTTTTATTTTGGGAGGAGCGCCAAAATTTTAGAAAATATTTTTAAATTTTTAAAAAATTTTATTTTATTAAGATTTATTAGAATTTATGAAAAATAAAATGTATATGTATAAAAGTTAAAAATTTTAAAACATGTTTATTTTGTTAAAAATTTTCATTTTCCGAAATTTTAGAAAAAAAAATGTCGCATTATGTTTTTGGGTAAGTTACTTCAAGATCCTGAGAGCAAAAGAATAAGCACAAATATTGTGCATCCAATATATCATTCCTTCCTACCCAAATCTGTAAACTTTGAAACAAAAATATAAGCAAGGGCCAAGACAGATAAAAAAGAGGTCTCTCCTCGTTTAATATCTAAAAAGTTGGACTCGAATGTAATCAGAATTAAACCCATTTCTGCACTAATTTCCTCCCTATTATACAAAGAACTAGCAAGAGCATGCAGATAATTTCTTCATCTCACTAATTTCCAAGTCTGCCCCCTGAATAACCTCAATCGTTGATCCTTTAAGCTCCGCCGCGTCGACACCGTTCAATTTTCGATTGCCACATTCCAAAGTCTTTTTCGATATCACTCCATAAATTTCTTCTAGCAGCCTGAAAAATGCACTGTCCACATTGTCACCACTGAGGGCTGATGTCTCGGAGAAAAACAGGCCTTGGTTCTCTGCAAACTCAATGGCGTCTTCTGTGGGCACGGCCCTTAGGTCCACAAGATCGGCTTTGTTCCCGATGAGAGTGATCACTATGGATTTGTCAGCATGGGCTCGGAGCTCCTCTACCCACCTGGCCACATGATCAAAGCTGGGTCTTTTGGTGATGTCGTAGACTACCATGGCCCCTAGGGCACCCCTGTAGTATGCACTCGTGACGGCCCTGTACCTATGAAATTGATTTACAGAAATTTCAACAAAGCAGAATTTTTCATTGGAAGTCATTTTGCAGCAAGGAATAATGATTTCCCGAAACTTGTTTGAACTGCTAAATTTAGATCGATATCTCTGAAAACATTCAGCAAACCCGAAAAAAACGAAACTGAGTACCGAAACTCAAGTTTTAGTAGAACCCTTGATTTCTAGGCCATGTTTTAGCAGTGAACATCACTGATAAATGCGAATATGGTCTTGAAACAAAAGATTTGCCCAGGGGTGTCGGTAATCCACTTCTGTGTGCACAAACAGCTCTATGTAGTTTTGTGTATGAGTCAATGCCTCAATTGTCCTTCAGATTCAAACTCGCAGAAACTCTAAAGACTCATAAATAAGATGTCAAAAGAAATGATTTCGCTGTGTTTGGGAGACAGAGAGAAAGAGATCAGTAGCAGCAAACCTTTCTTGGCCAGCAGTATCCCAGATCTGGGCCTTGATGACTTTACCTTTGATGGTGACAGTCCTGGTCTGGAACTCAACCCCAATGGTGGACTTGGAGTCCAAGCAGAACTCGTTCTTAGTGAACCTGGACAGTAGCTGACTCTTCCCCACCGCAGAGTCTCCAATCACAACCACCTTGAAAACATAATCAATTTTCTCTTGCTCATTTTCTTGGAAACTCTCCTTATCAATCCCATTCATTTCTTGATTCATTTCCACGAACCAAATCACCAAGAGTTGGAGGTATATCAAATGCTGAGGTCAGTGCCAGTTCGCTGGAACTTGATCTTGGTCTTTCGCCTTTTAGTCTTGGAAGTAAGTAGGAGTAATGATCAAAAAAGAAAAGAGGGAGTAGACAAAGATGTGCCTGACAAGACGGGGTTCCCAGAGTATTAGTGAAAAAGGGAGCAATGTATGAAAAATGGTCTTGTCCTTGTCTGCCCTTTAATGCTTTTATCTCAGTGGACGTACGTACCATTAATGCATTATTTCTTTTGCGTGGAATGATTGAGAATGATTTGGGGCTAGCTCAACGCTGTCTGCCAAAAGCCGTAGTAGTTTAATTTTGTTAATGGGATTAGGAAAAATGGATTAGGAATTGGATCTTGGGGGTGTAGTTTAGAGTGCCCGGGCAACCTGCTCAAAGAGTCAAGTCTTTGCTCTTGGCTCTTGGCTCTTGGCTCCTGGCGTAATCTACGGGATGATCCCATGCAAGTGACCGAGATGCACCTCTCCTAATCATTCTTAGGGAGGTGTAACAACGTTGCTCTCATCGTCAAAACCCAAAGCGGTAGGTGTAATTTAAAAAGAGAGATATAAACTAATCTTAATTTTTATTTTAAAAGCTAAAGGATAGAAGTTATTTTTGAATTTAAAATTCTGAGATAGCCATCTAATACTATGTTTGAATTTAAAAGTAATGGAATAGAGATATAATTTAGGGTTAATTGCACCGTAGATCCTTGTGGTATCATCTTTTTATAAATTAGTTTTTGTGGTATCACTTTCTATAAATAGGTCTTTATAGTCATCCTTCTAGGTAAAAGTTAATCCTTTCGTCCATCAGGCGTTAACACACTATAACTTTCAGCGGTCGACCGATTCATGTAGCGGTCGACTGACTCATCGTGCATCTCATTCTGTTAGTGTGTTAACGCTTGATGGACGGAGGGACTAATTTTTTACTAAAAGGGTGACCACATGAACCTGTTTGTAGAAAGTGATACCACAGGGACTAATTTGTAAAAAGGTGATACCATAGGGACTTACAGTGCAATTAACCCTATAATTTATTTATGCTTGAATTTAAAAGTATATGAATTCTATCTTTTGTTTGAATTTAAAAGTTGTAGAGATTGAAATACTTAATAAATAATAAATACATGTAGTATATTGAAGGCTAAAATTTAAGTTGAGATGGTTCCACCGGAGGCTAAAATTTAGGTTGAAGTCATAAATAATAACTAAAACTCCATGTTAAGTCTTGATTTAGGTTCCGAGTGATTGTTGGGCAATTATTTGAAAAGCTTTGGTTAAGTATGTGAAAATTAAGTGCAAAATGTTAGATTCTTTTGCGAATCAAAAATGTTAATTTGGAAATATGTTATTGTGCAAAATTAAATTCTTTTATATTGGAAACGTGAGATTTTAAACTTGCACTATCTTTTTATATTATTTTGATGTGGGAATTGTGCAAATTTTGATAATATGGAATTATTGGGATTTCATGAACTCATTTGAAATATTTGGCTTGAAATGTTAGAATACTAGAACTTTGATTTGTGAGCCTACTATGAACACTATCATTGTACTTTTAATAATATTGTCTTTGTGACATTTGAGTGTTTGTGACAATTCTGTACCTCTCATGGTAAGTTGAGATTTGTATGACCAATTTGATACTCTTATGGTATTTGAGGTCTTTGTGACTGTTGGAGTTTTATGATCGTTGGGGTCTGTGTGACCGTTGGTAATTTCCTATGTTGCATGGCTTTGGATATATATTTTTTTCAACTTAAATTTTTTGGTATGACATACGATTTTTTTCAACTTTGATCATTGTAATAAAATTGTCATTTTTCTCTACCTATTGTCTTGCTACTTATTGAGCTAATGATAGGAGAGTATTTTTGGAGATTAATTTTTAAAAGTCTTTATTTTAATTCTTTTGGGAGACATTGGTCCGTGTTGGAAAATATTGAATATGCTATAATGTTATTTTCAAGGTACTTACTAAGGTTTTAAGGATAGATGTTTTTGGCATTTTGTTGTTTATGAATATTTTGCTGATGTTCAAATAAATACTTTTGAAAAATTGAACCACGTAGGCGGATGAAAAAAACCATATTTTATACCCGTTTAGACTTTGGGCCCGAGGGCATTACAGATTTGGTCAAATTCGAACTTTTGATTGAAGCTTACTATTAAAATTGTATTTTTCCATAAGGTGGAGTACTATCTAAACTCTAACAGTAGATAATCCGAATTTAAGGTGATGTTTGACAATTCCAATTTTTGAGGGCCCACAAACGCACACACCCACACGTTGGAAAACCATCTCTATCATACTTCTTCACAACTAACTAAGCAACATCAAATCATCTATCTTTACATATCAAAACTCTCATAAAGATTAATCTACAATTAAACATCCATTAAACTTTTCACATACTTTTCATACACTCTCAAAGCAATCAAACACACTCTGTTGTTTTTAGCAGAAAGCAAATTTATGGTTATTTCTCAAAATTTTATGAAATATGTAAGTTTTTAGCTTGACAAACATCAATTAAATTATGGAGTTGATATTGTTTCAAAAAAGGCTTAATTAGTCTACTAATCCTTAGGGTATGGTTGGATCTCATCATTAGGGTTTATTTCATCCGAAGGAATCTTTCATGTCCTGGAATGGTCATTCCTTTAGCTCGGTTGACCGGTTAATGAAATAAATCTTAAGTGGCTAACGGTGACACGTTACTACCAATCACCAGTAATCATGTGTTCTTAAGTCACTCTAACTACCAAGTTGGACTAGTGGCTGTTAATTGAAAACTCATATCAAATAGTTTACAACACTTGGACTCAAACCGTCACGCTGGATAGGTTTTTTGTAAAGACAATGCATATTTAAATGATTTGGGGATACATGGTTGCTTGTAATTGGTGGTTCATATCCTGTTAGCCACACAAGATTTATTCCATTCATTGAAGGGCCAATTGAGTTGACAAAATGAGAACTTTAGGATAAGGAGTACTTGAGCACTAGTATAGAATGAAATAAATCTTAGAGATCCGTGTGTAAGAGTTTGACACATAACAGCTCGATGCCACAAATTTTCTTAATTATCTATAGAAAGATTTAATGATATTTTTGTTTCTCAAATGAGATTTTGGATTCCACTCGTAAAGGATATATTAGATGTTAAAAGTGGTAGAATTAAAAGATTTCAGCTTTAGTACTCCAAGATTGAAACATTCCCTCAACGTTAGCAAATGCATCGAATGAAAGCTGGCTCCAAATGTCTCAGCCTATGAATTGACATGGGAGGATTGTGGACTTGGGCCCTGACCCCTGCGACCAAACCAAACAATACACGAAACTTCTTAAAGCCGTGTTGCCTTGACAGATGGGGAGTTCCTCAAGTTCTGATCTTTTTGCACCGACAAATTTGTGCCTCGTGGAACTCCTAGGAGCAATGGCAAGGCCCCACAGGCTGAAGGGGAATATCAATGAATGAGTGGGAACACCAACCAATGCTTATTAGGTGTACCATAAATGCTACTTAGAAAAAGAAAAAGAAAAAAAAAAAAAAAGGTGTACCATAAATGAAAATTTGGTACGCATAAGTGGACCACAATTGTAAAGTAGAATGGTGTAAGGGGCGGCGAGTCGACGACTCAATACTGTGTAAAGAGATGGCAAATCGAATTCCCAGTTGTTGTAGCCAAACTTTTCGTGGTCATTCCAGTCGCACATGCCTGATCACACCCAATAATAGTATGCCATGTGTCCCAAAAATAAAATATAAATATAAATTTTATAAATTATAAATTTAATTTAGTTTAAACTTAAATTTTAACTCTAGGTTGTGTTTGTTTCGGAGCAGAAGAAACTAAGAAAATATTTACAGATAAAAATTTTTGCAGGAAAAATTAATCAAGTTTGGATGTTTGACTAATTTTTTTGAAAATGATCGTGTATTGTTTGGTTGTCACTTGAAAATTTAAAGAATATTTTGTAATAATTACAATTTGTCCTTATCAATAGAGATATTAAAAACAAGGAAAAAAAATTGTGTATCACATACTTATACTTTATGCCATTTTAGAATTGACACTTGGTGCTTTATATTTTTTAATTTTGAGACTTGTGGTTCCTCCATTTATGATTCTAAGTTCTACTTGTTTTGCCGTATATGTATGAAAAAATCATATGTGACACATTTCCAGACATATTAGTTGCATATATGGATTTTTTTTTTAAATAATAATTTAGATCATTTACACATAAACAAATAAATAATAATAATAATAGATAAAATATAAAATATATTTTTTATTTTAAAAAAATTCAATGGGACAGATTTGCCCCTTTATGTGAGGTAAAATAGATTTTGCCAAAATAACAGACTGGTCACCATAAATTCATGTAGTTGGCCTGGGCTTATAAGGGTCGAGCCCAGGCCAACTTATGAAAAAAAAAATACATGTATTTTTTTTTTTGGGTGGTGCAATAGGTGGCGGCCACCCAAGGCCGCTACCCCTTGCATCCGCCACTGGTCAGAAGTTAAACGTCATATCACTATAGATAATGTTAGACGATATGTATACCCAAGAAATTAAGGAACAATATGAATATAAATAAATAAAATGAATAATGACTTAGAAAAATAAAATAAAATGAATAATTATAACAAAACTCCATATCGTAAGTCCAACTGTATACACACATATATATTTAAGATTTTTACATGGCATATCCAAGAATTCCCACTGTACAATCCCGAAGGGCTTGAAGTGGAAAAAGAGGAAGTTCAATAACTGATCTATTAATATGCATCAGTCCATGATTCCTTACAAAAAGTTTCATACGTAAGAAACATAAAAGGAAAATTAAAGCATGTAGATATATTCTTCCTGAGTATTTAGAACCCAATGTTTACACGAGACAGGAAGAATTGAAGCTCTCGGTTAGCTCGGCATTAAAGACAGAGAGTAGCATCGAAGATGTCAGGACGAAACACCGGGATAAGGAACCAAACCACAAGGAGCATGGGAGGAAGGGCCCTACAACCTTTCACATAGATTGGAGGTTTACCTCCCTCAATAGGGGCTGAGTTTCCCCAGGCTTCACGAAATACCTCAATAGCTCTTGTCCGCTCCTATTGCATGTCATGAGGGCTCAACCGCTATTTTAAGGCATCCAGCTTCTCCCATACCTCACAGCATACCTCATCTTTGAGCAGATTTTATCTGCATTCCACATAAATAGCACGAGGACATTGAAGTTGACTAGCCCGGATGATCATTCTTTCTCCTGTTGGGTAATTTGCCTCGAGTCCAAATGCAAGTTCTATTCATTCAAGGAAGAGAACATCAGGGTTTTCACATCTTAAAAGTGCTGCCACGAAATCCTTCACTAGGGGCTACGATCTTCAGCCAAGGGAAGCTACTCAAACTTGATGAATCAAAGTACCAAAGTTGACTTAGCTACTTCTCTACATTTGGAGTTTACCTTAATTAGTTTAAAATATTCCTCTACGCCATTATCTTGTACCACACAGGAGAAAATATTTGTTAGAAGCTCGGACGGAAGGTTTGAAAGAGAAGGAAGTGATAGAGGAGTCCTCTTCCTTTTCTGTCTGGTACCAGAGCAAAACATTGGATCGAAGTGATAGAGGGTAATACAAATAAAGGGAAGTTCGGTGAAGCAAAGGAATGAGACCCTCGGGTCTTATTAAGCAAAGGGATAGGGGAAGACTCAAAAGGGCATTTAGAAAAGGAAGATAGTAAAGTGATAGTTAATGTATCAAGGAAGCTGACAGGTACAGTGGCTAGCATCATAATATTTTCCTAGCCTAGTTAAAATCGTCCAGCAGAATAAGGTGCTACTGATGGGGGAATAATTTCTCCTTACTATAAAAGCCCATGGCTATAGGCCAAAACTGGTGAGACGGGAATCAGCCCATTTAACATAATGCTCACTCTCTAGTGATTGGAGGCTCACAACAGGGGCTGACAATTCATGCTTTTATTGGTAAGGGAATCGATGTAATCCAATTCAAATTGGACCAACCCTAACAACGCCGCTCTTGGGAAAAGTGGAGATAGGACTGAAAGAATCTTGGGGGGAATAAAGCAGAAGAAAATAGGGCTGAGGCCCAGAGGTCCAAAGGCCTGAGGAGACAGAGAGGATAAGAAGGGAGGACCTCGAAAAAAGAAGGGACTTTTTTTCTTCCCTAAAGAAAGGTAGTAAAAGGAGAAGAGAAAAGAAGAAAGAGAGAGAGGAGAGCAATGAAGACTGGATATGGAGCAATCTCCCTAAGAGAGAGATTGTGATTTGTAATATCTGATTTTGCTTGTAGGAGGAATAAAGAAGAATTTGGACTTTTTAACCCATCCCAAGTTCTGGACTATAAATCTAGTTTCTTTGCGTACTTAGCCCAATGGAATTTGTGATGGACCTGTAAAAAAAGATCCAACAAGTACAATTCTTCCTTTTGGTATATAACTTTATCAATGATTTATATTAATACTTATGCCAACATTAATCCTCATCCCTATCTAAAATGGAATTTCTCTTTCGTGCAATAAATTTTCGTCAATTTCATGAGAACTAAGCACAAAATTACATCGAGCTTTGTTTTATAGGTCTAATAGATAATAATAAGGGTTAAATACATTTGCCCTCCTTATCTTTGGGTCATTTACACTTTGCACCCTGATGTATTATTTTTGAGACATTGGACCCTAAAGTTACATATTTTTTCAATTTGGATCCCGTACCAAATTCCCAATCAATTTAGATGGATTTCGTCAAAATTTTTACACATTACCCCCTTATCTTTGGAGGTATGTACACATTGCTCTCCCCCTTATCTTTGAAGTATTGACACATTACACCCCACGTTTTGACGAATCTGTCTAAATTGACAGGCAATTTGAGTGCGGGGTCCAAATTAATAAAAATATGTAAGTTAAAGAGTTTAATGTCTCAAAAATAATACATCAAGAGGCACAGTGTATTTAACCCTAATAATAATGAAATAGGTATTGGGGTCTCCCACACGGCAAATCAAATCCCTTTATTATATAAGTTTGGCCACTTTGACGCTAAGTGAAGGAAGTAATAGAAAACAATATCCTCAACAATTTCTTCCAACACTTACAAGTATATAAACTTAAAATTCGTCAAACCCTATTCATTGTGTCGAGGTCTCCCACACTGCAGATCAAACTACTTTTCTAATATATAATTAATCAATTCATTTGGTGCTATTGTCAACAATTTCGTGAAAAGAAATAGAAAATACAAAAACACGTACGTCAGTCTCTCAATCATAAAATAACGCCGCCGTTTATGCGTGTACGTGCTACAACTTACAAATTTTTAAAAGTTCTAATATTAACATAATATATATCACAACAAATGAAATGAAAATATAACTAAAGGTGGGGAAAAAAAATCCTAACCATTTCCAGGTTCTCCGAGACGCTTGAACAAATAACCCTAAACAAATCATGTGTCTCATAGGACTAGTTAATATTGTCGATATTTTTTGGGTTTTGGAAGTAAAAATTTTAAGAATGTTGACTCTTTAGAAGAGAATTTTTTTTAGTTTAAATTTTTACAGAAATTTGTAAAAAAGTTTAAAAATAGTTGATAATAAAATGATTTTTTTAAAAAATTTATTAAAAAGTAAGGACAAAAAATATTTCATATAATTTTTTTAAATAAAAAAAGTACTGAAGTTGATGTAAAAAAAGTGTTTAAATTTGTGTTAAAAATTTTGAAATTTTCATATTTGATTATAAAAATTTCCTACAAAATTTAAAAGATTTCATATCCAAGACATCTTCTAAAACTCACCCCCGGAGAAAAATCCGCAGGAAACAGAGCAGGGTATTCAACGACCCAAAACATGATACAAAAAGCAAAAGATCCTGACAAGAACTAGAGCATACACATCATCAGAGGATCATTGCCAGCTGATGTACAACAAGTACTGAATCAGTAGGATCACAATTTTCCCCCCTTCATCCCATCTGTCTCACTCCCTTACATCTTTTCCCGTCCCATCCCAGCCTATTTATATAAAAAGAAAATCAACCAATATCTAAAAACCAGATATTTCTTTCTTTTTTTTTCTCCTTTTTTGAATTCAGTTTTATTTATTTAGTTGTTTTCTGCTTTTATGCTAGATACGTTAGTGTATATTTGACCAAGTAAGACATGGAGTCATGCAGACATAATCGTGGCTCCGTCAAAGACTCAATCCGAGTGTCAATGAAACACTTGTTACATGCGTGGTCCAAAAGGCATGAAATTAATATTTTTTTAAAATTCAAACCACGTGGTTTTTTTTAACCCGAAATTTCAAGTTGATAATTTTCTTAACAAAAACGCTGAGCTATTTGAGGAGGGTCGCACCCAAGAACTCCCGTACCAAAAAAAAAAAAAAAAGTGCTTACGTGGCAATAAATTTAGGGGAAAATAGCATTAAGACGCTAAGGACGGAGATATTCCACTCAATTTCAATCCCGAAAGAGAAACCAAACTCCATAAGAGGAAATTACTAATTAAAAGGAAAAAATAAAATAAATCACATAACCATCCGGGCTGGAAAGTTGCGCGAAACGACGGAGAAATTGGGGCCATTTCATCAGACGATTTCTCAAATACGCGCTTAGATATATAAATAAAAATAAATAAATAAATAAAGATTTCTCAAATACGCACCAAAACTCTCTTTTTCTTCATCGTCCACGGTCCCTCTTTCTCCATACCCGTTTCTCTCTTTCCTATTACACCGGCCGGCTAGTAGCCGTCTCATCTATTTATTTGGAGGATTATATATTCTCCGCATCAGAATTAAAAACCATTCCCTATCTTCTTCCTTGTACTCAATCTTCACACCCACGATTTCTTAAAAACCCTTCCCCCCCCCACTCACCTTTTCTCCATCAAATCTTTTTCTCTCTCCCTTCGCCGGCACCCGAAAAGATGATTTCTCCTCCCATTTCTCAGAAAAACACCCATAAAAATGGTCTTTTTATTTCAACTAGGGGTATAGAATAAGAACGAAAACCAGCCCCTAATCTCCATTTTCTCCTTCCGAGGCACCATGATTCTTCGGAATCTCATTCTTCTGGGGATTGGGATTGTTGGTTTTGTGGCGGTGATTCGGGTGCTCCTCTTCAAAACTGGGTTGATTCATATATTGAAGATATGGTGGAGATGTTTCGAAGATTGTTTTCATGTGCATCAGTTTTTCAAAGTCCCAGAATTCAACGAGAGCATGCAAGAGAATCAGCTTTATAGAAAAGTATCCCTTTACCTCAACTCTCTGTCGGCTCTCGAAGACTCCGATTTCACCAACCTTGTCACCGGGAAGAAGCCAAACGACGTCGTTCTTTGCCTCGACCCCAACCAGACCGTCGAAGACAACTTTCTTGGCGCCGTAGTGACTTGGACCAACGGCGACGGGATCGCACGGGACAATTCCAGAAGCTTCGTGCTGAAGGTCAGAAAGGCCGACAAGCGCAGGATCGTCCGGCCTTATCTCCAGCACATCCACACCGTGGCCGATGAAATCGAGCAGAGAAAGCAGCGAGACTTGAGGCTTTACGTGAATATCAAAAGCTACCACCACGACGATGGCGGTATCGAACGGTGGAGATCCGCTCCCTTCTCGCACCCTTCGACCTTCGATACAATTGCCATGGAGGACGATCTCAAAAACAAGGTGAAGTCGGACCTCGAGTCCTTCCTCAAAGCCAAACAGTATTATCACCGGATAGGCCGCGTTTGGAAGCGAAGCTTTCTCTTATACGGCCCGTCCGGGACTGGGAAATCAAGTTTCGTCGCCGCCATGGCGAATTTCCTGTCTTACGATGTCTACGTGATTGATCTTTCGAAGGTTTCCAATGATTCGGATCTGAGTTTGCTTTTGTTAGAAACGAGGGGCAAGTCTATCATTGTTGTGGAAGACCTTGATCGGCTCCTGACGGAGAAATCAACGGCAGTGACCTTGTCGGGCTTATTGAACTTCATGGACGGCATATTAAACTCGTGCTGCGCCGAAGAGAGGGTGATGGTGTTCACGATGAACAGCAAGGAACAAGCTGACCCGGTTCTACTTAGACCCGGTCGTATCGATGTTCATATTCATTTCCCTCTCTGTGATTTTTTGGCTTTCAAAACTCTGGCCAATAGCTACTTGGGGGTTAAGGATCACAAGCTTTTCCCTCAGGTGGAGGAAATTTTCCAAAGCGGGGCGAGCCTGAGTCCGGCCGAGATCGGCGAGTTGATGATTGCGAACCGGACTTCACCGAGCCGAGCCATAAAATCGGTCATCTCGGCGCTGCATACGGATGGTGAAGGAAGAGGGTTCGGGAAGATCGGAACTCGATTAGGGAATAACGGGCCGATGAAGTCCGTAGTGGAAGCGGCCGACACGGGTGGCCTTGTCCGCTGTGAAAGTGGTCCTACGGTCAGGGAGTTTCGGAAATTATACGGTTTCTTGAGGATGAAAAGCAGCAAAGTGTCCCATTCCCCCTCGTTTGATTCGACTTTGTCGCAGAAGGAAGGGTCATAACCACATCCGCTCCAAACCCTTCCGGCTGGAACGCCGGCGTTTCGAACAATTCATTGGGGACGTCGGCAGTTGGAGCCACGATTGAGGAGAAAAAAAAGAAAAACAAAGCAAAAAACTATTTGTTCATAGATATTCAGTATAGAATTTCTGCAGTCAGTATTTATTCTCTATTGGTTTGGATGCTTTGTTGATATCCAATTGCGATTTTACGATGATTCTGTGATGTTTATTGATTCTTCGTGGGGGGGACAGTTTGGTTCGCAATGTGGGCATGTAAATGACAACATTAGCTTGAAGGTTAATAGGATTCAATTAAACAGATTATACTGTTTCTTCCGTAATATTCTCCTTGAAGAATTGCACATCACTGATGATTGTTCCTCGGATTCATATGTAGCGACCAAAAAATAACTTTGTAACTTGGAGCTTCCTCCCTTTTCTTTTCTTTTTTTTTTTCTTTTAGAAGTTCATGAATTTCCCAATCTTTTTTTTTCTCCTTAGATCTTCAGGATCTAAAGGGGAGCCCGTGGCCCAAGAGGGATTCCTTAGATAGATATGATCGGAACTGTGAGGAGAAAATTATGTTGGCTTGTTACAAATTGACCAAATTCACAGACCACTAAAACTTAGTGCATGATCTGTAAGGTTGAGAGGGGATTCCCCTATTTTTAGAGAGGTTAATATTCCTTTTTCCTGTTTCAGAAATATCAAAAATAAATAAATTGTTCGTTTTCTAGTTCTCATCATTGGTGATGATGTACTTTGTCCCTCCTTGATAAAAAAAAGACAGTTAGTCCTCGGGCACAAATTCAGCCAAAGTTCTCACATTGGGATGATGTATAAATTTGTCAAAAGGCAATTTACTCGTTCGATGGGTAAAAGAGGTTTTCCCAATCCGAAGCATGGGGCCTTGTCTGCTTGTCTTAACATGGTAAACAAGGATGCCTTTTGTGCTCATTTCTCAAACTTTATATTATTAAAAGACTCATGGACAGGTGGTAACTTTTTTGAACATTGATGTTGAAGGAAGGGAGCGGATGATTTGTTAACAAATCAACCCTTTCTTTAGATATAACATGAAAATGCTTACCAAAAAAAACATGGACAGACTATCTTAGCTAATTTGATGTTATCGGAAATGTTTATCTTATAATATTTAATGTGCAGTAGGTATTAAATATCGGATGGATAGTGTGAATTTGTAACATTTTATTGCACAGTGTCTATGTTTATCTGACCTCAAATTAGAGCACACAATAATCTCGAAAATAGGACTACATTCAACTTCTTCCCTAACTCGTTGACAAATGTAAATTATTGAAACCTTATATGAATCTGTTTTGCTAAGGAGGAAAGAAAAAAAAAAATCTATCTTTGTCATGAAAGATTTGGCATATCAGAAAATTTCCAAAATAAGTTAAACAGAGACATCATATTTGGTCCTCACCGAAAGTGTTCAAGATCCTAAACCCGTCACTATATCTGCCTAGTCGTCTTTAGATCTACCATATCACCTGTAATATAATTCAAAAACCTAGAGGTTGACAATTTTAAAGTACACTGTACATTTATTGTTTCTATAGTATATGGATAATAGGACAAAATAGTTAATCCAATATAAATACAGTGTTAAAAATGATTTAGTATATATTACGAATATTCTCCATCCCCTCCGTTGATCATGGCCTGCCTTCACTCACTTCTTCAGCAATCAAAAATAAAATAAAGACATTATTAATTTCATGAAAAGTGCACCCCCACGGGGAGGAGGCCCGAGGCTACATTCGGAATCAAGCCAGCTGGTTGCCTGGTTCAGTTTTCAAATTTCAATGCCTAAATGGGATTTGCTGAAGTGGGACCCAGACTATCCAGCCTAGCAGGAACAGAACAAGCACAGGTTCTGCCACCCTAGAATCGTCCTTTGCAGCACTATTGATGCGCTGTCTGTTGAATTTCCATTACTGCCACTACTATTCCAAAATCATTTTAGATTATATAGAGCTTTCTTTAATATATTTAATGTCTTCACCAAAAATCACGATATGCATATTAATATTTAATATAATTGTAATATAGAGAATAAAGCTTTCAATGAGGTGTGATTTTGAAGAGGCTTATACGAAAGGATCGGTGGGATTTTAGAAAATCCCATATGGGAGAATATCCAGTAGGTTCCAGATGATCCTCATGCTCATATGGAAACAGTTTCAATCAAAATGCTCGGACCCCGGAGTTAAAGGGATTGCTTGCACCCTATTGTTTATTGAACGGCCTAGAGCTTTCTCCTTTATTCAAACATGGGGTTGGTACCATCTTGAACCACAAACGGTCGATGAAGTCACATCAAGGATCAGAGAGTGAATCCCGTCGAGATTATTCCATGAATTAGAAAGAGTAATAGGGCGCGGAACCATAAACTATCGACTTTCATCGTTCACTTGAATTATATTAATTCATTCATATTTATGTTTTAATTATATCATATGATTCATATGGAAACAAAAATGAGTTATATAACACGATCTTAATGATTGAATCATATAAAAAGGCTCGTATTAATGAATCTTGAATCTTTGCAGTTGATGACATAACTAGATCAAATTGATATGTTACCTTGTTTTCGGCCTCTCCTGGTTTTTGAGAGTGTTTGTTTTCGTTTTTCTATTCTGTTGCTTTGTTTTAGCACGTTGGTAGACTTGTATGTTCCTCTTTAGTTGTTGCGGCTTGGGGGGCTTTTTTGACCTTGCCGGTCCCCTTGTGGGTTATGTTGCGTTTGTCTAGGCTGCCGCTCTTTCCTTATTCAATGGCTAGCACTCAAATGGTTCTGGTAGCTGTTGTCTGCCGTTTCCTACCATCTGCTTTCTCTGCCAAACATGGAGTATTATGTGGTTTTATCAACCCTTGTTTGGTCCCGTTAGTCCTTTTTGCAGCTTAGTTTGCTTGGATCTTTAGTTTCCAGTTATTTATTGTAACTTATTCTATGGATTCAATATGCAATGTTAGTCTCTCGTCATTATAAAATAAAAATAAAAAGAGATAGTTTTGCCTCCAAAAAAAGACATTGACACTATAATTTAGAAGCAAAAAATAAAATTTTCTTAGAATTTAACGTTTAAAGGACAAAAAAAATTACATATTCCCATTCTCTAACTATCAACTTTTTTTAAAAAAAAAAAGAAAAAAAGAAGAGAGATAGTTGTGCCTCTGAAAAAGACATTGAAACTATAATTTAGAAGCAAAAAATAAAATTTTCTTAGAATTTAACGTTAAGGACAACAAAAATTAGGTATTTCCATTCTCCAACTATCAACTTTTTAAAAAAAAGAAAAAAAAGAAAAAAAAATTGTACTTCAATTTATTAAACCGGACACACATTACACACCAAAGGACTCCCTAACCACCTAAGTCTTGTAATTTGAATACCGGTCTATCAAATATGACGCAGTGCACCCTCGTGTCCTCTAACTACGGATTTTTTTTGTAATTGTTACTTCAACTTATTAGACCTATATATTATACCTTAAATTATCAATAAATTTATATTTTAAAATTGTGATGCCTGACATATTTTTAATTAATTTTAACGATTAAATATTAATATAAAATATAAAGTGTAAATGAACAACGAGCCTTGTTAGATTATTTTGATGCAGAAATTGTAGTTTCAGCTAAAAATAGAAAATATTGGGACACAGTACACGCATGACCAATAAACGAACACTTCTGCTCATGACTCATGAGTGCCAGCACAAGTACAAAGATGGGTTTGTCGGGCTACTAATAATTTAAAGTTGCTTCGTTTTTGTCCTGAGAAACGGCAACATGAGAAGCGGTTGTGAAAGTTTCTTCGATTATGTCGATGCCGAAAAGGGGAGTCTCATTATAATTTCTCCTCAAAGCACGAGGCCCTTTAACGCGACCTACCTGGAGCCTGCTAATATTCTGTGGGTTGTCTACGTCTGTGTTCTCAAAATTAAGAAAATAATAATAAGTCGTAATTGTGGCTTATTATTTGTCACCGGTCATACATAATTCCTTTTTCTTTTTTTTTTTTTCTTTTTTTTTTCTAAATGATCATACCTAATTCATCATTGTGTTTTTGGTTTGAAGTTGAAGCATGGAGATTGGCACCTTCCACTCCACCAAACCCTCTATTTTATAACACTAAGAACTAATAATATTGATAAATACTAATAGCAAGAAACGACTATACAATGCGTCAATGCGTGCATATTTGTTTCCCCTAACCCACCAAGGTCACCCATTTTAGCTCAATGCACGCCCCCAACATGGAAAATACTATTCATGATCCATGTCGCCAATAAGATATCTTTTGTTTCCAGAGATTACTATTAATTTTTACCGGTTCATCTATATATACGTTTACAGCTCCTACAGTTAATTTCGATAAAAATATATATGCTTTTATATATATTGCTACTGAAAATAAACCTAAAAATAGATCTATTAGAGGCAAATGGAAGGTTTTGTTTTAATTGATCGACGAAGCTGCAGTTTTTTTGTCCCATTGGTGCCTGACACCCAGATTAATGCCCACTAACAGGTTGTACACTGCTATGGCAACAAAAGAAAACATGACTGTGGCCTAGTTTTGATAGACTATGAATTACATAATTTAGAAGCAGTACCTAAATATAAAGAATTCAAATATAAATATGAGAATATCCTACTGTGTTTTGTGTTTTTTTAAAAATTATAAAGATTTTAAACATATATTTTATGTAATTATAATACAAAATACATTCATGGAAGATTTTTTTAAAAAAAACGAAACAGAATCACTTAAAACTCATTTTCTTTTCTATTTTTCTCTTTCTTTTCATATTATATTTCAATTCAACAGAGTGTATCTATCTTTGACTACTGTTCTTTTGAAGATTTGACCACACGATCGAGTACTAGCTCTTTCTCGAAGAGCGGGGGTGCATGCCACTTGAAGTCAGGACCGATCAACTAGGCAATTATATGAGCTTTGCCGATGGCTTAAAAAAAAAAAAAGAGCTTTGCCGACGCAGTGGATAAAGATTCTCAAAATTGTATTAAAAATTAAAATCCTGTAGTCCAATTTCACTTGAAAACAGAGAAAAACAATTCCGATTGAGAGGGTTCAATTTTGTTTCCTTTTTCTTTTTTTTTTTAGCGATAGGGAGTACAAAGGGAATATGATATAATGATATACATACTTGGAGCAAATATATTTTTTACTCTCAAACTAATGTGACTTTTATCCCTTGGATCATAAACTATAACTTTTAAGATATTTCACCCTCTAACTATCAATATTAGATACTTTGCACTCTCTATCAAATTGTTAGATTAAAATAACGATAATGTCATCGACCCACTTTACATATATTAAAGATATTGTTGTCAATTTATTAAATTCTTGATGTTATTATTGTTGGACAAAAGGTATAAAATATCTAACATTAGTAGTTGAAAAGTGTAAAATTGTCTAAAAATTTGACAGAGGGTGCAAGGTGTAAAGTGTTTAAAATTGATAATCAAAGAGTGAAATGTCTAAAAAATAGTAGTTTAGGATGCAAAGTGAAAAATGTAATTCGTAGGTAAAAACTGTATTTATTTAGTGTCTGAACAAATTCTTAGTTAACTAAACTTCTACTATATTGAAAGACCAACAAGCTTGGTTAGTGCATCTCTTAACTACGTTAGGTCCGTTCGAACCTAATGCCCAGACTGAGTAGAAATAAGGTAGAACTATACTTTGCATCCTCTAACTGTCATATATTTTTTCAATTTGCATTACAAACTACCAAGTCTAACACATTGCAATTTAAACTACCCATAAATCTATACTTTGCACCTTATGTTACAATTTGACCTTTAAGATTGTGTCATGTGCCTTTTTTTTTTTTATTGCTCTAACATTGAGATCTTAAGTTAAGTATAAAATATAGACCTATTGATAATTTAGGGTAAAATGTATCAAAATTTTATAATTTCGAGAGTCAATAAACATATAACGCTGATTCTATGTATTACCTTTTTTTTCTTTTTCTTTTTTCTAAGCGATTCTCTGTATTACTTACTAGCCCAAAAAGGAAAAACCCCTACGTTACAGGCTTAAGTTTAGCCCAGGCTGACCAAGCTGGGTGTTCTAAACTCTTGGGCTTAGGCTTGAGATCAAGCCCATTTCTTGCCAGCACTTCTTTGATTCGATTCCACCCAAAATTACTTCTAAGATCTTTTATTTTGGGAGGAGCGCCAAAATTTTAGAAAATATTTTTAAATTTTTAAAAAATTTTATTTTATTAAGATTTATTAGAATTTATGAAAAATAAAATGTATATGTATAAAAGTTAAAAATTTTAAAACATGTTTATTTTGTTAAAAATTTTCATTTTCCGAAATTTTAGAAAAAAAAATGTCGCATTATGTTTTTGGGTAAGTTACTTCAAGATCCTGAGAGCAAAAGAATAAGCACAAATATTGTGCATCCAATATATCATTCCTTCCTACCCAAATCTGTAAACTTTGAAACAAAAATATAAGCAAGGGCCAAGACAGATAAAAAAGAGGTCTCTCCTCGTTTAATATCTAAAAAGTTGGACTCGAATGTAATCAGAATTAAACCCATTTCTGCACTAATTTCCTCCCTATTATACAAAGAACTAGCAAGAGCATGCAGATAATTTCTTCATCTCACTAATTTCCAAGTCTGCCCCCTGAATAACCTCAATCGTTGATCCTTTAAGCTCCGCCGCGTCGACACCGTTCAATTTTCGATTGCCACATTCCAAAGTCTTTTTCGATATCACTCCATAAATTTCTTCTAGCAGCCTGAAAAATGCACTGTCCACATTGTCACCACTGAGGGCTGATGTCTCGGAGAAAAACAGGCCTTGGTTCTCTGCAAACTCAATGGCGTCTTCTGTGGGCACGGCCCTTAGGTCCACAAGATCGGCTTTGTTCCCGATGAGAGTGATCACTATGGATTTGTCAGCATGGGCTCGGAGCTCCTCTACCCACCTGGCCACATGATCAAAGCTGGGTCTTTTGGTGATGTCGTAGACTACCATGGCCCCTAGGGCACCCCTGTAGTATGCACTCGTGACGGCCCTGTACCTATGAAATTGATTTACAGAAATTTCAACAAAGCAGAATTTTTCATTGGAAGTCATTTTGCAGCAAGGAATAATGATTTCCCGAAACTTGTTTGAACTGCTAAATTTAGATCGATATCTCTGAAAACATTCAGCAAACCCGAAAAAAACGAAACTGAGTACCGAAACTCAAGTTTTAGTAGAACCCTTGATTTCTAGGCCATGTTTTAGCAGTGAACATCACTGATAAATGCGAATATGGTCTTGAAACAAAAGATTTGCCCAGGGGTGTCGGTAATCCACTTCTGTGTGCACAAACAGCTCTATGTAGTTTTGTGTATGAGTCAATGCCTCAATTGTCCTTCAGATTCAAACTCGCAGAAACTCTAAAGACTCATAAATAAGATGTCAAAAGAAATGATTTCGCTGTGTTTGGGAGACAGAGAGAAAGAGATCAGTAGCAGCAAACCTTTCTTGGCCAGCAGTATCCCAGATCTGGGCCTTGATGACTTTACCTTTGATGGTGACAGTCCTGGTCTGGAACTCAACCCCAATGGTGGACTTGGAGTCCAAGCAGAACTCGTTCTTAGTGAACCTGGACAGTAGCTGACTCTTCCCCACCGCAGAGTCTCCAATCACAACCACCTTGAAAACATAATCAATTTTCTCTTGCTCATTTTCTTGGAAACTCTCCTTATCAATCCCATTCATTTCTTGATTCATTTCCACGAACCAAATCACCAAGAGTTGGAGGTATATCAAATGCTGAGGTCAGTGCCAGTTCGCTGGAACTTGATCTTGGTCTTTCGCCTTTTAGTCTTGGAAGTAAGTAGGAGTAATGATCAAAAAAGAAAAGAGGGAGTAGACAAAGATGTGCCTGACAAGACGGGGTTCCCAGAGTATTAGTGAAAAAGGGAGCAATGTATGAAAAATGGTCTTGTCCTTGTCTGCCCTTTAATGCTTTTATCTCAGTGGACGTACGTACCATTAATGCATTATTTCTTTTGCGTGGAATGATTGAGAATGATTTGGGGCTAGCTCAACGCTGTCTGCCAAAAGCCGTAGTAGTTTAATTTTGTTAATGGGATTAGGAAAAATGGATTAGGAATTGGATCTTGGGGGTGTAGTTTAGAGTGCCCGGGCAACCTGCTCAAAGAGTCAAGTCTTTGCTCTTGGCTCTTGGCTCTTGGCTCCTGGCGTAATCTACGGGATGATCCCATGCAAGTGACCGAGATGCACCTCTCCTAATCATTCTTAGGGAGGTGTAACAACGTTGCTCTCATCGTCAAAACCCAAAGCGGTAGGTGTAATTTAAAAAGAGAGATATAAACTAATCTTAATTTTTATTTTAAAAGCTAAAGGATAGAAGTTATTTTTGAATTTAAAATTCTGAGATAGCCATCTAATACTATGTTTGAATTTAAAAGTAATGGAATAGAGATATAATTTAGGGTTAATTGCACCGTAGATCCTTGTGGTATCATCTTTTTATAAATTAGTTTTTGTGGTATCACTTTCTATAAATAGGTCTTTATAGTCATCCTTCTAGGTAAAAGTTAATCCTTTCGTCCATCAGGCGTTAACACACTATAACTTTCAGCGGTCGACCGATTCATGTAGCGGTCGACTGACTCATCGTGCATCTCATTCTGTTAGTGTGTTAACGCTTGATGGACGGAGGGACTAATTTTTTACTAAAAGGGTGACCACATGAACCTGTTTGTAGAAAGTGATACCACAGGGACTAATTTGTAAAAAGGTGATACCATAGGGACTTACAGTGCAATTAACCCTATAATTTATTTATGCTTGAATTTAAAAGTATATGAATTCTATCTTTTGTTTGAATTTAAAAGTTGTAGAGATTGAAATACTTAATAAATAATAAATACATGTAGTATATTGAAGGCTAAAATTTAAGTTGAGATGGTTCCACCGGAGGCTAAAATTTAGGTTGAAGTCATAAATAATAACTAAAACTCCATGTTAAGTCTTGATTTAGGTTCCGAGTGATTGTTGGGCAATTATTTGAAAAGCTTTGGTTAAGTATGTGAAAATTAAGTGCAAAATGTTAGATTCTTTTGCGAATCAAAAATGTTAATTTGGAAATATGTTATTGTGCAAAATTAAATTCTTTTATATTGGAAACGTGAGATTTTAAACTTGCACTATCTTTTTATATTATTTTGATGTGGGAATTGTGCAAATTTTGATAATATGGAATTATTGGGATTTCATGAACTCATTTGAAATATTTGGCTTGAAATGTTAGAATACTAGAACTTTGATTTGTGAGCCTACTATGAACACTATCATTGTACTTTTAATAATATTGTCTTTGTGACATTTGAGTGTTTGTGACAATTCTGTACCTCTCATGGTAAGTTGAGATTTGTATGACCAATTTGATACTCTTATGGTATTTGAGGTCTTTGTGACTGTTGGAGTTTTATGATCGTTGGGGTCTGTGTGACCGTTGGTAATTTCCTATGTTGCATGGCTTTGGATATATATTTTTTTCAACTTAAATTTTTTGGTATGACATACGATTTTTTTCAACTTTGATCATTGTAATAAAATTGTCATTTTTCTCTACCTATTGTCTTGCTACTTATTGAGCTAATGATAGGAGAGTATTTTTGGAGATTAATTTTTAAAAGTCTTTATTTTAATTCTTTTGGGAGACATTGGTCCGTGTTGGAAAATATTGAATATGCTATAATGTTATTTTCAAGGTACTTACTAAGGTTTTAAGGATAGATGTTTTTGGCATTTTGTTGTTTATGAATATTTTGCTGATGTTCAAATAAATACTTTTGAAAAATTGAACCACGTAGGCGGATGAAAAAAACCATATTTTATACCCGTTTAGACTTTGGGCCCGAGGGCATTACAGATTTGGTCAAATTCGAACTTTTGATTGAAGCTTACTATTAAAATTGTATTTTTCCATAAGGTGGAGTACTATCTAAACTCTAACAGTAGATAATCCGCAATTCCAACCGAGGGCCCACAAACGCTACACACCCACACGTTTGGAAAACCATCTCTATCATACTTTTCACAACTAACTCAGCAACATCAAATCATCTTCTTTACACAAAACTCTCATAAATTAATCACAATTAAACATCCATTAAACTTTTCACATACTTTTCATACACTCTCAAAGCAATCAAACACACTCTGTTGTTTTTAGCAGAAAGCAAATTTATGGTTATTTCTCAAAATTTTATGAAATATGTAAGTTTTTAGCTTGACAAACATCAATTAAATTATGGAGTTGATATTGTTTCAAAAAAGGCTTAATTAGTCTACTAATCCTTAGGGTATGGTTGGATCTCATCATTAGGGTTTATTTCATCCGAAGGAATCTTTCATGTCCTGGAATGGTCATTCCTTTAGCTCGGTTGACCGGTTAATGAAATAAATCTTAAGTGGCTAACGGTGACACGTTACTACCAATCACCAGTAATCATGTGTTCTTAAGTCACTCTAACTACCAAGTTGGACTAGTGGCTGTTAATTGAAAACTCATATCAAATAGTTTACAACACTTGGACTCAAACCGTCACGCTGGATAGGTTTTTTGTAAAGACAATGCATATTTAAATGATTTGGGGATACATGGTTGCTTGTAATTGGTGGTTCATATCCTGTTAGCCACACAAGATTTATTCCATTCATTGAAGGGCCAATTGAGTTGACAAAATGAGAACTTTAGGATAAGGAGTACTTGAGCACTAGTATAGAATGAAATAAATCTTAGAGATCCGTGTGTAAGAGTTTGACACATAACAGCTCGATGCCACAAATTTTCTTAATTATCTATAGAAAGATTTAATGATATTTTTGTTTCTCAAATGAGATTTTGGATTCCACTCGTAAAGGATATATTAGATGTTAAAAGTGGTAGAATTAAAAGATTTCAGCTTTAGTACTCCAAGATTGAAACATTCCCTCAACGTTAGCAAATGCATCGAATGAAAGCTGGCTCCAAATGTCTCAGCCTATGAATTGACATGGGAGGATTGTGGACTTGGGCCCTGACCCCTGCGACCAAACCAAACAATACACGAAACTTCTTAAAGCCGTGTTGCCTTGACAGATGGGGAGTTCCTCAAGTTCTGATCTTTTTGCACCGACAAATTTGTGCCTCGTGGAACTCCTAGGAGCAATGGCAAGGCCCCACAGGCTGAAGGGGAATATCAATGAATGAGTGGGAACACCAACCAATGCTTATTAGGTGTACCATAAATGCTACTTAGAAAAAAAAAGAAAAAAAAAAAAAAAGGTGTACCATAAATGAAAATTTGGTACGCATAAGTGGACCACAATTGTAAAGTAGAATGGTGTAAGGGGCGGCGAGTCGACGACTCAATACTGTGTAAAGAGATGGCAAATCGAATTCCCAGTTGTTGTAGCCAAACTTTTCGTGGTCATTCCAGTCGCACATGCCTGATCACACCCAATAATAGTATGCCATGTGTCCCAAAAATAAAATATAAATATAAATTTTATAAATTATAAATTTAATTTAGTTTAAACTTAAATTTTAACTCTAGGTTGTGTTTGTTTCGGAGCAGAAGAAACTAAGAAAATATTTACAGATAAAAATTTTTGCAGGAAAAATTAATCAAGTTTGGATGTTTGACTAATTTTTTTGAAAATGATCGTGTATTGTTTGGTTGTCACTTGAAAATTTAAAGAATATTTTGTAATAATTACAATTTGTCTTATCAATAGAGATATTAAAAACAAGGAAAAAAAATTGTGTATCACATACTTATACTTTATGCCATTTTAGAATTGACACTTGGTGCTTTATATTTTTTAATTTTGAGACTTGTGGTTCCTCCATTTATGATTCTAAGTTCTACTTGTTTTGCCGTATATGTATGAAAAAATCATATGTGACACATTTCCAGACATATTAGTTGCATATATGGATTTTTTTTTTAAATAATAATTTAGATCATTTACACATAAACAAATAAATATAATAATAATAGATAAAATATAAAAATATATTTTTTATTTTAAAAAAATTCAATGGGACAGATTTGCCCCTTTATGTGAGGTAGAGGTGACTGGATGGTTTGAATTAACTAAGATTGAGGATAAGAAGATTGACAAAGAATTGAACAATTTGAAATAGTTGTCCCTCTCCGTACTTTTTAATAATATGATTCCAACTACTAGAAGCAAAGGTGATGAATGGTCGAATTGGATTTGCAATTTCAGTAAATGCCGCGTGTCAATCCCCTAATCACATCACTTATTATGATAATTTCCCTAACTCAATCTCTCCCTGAAGTGGCCGACTCCCCCCTTGCTATTGGGCTTTCTTTTCAAGCTCAATCTAAGTCCAATGATTCGAATATTTTCCAAATTCAATTTGAATATCTAGAAAGATCGTAAATTAATTCAGACCTAAAAGTTTCTAAAAGCCTACCAAACAAAAGTTCCAGCCCTTCTAGCTAAGCCTGATAACTGGTTAAGAATAAACCCAAACCTTTAAACCGAAGTCTAATCTCTAAAGGGTCCAATGGATCATCAAATAGTTTAAGCATAATTGCTCTAAAAGCCCACAAGTATAATACTCCACTTAAATCTAGATATTAAGCCGAAAGGCCGGTCCACCCAAGAAATTCAAATCACCGTTTTTTGTTTTTTGTTTTTTTAACAAGCTAAGGTTGTTTCAAATTTCATTTTAGGAAAGGTCAAATTAGTCCTTTAGATTAGTTAATAACAAAGGCAAAAACCAATAATTGAGGCAAATAATTAATAGTAAAAGCATATAATTAGAAACAAAACAATAATTATTAATAAAGGTACATAATTTTTCATAAAATAAGTAATTAGTAACAAAACATATAATTAAACCAAATGAATTATACAGTTAAAGATAATTAAATAGGAGGCTTCGAACAAACGTCTCAATCACTCCATCATCGACTTCGCACGAGTTTTATGACCTTTTTAGGTCCGGCGTTACTCTATATTGCCTATTAACGCGAACATGTAGCCTTTCGTGCTTCGATGTCGCCTCTACAGGTTTGAAGTAAAACGATATGCTTCGTATCAACTATTGGCATCATGTTGTCTAATCTACTCGACTCCGAGCCAAAGAGAGAGGCCTCTTAGAAATGTTACGTCACGGCCAGTCTCGCCACCGCCACCTCACGATCATCTTCTCGCGTTTCCGTCCATTCTCCAGCGGCGATCCTGACCATATCCACCTTCAATCCTACACCGTGACACCCCCGCTCAAACCCTGGCCACAGCGGCTTTACCCCAAACGCCTCGTCTCCATGGTCACCCGCCAGCAAAATATCGACCTCGCCCTCCAAATCTTCCACTATGCCGCTAAATTCCACCCGGGTTTTTCTCACAATTACGATACCTATCATGCCATCATCCGACGCCTCTCGCGCGCCCGGGAATTTGAACCCGTCGAGTCCTTGCTCTCGGAGCTGCGTCGTTCTGAAATCAAATGCGGTGAGAACCTTTTCATCGATGTTATTCGAAGTTACGGCCTCGCGAGCCGACCTGATTCCGCCTTAAAAACCTTCATACGGATCGAAAAGTTCGGTGTTCAGCGCTCGGTGAGGTCGTTGAACACTTTGTTAAACGCTTTGGTTCAAAACAAGCGGTACGCTTTGGTGCACGTACTGTTCAAGAACAGTAAAGCGAGATTTGGGGTCACGCCAAATGTCTTCACGTGTAACATTTTGGTCAAAGCCTTGTGTAAGAAGAATGATGTGGAGGGTGCGGTTAAGGTGCTCGATGAAATGCCTGCAATGGGAATGGTAGCTAATTTGGTTACGTACACAACGATTTTAGGTGGGTATGTTGCACGCGGTGATATGGATAGTGCGAGGCGGGTTTTTGGTGAAGTTTTGGACAGAGGTTGGGTGCCCGATGCAACGACGTACACAGTTTTGATGGATGGGTTCTGTAAGCTAGGAAGGTTGGTTGATGCAATAAAGGTAATGGATGACATGGAGGAGAACGGGATCCAGCCGAATGAGGTTACTTATGGCGTCATTATTGAGGCTTACTGTAAAGATAAAAAGTCTGGTGAAGCACGTAACTTGCTTGATGATATGCTCGATAAGAAGTATATACCTAGCTCGACACTATGCTGCAAGGTTATTGATGTGTTGTGCGAAGAAGGAAAGGTTGAGGATGCATGTCAGTTGTGGAAGAGGCTTCTGAAAAAGAATGTTACGCCAGATAATGCTATATCAAGTACACTTATACATTGGCTTTGTAAGAAGGGGCAGATATGGGAAGCTAGGAAATTGTTTGACGAGTTTGAGAAGGGTTCCATTCCGAGTGTTTTGACGTATAATATGCTTATAGCAGGGATGTGTGAGAGAGGGGGGTTGTGTGAGGCAGGGAGGCTGTGGGATGACATGGTGGAAAAAGGATGTGCTCCTAATGATTTTACTTATAACATGCTGATTAAGGGCTTTTGCAAGGTTGGCAATGCAAAGGAAGGGATTAGAATCCTGGAGGAGATGTTGGAGAAAGGATGTTTGCCAAACAAGTGGACTTACTCGATATTGATTAAGGGGCTTAATGACTCAGGAAAGGAAGAGGAAGTCATAAATGTTCTTTCAATGGCCATGTCAAATGAAGGAATTGGTAGGGAGACTTGGGATTTTCTCTTTGCTGAGATGATTGATAATCTTGATAGTGGGACATGTGATCTTAATAGAATACTGATGGAGAGTGTTTCTTAGAAGTTCATTGGATATTGAGACAGGCTGAGGGACATCACGGTTGTCATGGAACTGTTTTTGAGATAATCCAGGGGTAATATAAGGGTTATCCAAGTCATAGACTCCGACCCTAGCGAGAAATACCTTGTCTCTCCCCCTACACTCCACAGTATCTCAGGCCTAACAGAGAGGTGACAGAGGCAAGGAGAAGAAAAGGGGGGGAGGGGGGGTTGTGTTGTTGGCAAAGATGTCACAACGAATTTACCCTGCCTAGCTATCATCAAATAGTTGGTCATGCACATTAATGGAACTATTGTGTTTGTGCTGCCTTTGTCCGATACACTATCCTGAATTGGTTCTCATATTGAGCGGGTTTCTTAATGAGCACGTCAATTATCAGAGAAGTGAATACCGAAGATTGTTTACCATTGATGATTTTTCTGGAGAATGTTCTTGACAGTAGCTGAGCAGTTCGTCCCTAATCATTGATCTGAGCAGGTCAAGCAAGAAAGTGGTTTTATTGTGAACTTTCAGAATGTTACAGTTCTGGTAATGTCCAGAATACGAGTGGTCTGTGCTGTTAAGAGATCTCAGGGCATTGAAATGGTAGGGGAAATATTGTCTTTCTGCATGGAATTAGTCTCTGGCTAAAGGTGTGTCTACCGATCTTTTAAGACCTTGAAAGCTATTTTTTGTTGGTACTTGATCAGGAATCACTGCAAGCAATTCCTACCAAGGCATTCCTCTGGATAATTTCACATGACATATTTTAATCACTTAGTATATGCATGAAAATTTCCGCATCGGAAAAATCAAGCAGGGCTCTCAACACAGATCGCGTCCCTGAGAAGGTTTTTTAACCTGCCAGTGAAAAGCATTTGCCTTATATTTTTGGTAAGTCCCCAACATTGCTAGCTAGCTTACAATAAAATCCCCTTGAGAAACAAGTATATCCACATCCTTAACAGTGTGATGCGACCAATTATATAGCTGTCCCATTTGTGTCGTATTATGGCTCAAAGTTTTATTTGCCCTTTTTGATGCTGTTGTTGGTCGCTTGTTCTTCGCTTCATCTTATGTCCGTGTGTTGTACGAGTGATTGTAAAGCATATTCTATGTTTGTCATTTGGGGGCAACTCTAGAGCATATTCATCTCCTCTTCCTCTTTTTTTTTTTGGTCGTAATATGCTATTTGTAACATCTCCCCATCAAAAAAAAAAAAGAAAAAGCACCAAAACTGTGCGTTCCTTTTAGTGAAGTTATCCCTTCCGCAGAGCCTACGGCACGCCGTTCTTCTCTGGTTCGTTGCTTTCCCGATTTCTCCTTTTTTTTTTTTTTTTTTTTTTTGTTATTTGCAAAAATTTCAAATCTCTCTTTTAAAATTTAGGAGTAAAGTCACTTTGAACCTTCAAACTATTATTCAAATATCAAAGAGGAGTTCAAATTATCAATTTTGACATATTAAACCCCCTAACTTCTTTAACTATTAATTTGAGCCTTCCGTCTAATTTTTCTGTCCAAACTGATTGAATAACGATCACGTGAGCAGTATGTGTCATTTTTAAATGAAAATAGAAAAATTTGCCCTCGCTTTAAAAATGACAATTTTTTTTTCCTAAGCACTTTAAAAATGACAACTTATTGAAGAACATTCAATCCCATTTTCTCTTACACTGAACACGGACCAGCAAAAACATTATATAGCACACAACATAAAGGAAGCTATGGAAACCCACTTCTGGCCATAAATCGGCGGAGAAACCCGAACACCGAATAGGGGAATCCATCTCTGGTTGCATCATATTTGTCGTCAAGGGGGTCCTAGCGAGTGGGGTTGGAGTGGGAAGTTTGTTATTTGTGGTGAAAATGGTGGGAAGCTTGAGGTGTCCCATCAATGCTTTGTGGTGTTCGAGGGAATATAGAAAGAGACATATAAGAAAGAGATGAATCAAGAAGATGGTGATGTTGCCGATGAGAAGCCCAAGTAAACATTTTCTTCCCCCCCCCCCCCCCCCCCCCCCCATCTTTTTCCCCCCCCCCTTTAAAGAAGATTTGAAGAAAGGTATAGAGAGAGAAAGAGGTGACAAGTGGGAAAGATCAGTTTTTTGTGAGTGATAAGCAAGACATTAGGTGGGTTTAGGCTAGGAGGCTTTGCTTTGTGTTGTTAAACAATTATATTGAATATTTCATCAATAGGATCTTTGAATCATCATGTTCTTCACAAATGCGATACACTCATAAAACAAAAATTCGTTTTTGCCATTCACAAATTTTGAAAATTTCATAAAACGACTCTAATGGGTTTATAACAAAAACTATACACGTGCAAGCTTTATTTTTAAAAAACTTTCCTGGTCCAAAATACTTCATATGAGTTCCATTATATCAATGTCAAACTAACTACCAATGCGAGTCATGGCGGTCATCTGTTATATTAAGAACAGAGTTCCTTCTATGTACCACAACACTTGTAGCTTCACTCAACATGATCTTTACTAGGATTATCAAGGCCAATACAGTAATGCCTTTGGTTCAAATTCATGTCTATTTCAGACAATTTTCTTGCCATCATGCATTCACACCTTTCAATGTACATAAAGTGAAAGACAAGAAAACAAAAACAACTATAATGGATATCCACATATGTCCAAAAGAAACAATATGAACTTCACTAACAAACTTCACTAACATGTTCACTTCATGAGCGAACTCATAAGGCCCATACATTCAACATGTTCTTTAAATTGCTTTCCTATCAATCCTTTTGTCAAAGGATCAGCAACCATAAGTGAAGTTTTGATATGTTCAATGAATACTGTTTGTTTCTTTACTTCCTCCTTGACACTAAGATATTTAAGCTCCATATGCTTTGAACCATTGGAATACCTATTATTCTTGGAGAAAAACACTGCAGAGGAATTATCATAATAAATTCTCAGTAGTTTGGCCATATAATCAATAACTCCAAGCCTTGAGATAAAGTTCCTCAACCATAAACTTTGCACTGTGGCTTCAAAGCACGCCACAAATTCAGCCTCTATCATTGATGAAGCAATTATGGTTTGCTTCATACTTTTCCATGAAATGGCGCCACCAAATAGCAAAAACACATAACCTGAAGTGGATTTCCTGCTATCTGTGCAACCAGCAAAATTAGAGTCTGAATATCCTATCACCTCAAGATTTTCAGTTCTTATGAAGGTGAGTAGATGATCCTTAGTTCCTTGCAAATAGCGCAACACTCTTTTCGCAGCTTTCTAGTGAGACATTCCTGGGTTACTTTGATAACGACCAAGCATGCCAACTGCAAAACTAATGTCTGGTCTTGTACAGGTTTGAGCATAAATTAAACTTTCAAAAACTGAGGCATACATGATCTTTTCTATTTCTTTACACTCCCACTCAGTTTTAGGACACTAGGAATTACTAAACTTATCACCTTTCGCTATTGGGGTATCTAATGATGAACAATCTTTCATGCCAAATTTCTCAAGAATTCTTTTTAAGTAACTTTTTTGAGACAATCCTATCAGTCCTCGTTTTCGATCTCGAATAATTTCGATTCCAATCAAGAAGGATGCCTCACTCATATCTTTCATTTCAAAATTCTTTAAGAGAAAACTTTTAGTTTCATACAGTAGACTCAGATCACTACTGGCCAATAAAACATCATCTACATACAGGATCAGAAAAATAAACTTGCTCCCACTAACCTTCAGATATATTCATCGATCAACGATGTTTTCCGTAAAACCAAAGGCAGTAATGGTATTATTAAACTTGAGATACCATTGTCAGGAATCTTGTTTAAGCCATAAATTGACCTTTTAAGCTTACAGACCAGGTGATCTTTACCCTTTTTAGAATAGCCTTCAGCTGTTCCATATATACCTCTTCATCCAAACTACCATTCAAAAAGGCTGTTTTCACATCCATTTAGTGCAACTCTAAATCATAATGAGCCACCAGAGCCATAATGATTATGAAAGAGTCCTTTTTAGAAACAGGAGAAAAAGTCTCTTTATAATCAATGCCCTCTTTCTGAGTAAAACCTTTAGCTACAAGTCTGGCTTTATGTTGCTCAATATTGCCTTTAGAGTCGCGTTTGGTCTTGAAGCCCCATTTACACTTGACTCTTTTACAACCTTCAGGTAATTCAACGAGATCTCAGACTTCATTCTGGGTCATAGATTGCAACTCTTCTTTCATAACCTCAATCCATTTAGCATAATCATGTTTTTCTATAGTTTGTGAAAAAGTATCTAGATCTATACTTGTTCCAATGTCAAATTCATGTTCTTGGAGATACACTATGTAGTCAGACGAAATAACAGGTCTCTTTTGTCTCTGAGATCTACATAAGACTACCAGTTCAGGTCTCTCTATAGCTTGTTCATGAGTGAAATTTTCATTATGAGATGGATCAACATTTATTTGTCCCATTGCATCATTAGAGTAATCAATAAGTGGAACAATAGCCCTTTCTGAAGCAACGAGAATAGGAACATCAACTCGTACTTCTTCAAATGCTCACATATCTGATTTCTTTACTTCCATTGAATTCACTAAGCTCAATGAATTTGACATTTCCAATTTCAACAATTCTCAAACTATCGTTAGGACAATAAAACCTATACCCTTTGGATCTCTTTGGGTAACCAATAAAGTACCCGCTTACAGTTCTAGGATCCAATTTCTTTTCATGTGGATTATAAAGCCTCGCTTCAGCTGGGCAACCCCAGATATGCATGTGTCTCAAACTTGGTACCCTTCCAGTCTATAACTCAAACGGAGTCTTTGGAATTGCCTTACTGGGCACACGATTCAAGATATATACTGCAGTCTTAAGGGCTTCACTCTACAAGGTTTTGGGTAAGGTAGAATTACTTACCATACTCCTAATCATATCTATTAATGTCTGTTTACGTCTCTTAGCAACACTATTCTACCGAAAAGTATCTGTCATCATATATTATACAACAATACCATGCCGTTCAAGTAGTTTGGCAAACAGGCCAGGGTTACGACCTGATTCATCATATCGACCATAGTATTCACCACCTCTATCCGATCTAATGATTTTTACCTTTGCATCTAACTGTCTTTCCACCTCATTGAAGAATATCTCAAGAACCGTTGCAGCCTGAGACTTTTCATGCAACAGATAAATATAACCATATCATGAAAAGTCATCAATGAAAATGATAAAATACTTTTCTCCACCAAAACATGCTGTGGAAAAGGTCCACATATATTTGTATGAATTATTTCAAGAAGCTTCTTACTCATTTTAGTATGTTTGGTTTACTTTCCCTTTATGCAATCTACACACACACACCGAGATCAGTAAAATCTAAATGCGGAAGTATCCTTCATTTACTAATCTTTGTAAACCTTTCTTTGGAGACATGCCCCAAGCTTTTATGCCACAAGTCATAAGACTTTTTATCAATTATGTTTCTTTTGGTTCTAGTACACACTTCATGGGATTGGGTGTAAACATTTTCAACAAAAGTATTATCAAGGTAAAGTTGATAAAGCCCATCATAATGGAAATCACTACCAAAAGGGATGATATTTTTAAACAAATTAAAACCCTCATTTTGAAAAGAAAATGAATAACTATCCATGTCAAGTTTAGACAAAGAAATCAAGTTACGCCTAACAGACGATACATAGGTAGTATCAACAAGATCTAAACATTGACCAGTATTCAAAATTAACCAAAAAGTTCCAATGGCTAAAATTTTTGCCTTGTTTTCATTTCCCATGAAGATAAACTGTTCATTTAGGTTTGGTGTACGGCTTGAAAGGAACCCCTACATTGTTATAGAAACATGAATATTTGCACTGGAATCTAACCACCAAGTGTTTGTAGGAACATGTACAAAGCATAAAGCTCACATTTCCTTTCGAACCAAGCCTTGTGTTTCGAACACTCAGCCTTTATGTGTCCGATTTTCTTACAGAAAAAACACCTGGCTTCATTACTCTAAATCTGATTGCCTTTCGCAGATTCTTTTCCTTTTAGTGGTCTTCTTTTCTTTCTTTTCCATAATGATATTTTTTCTTTTTAGCTTCTTGAGTTACATAATTATCAGAGAATTGCTCTTGTTGTTTCAATTGCGCTTCCTCCTAAACAACTATACTTGCCAGCTCATTCACATTCCATTTGTCTTTAATTGCATTGTAATGTATCTAGAATTAACCATACTAAGGAGGCAGTGAGTTTAGGATAAACTCAACAATAAAGGATTCCACTATTTTCATTCCCAAAGTTTCAAGTTTGGTAGCTATATTTGTTATCTCACGAATATGATCTTGCATTCCTTTAGCCTCATCATATTTCATAGTGGTAAGTCTAGCCATTAAGGTCCCTGCTAAAGACTTGTCTGCTGAGCGAAACATTTCCTCAACATTTGACAAAAAAAGTCTTTTGCAGTGTCTGTACTAGGAAGTGAATTTTTAATGTTTCCAGCTCTAGTCATTCTCATAAACATGAGACTCAACCTATTAGATCTGTTCCAGGCATTACAAAGGTCTTTCTCATCCTTGCTACTTTCATCAGTAATAGCAGCAGGTTTTACAATTAAAAGGGATAAATCTAATTCAAGAACCTCTAGGGTAAATTTAACTTTTTCTTCCCATTTTGAAAAATTAGACTCAGTCGACAGGGAAATTGAGGATGCCTGTGAATGTAATGAGACCGGTACACTTACTATAAGGAACAACTATTCAATCATTATAATGCTTTGAATTTGATACTCATAGATATAATAATCAGAATTTAATTATAATGAATATACTAATAGTATCATCAAAATCCAACCTTTGGGAGGGTTCTAATATACAAAGTATTCATTCCATTATTAAATTCTGTGGATGAACTAATAGTATCATTAAGATTCAACCTCTGGGAGAATCTTAACATACAAAGCGTTCCCTCCATTATACAATTCTTTGGATGAACTTATAGTGTCATCAAAATTTCTCCTTTGAGATAAAATTTTGACATACAAATGGTTCCCTCCAATAAAACAATTCATCATAATTATGAAGTTAATTATTTGTAATCCAAGATCTAATGAAATTTTGTATCTTTAGGCAAAAATTTTTTGCTAGATATTAGTACAAAGAATTTACATCATACTAAACATATCCATCAAATTCATTAACAATAAAGAATTTACATATAATGGACGTAAGAAAACTATTCAGCAATTTTTTTTTAAAAATATTATTTAATATTTTAATCAAACCGGGGTGGATCTGGGTTGAGTAGGAGTGGGTCGGATCCATCGTGTACACTTGTTGTGGGTCTAAAAGACCCACCATAAGAAGTCAACCATTGACTTCAATGGACCAAAAATAAAATGCAATTCGGGCTTTTTATGGCAATCGAGCCAAGGCCTTAAAACCACACAATCCATTCTATTATTAACAAGCCCATACTAATATAATAAGACAAAGGAACAAGCACTATGGGCTTCAGGCTATTTACAAGAGAACTGGGCTAGTGGCTTTTAAAATAAAAACCTAACAAATAAGAAAGCCCATAACTGAATAAGAATGGGTTAAAAACCCTACCTGGTTCCTCTCTTCACAGACCCGACTCCTTCACCCACAAGCGGCCACCAGCCACCGCCTCACCTCCTCCGATGACTTGGAAGCTGGCCCGCACCTCTCTGGCACCAAAATTCGTCGGAGAAGCCAAATCCGGCCTCCTTTTGCTAATTGAAGCCCTTTAAGCAACACTTTTTGGCCATTTAAGTTTGGGTTTCTCACACTTTTCATACCCAAACAAACCACCGGAAAAACAACTCCGGTGACAACCTTTCCGGCCAAAAGGAACGCCTAAACGTGGGAGCTCATGTCCGACATTATTTCCTTTGAATCCAATCACAAAACAAACGTATATTTTTAGAACTTCGTTCGTTTTTCATTCAGGTTTCTATGAACTTGTTTTTCGTTGTTTGATATAAAACAATTTTATAACTTTGATTTCAATTGGTGAATTCATTTTTCGTCGAAACAAACACCAAAAAATAAATTCAATTCATCTATTCATTGAAAAAACATGATAATTCTCAACCAATAAACTCCGATACCATATGTTAAACAATTATATTGAATGCTTCATCAATAGGATCTTTGAATCATCATGTTCTTCACAAATGCGATAAACGCGTACCTGAATCCATCATTGATGTTCTTGAATGAGAGTAGGATCACCCTAACAACGTTTCTCTGAGAGCGTCTCTTGATGGTTAGAATACTGTAAGGTTGTTGTAGGTGTGAACTCTATCGTCTATCTTTCTTCTATTTATAGATGTCCTAACCATCAAGGATGTCTTAGACTAATTAATCCCACTTAACTCATATTAAGTTAACTTTATACTTTGAACTAGTATAAATCCAAATTTCCTTAATAGGTTGATTAGAGTGTATGAGACACTATACAGAATATAAATATTCTAACATGTGTGTGTTATTCCACTGTGGAGATGGTTTTGCAACCTGTTTTTGCCCTCTCCTTTTTGAGCTGTGTTGTGCCTTTTTAGCACAGCTTTAACCTTTTTGCACTCCCCTTTTTGGTAATATGGAATTGTTGGTATTTCCTGAACTCATTTGAAATATTTAACTTGATATGTTGGAACGTTAAAACTTATTTTGTGAGCATACTGTGAAAATTATCATTGTGCTTGTGATAATGTTGTCTTTGTAACACTTGAGTCTTTGTGATGATTTTGTACCCCTTGTGGTACACTGAAGTCTGTGTGACCATTTTGATACCCCTCATGGTATTTAGAGGTTCTTGAGACCATTGTTGATTTTCCTATGTCGCATGGCCTTGGATATTTTGTTACAATTGTATTTTTTGTTTTCGTATGGCTCATGGTATTTTCTCGATTCTATTTATGGTGATAAAATTTTCATCTCCTACCCCATTGACTTGCTACTTACTGAGCTAGTTGTAGCTCACCACTTATTTACCAATATTTCAAATTTAGTGAAATAGTGATAAAGATCATTAGAAGACCTCATGCTAGAAATCCTGTAGAAGAAGCAAGTTGCAAAAATAATGGAGAAACGGTCTTTTAGAGACCTTAGTATTAATATTTTCAATTTGGAGACGTTTATTGGATATTCACTGAAATGTTGAATTTGAGGATGCCAGCGTAGTGCTCTGACTAAGTTTAAGATTCATTTTTATAAATTATTGTTGAGTTATGAATATTAAATTTTGGTCATTATGTGTTAAAATAAATTTCTCTCGGAATTTTGTGGTTTGAAAATTGTTGTAAGCAATCCTATAACGCCTTGGTCCAAACTCTAATCGAACAGAGTTTAGATTGAAAATAGGAATTTCCACCTTGCTCACAACAATTTCCAAACTACGAAATCCTGAAAGAAATTTATTCCGACACATAATGACCAAAATTTCATATTCGAAACTCAACAATAACATATAAAAATGAATCTCAAGATTAGATAGAGCACTATGCTATCATCCTCAAATTCAACATAATAAACAGTCTCCAAAAAAACCATTTCTCCATTATTCCTGCAAGTTGCACTTCTACAAAATTTTTAGTTTGAGCTCTTTTACTAATTCTTATCACTATTTGCTAAATCGGAAATATTGAAAAGTAAGTTATGAACTACAACTAGCTTAGTAAGTAATAAATAAATGGGGTAGGGAAAATGACAATTTTATCACCGTTAAACAGAGTCGAGAAAATATTGTGAGCCATACCAAAACAAAAAATACAATTGTAACAAAATATCCAAGGCCATGCGATATAAGAAAATCGCCAATGGTCACAAAGATATCAAAATACCACGAGGGGTATCAAAATGGTCACACAGACCTTAACGTAGCTCGAGGGGTATGAATCGTCACAAAGATAACATTATCACAAGCACAATGATAGTTTTCACAGTATGCTTGCAAAATAAGTTCCAACATATCAAGCTAAATATTTCATATGAGCTCATGAAATCCCAACAATTTTGTACTATCAAAATTTATACAATTCCCCCATATACCGTATCAAAACAATACAAAAGATAGTGAACTTTTAAAATCTCACATTTCAATATCAAAGAATTCAATTTCACACAATAACATATTTTCAAACATTTTCGATTTACAAAAGAATGACAAATTTCGTGCACTTAATTTTCACAATACAAGAGTCTAAGAAAAAAGTCTTATTGAAGAGCCACTTACCTGAATTGCTTAACCAAACCAAAGAAATCCAAGCTTATCCAAAAGATCACTTCAACCCTTAGTCAAATCAGTACATCTTGTTAAAATCTACACTACATTTCGAATGAAATTCCTGAGAGACCTACTTGTAAAAGGATTCCTATAATTGAGCCACTAAAAATTCTATAGATATGAATGGAGGAGCAGACACTGGCCGCCCGCTCTTAGGAAAAAAGAGCCTAATCTCATATTTAGTGATATAGGTATTAGATGTGGACCTCCAATTAATGAATTCTAGCAGCTTCCTGATTTAAACTACAAAATTCTAGCAGAAGACTTGAAGCTTCCAAAGGCAAACTAGAAGTTCCAGGAGCATCGTTTGTTAGTTAGTTGTTTAACGTACAGCTATTCATCAAGCTGTTATGTACTGGTATAAATAGAAGTACGATTGACTTAATAAAAGTAAGTTAAACCAATACAGATTTCTTCGGCTCTTTTATTCTTAACACCAATAAAGAAAAATTAAAGCCAAATCGCCACATGAGTAGGTGGTGCGTCAGATTCGCACATGCGTGTGAAGGCGCTTGGGATTTGGGGGAGCTGCGGTGGTGGTAGCAGAATTGGAGGTTGGGGTGTCTATTGGTGAGGTGCATGCATGGAGAACGTGGGTCAAAATGGGTAGATTTGACTTGGGTTTTTAAAGAAGAAAAATTTGGAGGTTGGGGAGTCTGTAGACTGTTGTGAGGTGCGTGCATTTGTGCAGAGAGAAAGAGAGAAGAAGAGTGGATACGGGAAGGAAGAGAGGAGCCGGAGTTCCTTCCCTCCTACAGAAATCGCACATCTGCACAAAAAAAATAGAAGAGTTCAGAGAGAGAAGGTTTTAGAATAAGAGGAGGCCGAGGCGAGCATATTCATATCTCCTTGTGGGTATTGGGGACGTAGTTTGGTGGATAAAGGCTGGATTTATTTCCATGAAATTGTTTAAGAAGTCTATAATTAGTCCAGTACAAGCAATTATTTGCGGTGATCAAGCCATGGAATCTGTAGCTGTTTCTTCTGACCTATTGAATGCGGCCGTTTTATGACGACAGAAAATGCAGGAAGTTTTCAGCTGTAGCCAGGCTAGAAGTACATGTTCCCTGAGAAAATGCGGGAGGACTCCCTTTGGCCCGCATGGGAAGACAGATTCCCAGTGCGTTTGCTAGAAATTTCAATGCCCGACAAATTTTTTTTTTTTTTAATAGCCCGACATCCATTCATCTGATATGAGTTTTCTTGAATGTTTTTGGGCTTCGTTGTGTTCACTTGTTTTGTGGCTGTCAGCTTTGCAAAACCTTGGGTTTTTTTTTAATCAAGACCTTGGTTCTATCGGCAGCTCTAGGCTGAAGCCAATCATAAATTTTACACTTATTATCTAAAATTAAATTCATGTGGCTTACATTTTGTAAAATTTTTGTTCCTATTTTTTTATTTTTTAAAATAATTTAAATGATATAGTTTATTTTATTTTCTAAAAAAATAAAAAAATAGAAAAACATTTTAAAAAAATTATAAATCACATCATTTTCATTTTAGATGACATGTGTGAATTTATGATTGAAATTGATGTGTTCATAATTAACTTTATAGATAAAAATTAAACGAAAAAAACTTATTTTGATGAAAATTTACAAACTCAACAATTTCAGGACAATTTATAAAAAGAATCAAAACGTAGGGATTAAGGACATGTACATTTAGATGAAAATTTTAGAATTTGAATCTAACTTTCTAAATTTATAATTTCAATATTATTTCTACACATATATTAATACAACTCAATATTATATTTTTTATAAATATTAATATAACTTAATAACTTTTACCTATATGTTAATAAAAATTTAATAATCATCTAAATATTTATACTATATTTAAAATTTTTAAAATTTTATTGGGACGAACAAGGCTGAAAATGAATGGCTTTTTACTTTCTGAAAAAGGTTGTCAATTCAGTAGACGACAAAAGAGCTTTTGAGTGTACAATTTTGTGTGGGTCGGTGTGCCGGTGGGTGGGCACGTAGGAACTCATATTGACCACGAGAAGTGAACAGGTCAAATTCTATGCCAGGTTGCATTGGAGGAGAGGCTCCTGCATTCATTTTGATGCTTATTTTATGACCCCTCCCCCAATATAGGCCCCACCCTGGACGACGACCCATTCTTTCCGTACGAACAAACCTACCAATATTTGTTTTTTTTTTTTTTTTGGCATTTTGTTAAGCTTTTAGTGCACGATGACCAAAATCCAAGTATTTTACAAAGTCTAAGGAATCCATCCCATACCATGGCAAATCGTTGATGATGTTGACAAAAACTTTCTTGCTAATTTCCCCCGGTTAGTCCATATTTTTACGTGAATGGCACACTTCCATTTGTAGCTCTCTAAAACAGTAAAACTTCTACTCTTTTTTTTGTTGCTACATAACTTCGTCGCATTAAATAAAAACTAAAAATCACACCTAGATATGCCGAGAGATATCAGAAAAATAAAATAACCCTACTTTACCCCATCGTGACAGTCCACTTGGCCAAATTGTAAGCCATTTTGTCACATTTACGAAAAATCCAAGCAACATTTCACTCTCGAAAGTCAACTAACCAATTCCGATATAGCCCTGCAACTCGGAAGGTTTACCAAAGAAAGAGAAACAAGACGGTGCAAGGTGCAAAGAAACTTCTAGCGACGTCTCTACCCCGTTCCCCACAACTCGGAACAGAGTGGTCCTTTTTCCTTTCAGCAAAAAAAGAAAAGAAAGAGGGCCCTTTTTCTTGTCCTTTATTGCTTTCCTAACTCGGAACAGAGTGGTCAAAATTTTCAATCCAGGAAAAAAAAAAAAAAAGAGTGGTCCTTTGTCTTGTGCGTTATTGCTTTCCTTGTTATTTTTTAGTTTTAGTTTTTCTTGTTATTTTTGTTGTTGTCGTCTTTGACTGTAGGTCACCGCGTTAAACGCGGTTGGAACAGCGGAGAATGCGAATGTGAATTGTGAACACAATTGACATGTCACACGACTAAAGAGAAATTTTTTCTTTGACTAAAGGCGTCATTGACCTCACATTTCATAAAAGGTTTTGTAAGCTGTAAAGATTTCTATGGAGAAATTTTTTCTCTAACCGGCGTTATTAATGCCACATTTCATAAAAGTTTAGTAAGCTTTAACGATTTTTATATTTAAGGTGAGTGTCAAAATTTTAGTTTAATAAAATAATTATAAAATAATTTTTTTTCTCATCAAATTATTTATTTTTATTTTTATAATTATAAAAAAAATCCATTCAAATCATTTCTCTTCTATTTTTCATACTCAAAAATTGTAATAACCTAAAATTTTAATACACAAACAAGAATATTTAAATATGATATATGTAGAAACTTATTTATAAAAGACAAGTTTTCCGGTGTCTCAAATGTTGAAGGTCCACATCTAGGAATAGTTTAGTTGGAGAGCAAAGGTGTTTAGATTTTTTTTTTTTCTTCCTTTTTTGCCTTCGGCATGATTGAGATTTATATTTTTAAAATTGGAGAGCAAAGCCTGTTTAGATTCCTTTTTTTTTTTTTGCCCTTCGCCATGATTGAGATTTCTGTTTTTAAAATTATTATCCAATTTTTCGTTGGTGAATTCTTATTTTACAGAGATTCGAGACAACAATCCTTCGGGTAAAAAGCGAAAAGAGTAGTGTCTTCACAAGGGTCAAAGCAAGAAAGAAATCCTTCGAACAAAAGCGAAGCGACGACTTGAGACTTTTTGGGAGACGAGAACTTTTCCCTGTAAAAATAGCGAAAATGGGCAAAAGAGAACTGCTGCCACTTCTCTTAATATTTTTCTTTCCCACTTTCTATTACTTTTCAGAGGGTACCTCTCTCTCTCTCTCTCTTCTCTCCTTTGTCTGATTGCTTGTCTCTTCGGAGAAACGATTAGTATTTTCCCAGAAAATTGTCAGCTTATTTTCCTAGAAAATTGAGTGAAACAACTTTTGCTCCTGCGATTTTTCATGGGCTTTACCGCATTCCCAGGTCTCTCGTTCTCTATCTTTTTGTTCCTGTATTAGTGGAGACTTTGTTGACTCTGAAAGTCTGAAGTTATTGGTCCCTGTGGCTGTAAGTTTCCTTTGAATTAACTAATCTTCGAATTAGATAAAGAAGCTCAAAAATGAAGCTTTGTTAGTCTTACCATGTTCTTTTGGGACTAGGATTCATACTACTTGAGTTATCTTTCTTTATCCGAAGTCTGTAGGGCTGTACTGCATGAATTTGCTTGGTTTAACTGGAACACATATTTGGAGTGCTTCTGTCAAGTCTGTTTTGGTTGTCGAGAACCTGTAGGAAGAAAGAAGTAATTGTAATTGGTTTGTGGTTTATGCTTTATTTGGCATGGGGGACATCAAATAGCTTTCATCAATTGTGCTTGATACAAACATTTTCGCTTTTAAGTTTGTCCATTTCTTGGAAACGAATGTAATGTAACACTTCTTTTGGTGCGGCGACGGAAAAAATGGAGAAGGAAATAGTAATACTTAATTGATTACGTTTTTGAGTCTTTCCTCCTAGTGAAAACCTCGGCTAAATGGAGCCCAGTGATTGGACAAGGCACATTAACCACAGACGTTCACAGTTTAACACAATGTAGAATCCAGGAGTCAATTTTTTTTTTATTTATTTACTTCAGCAAACAGACGGAACTATAGGTTTGATGTAAATTTTATGTTTTCTGCTTTGGACTTTAAATGTCTGGCAACTTAATGAAAGCTTGTGTGTATCTTTAAATAAGTTAGGGATGACAATTAGTATCAATCCAGTAACGAAAATACTAAGCAAATAAAGATGACATGTTTCAAATGGAAATTGAAGGTAGGCGTTCTGTGAGAAAACATCAGAAGGGTGATACGGGAATCAAAGCTGTTCTGGATCAAAAGTTCCGGGTTGTTTTCCCGCAATCTGGGTTCAGCCGTCCTTAGTTGGTGCTTTTGGTACATGGGGAAAATGGATTTTGCTTTGTAGCTGTGTCTGGTTTAATATCATGGCAATAGATGCAGTTACTAGTGCCTCTACCATTCCGGCTTCAGAGGTCCTTTCTCAGACTGTAGAGGCCATTCTTGAGATTGTACTAGCTGCCAACAACGTCCTCTTTAAGAAGGACAGTTTCAAGGAACTTGCAGCTTACTTGGAAAGGGTTGTTCCTCTATTGAAAGAGTTGAGTAGGAAAAATGTTGGTGACTTTGGGAGCATAAACAATGCTGTGGAGATACTCAACCGAGAAATAAGAGCTGCAAAGCAACTGACTTTGGAGTGCAGCAAGAGAAATAAGGTATATCTCTTAATGAATTGCAGGGCGGTAGTTAAGCGCTTGGAGAACACTGTGACAGAGATCAGTCGGGCACTAAGTCTCTTTCCTTTGGCTTCTCTGGATCTTTCAGCTGGCATTAGTCAAGATATTGGGGAGCTCTGTGATGATATGCAGAGAGCTGAGTTTAGAGCAGCTATAGCAGAAGAAGAGATTTTGGAAAAAATCGAGTCTGGAATCCAGGAGAGGAATGTTGATCGTTCTTATGCCAATAATCTGCTAGTTCTCATAGCAGAAGCTGTTGGGATCTCAACTGATAGGTCAGTTATGAGAAAGGAACTTGAAGAATTCAAGAGTGAGATAGAAAACGAGAGGCTGAGGAAGGACCAGGCTGAGGCCATACAAATGGATCAGATTATTGCTTTATTAGAAAGGGCTGATGCTACTTCATCTCCAAGGGAGAAAGAATTGAGGTATTTCACCAAGCGGAAATCTCTGGGTAGTCAACCATTGGAACCTCTTCAATCATTTTATTGCCCAATCACACGTGATGTTATGATGGACCCCGTGGAAACTTCTTCAGGACAAACATTTGAGAGAACTGCTATTGAAAAATGGTTTGGAGATGGAAACAAATTGTGTCCTTTGACCATGACCCCTTTAGACACGTCAATTTTACGGCCTAATAAAACTCTGCGGCAATCAATAGAAGAATGGAAGGATAGAAACACTATGATTACAATTGCTTCCATCAAACCAAAACTCATGTCTGAAGAAGAGGAAGAAGTACTTCACAGCCTCGAACAGCTAAAAGATCTTTGTGAACAAAGAGACCTGCACAGGGAATGGGTGATATTGGAGAACTATATAGCACTTCTGATTCAACTGCTTGGTACAAGAAATCGCGACATAAGGGATCATGCTCTTGTCATCCTGTGCATTCTGGCAAAGGATAGTGATGATGCTAAGGTGTGCCTTTATTTTGTATGAACATTAGTTTTTCTTCCTCGTCTTGTAATAGGTTACAACAGGTAGCTTTATTCTCATTGAAACTGCACTCCCTAATTGATGGAATGCAGCTGTTTGTTTAGGCCTGTCACAAATTGGATTATATATGACATAACTTCTTGAGCATGAATGCAAAGATTATATGGGATTTATGTATAAGATTCTCTGATAATTTTGATTTACACACATGCGAAAGGGGTCCAAGTTAATCATTGTTTAAATATGGGTACTTTGCCCCCCCCTTTAGGTAAGTTCAGTTACATTTTAGTGCTTGATAGATAATTATAGATAAGTTATAGTGACATTTTTTGTTTTTAATTTATGGGTTAAATACACTTTTCACTCTAGAATTATGAGGTTATTTACACTTTGCACCATAAACTATCAACTTTGAGCCCTGAACTACCAACTTCACATTGCACCCATAATGCATTAGATATATGATTTTCTTTAAATTGAACCGAGAATTGGACAAAAAATTAACCATATCCATTGTATCTGCTTCTTTAGACTAGAAACAAGAAATTACCATTTTTTTTTTTGTTCTGATATTTTTATATTTTGTCTTTTTGTTCACGTTTTGGCTTCTTTTTATAGTTTACTAGTTTAATTTCATCATTCTCTAGTCTAAAAAAGTACGGCATATGGTTCATTTTTTGTCCAATTCTCAATTTAAAGAAAATCATATATCTAAGGTGCAATGTCAAGTAGTAGTTCAGGGATGAAATGTCTCAAAGTTGATAGTTTAGGGTGCAAAGTGTGAAATGACCCCATTAATGCAAAGGGTGAAAAGGAAAAGTGTATTTAACCCTTAATTTATATTCCTCACATGGCAAATTAATTCACTCCACTATAACTCTAGATATACCTAGATATACCCTTGTGTTGTATAGTTTACATGACAGCAAATCACCTCTACTCTATTGATTAATGTAACTTCAACCTTTTTGATCATTTTCATACCATTTTTTTTTCTCGAAGTACTCAAAAAAATATTTTACAGGAAAGAATTGTGAGAGTTGATAATGCAATTGAAGCTGTCGTTCGATCCCTTGGACGTCGTGTTGCTGAAAGAAAGTTAGCTGTGGCATTACTTTTGGAATTATCAAAATGTAATGTGGTGAGAGACTGCATTGGAAAGGTTCAAGGTTGTATATTGCTATTGGTGACTATGTCAACCAGTGACGACATTCAAGCTGCCAGAGATGCCCAGGCACTTTTGGAGAATCTTTCATTCTCTGATCAGAATGTTATACAAATGGCAAAGGCAAATTATTTCAAACATTTGCTGCAGCGTCTCTCTACAGGTTATTTTTTACAAGAAACTTTATATCATTTCAGTTTGTCACGGATCTTCTGTAGAGAAATGTTCTATTTACACTTTTTGGTTGGACAATAGGAAGGTCCCTCGTAGTAAGTTTTGAAGTTTTTGACATCAAGAATCATGAGTTAAAAATTTGTTGTCTATGTGATAGATGGAGCCTCTTCATTTTAATTTGAAATCTTCTCTATCTAAAGCCCATCCTGTCATAGTTATCCATTCCAAAAGATTTTCTCGACCAGCATGACATAAGATATCTTTATCCTGGGTTAATATATAACTAACAGGGAGGGACAAAAAAAAAAAAAAAAGGATAGGAAAGGAAAGTAATCAAAGGCCGAATGAAAAAATAATTTTCCAGGAATGAAACCAAGTAAAGCGTGACTAGATGGATGATTGAGGCCTGAATGATCCATCTATGTGGGCTGGTTGAACATAATATAGATTTTTTTTTAGTTTAAAACTTTTGTTTGAAGAGAAAGGGGGGGAATCCCATTTCTTAGCCGGTAAGATATATGGCCTCTTCATGTTCCTCAATTGGAATTTAGTAGTTAATTTCATAACTCCAGAGACAACCTATTTGGAAGGCTACTATCCAATCCAACTGCTTTTAGTCTTGGAATAGTGTTGGTAAGTGAAAATGTGGCGGATCCTGACAAGTGTTGGATCTGTAAATGCGGCGGCAGATGCTGTTAAGCAAAATGTGGTGAAAAAAGCATGCTGTGGTATGGCCTTTGGTTTAGAAATGGACGGATCAGCTACAGTTGCAAAATTATTGTTCTATTCGAGACAAGTTTCCCAAAACATTGGAGGTCACCAACAGTAGCCTACAGAAATGAAGGTGTCAAACAATGTTTCTGGGAAGCTTCATGTTGGCGAGGCAGCAAGAGCAGGAAATAAGTGCTTTATATATTCCTATCTGAAGGCTAGGTCAATTAGCCTTTCACTGACTTAACAGATGTGATCGAACTTTCAAGGAAACCAATACCATCATATCAATGAACTTTATTAAACCCTTGAAACACATGGTTATTGTGCATCTGTTAAAAAGCGAAAAAAACTGGCTGAAATAGGTTTTAGGAATTATGTGAATGTATTTGAAACATTTATTGTTGTGCATATATGAATATATTAAGGTGAGTCTCTGTATGAAAACGTAATCCGTATTTTAGTTTCACTTGTGTCAAAGGCTTGGTTTCATTATAATCAAATACTGTTTTGTTATAACTTGGGTCATTTTCTTATGCAGGTCCAGAAGATGTAAAAGTGATTATGGCAGCAACTTTGGCAGAAATGGAGTTGACTGACCATAATAAAGAGTCTTTGTTTGAAGCAGGTGCTCTAGGTCCACTTCTTCACTTTGTCTCATGTGGTGACACTCATATGAAAGAAGTGGCTCTAAAAGCTCTTCAGAACCTCACGAGTTCCCCAAAAAATGGCCTCCAGATGATTAGAGAAGGTGCAGTGCGCCCATTACTTGAGGTTCTCTACCAGCATAGTTCATCATCTAGCCTGCGTGAACATGCAGCAGGCACAATTATGCACCTAGCTCTATCAACCATGTCTCAAGAATCCAGCCAGATACCAGTTGCATTGTTGGAATCTGATGAGGATGTTTTCATGCTATTCTCTTTAATCAACTTGACGGGGCCTGATGTACAACAAAGCATTTTGCAGACCTTCCAGGCCTTGTGCCAGTCCCCTTCTGCTCCAAATATCAAGACCAAATTAACACAGGTATATGTCTCTGTCACAAATGTTTTTTTATTTGAGTAAGAAAAATACTGCAAAGCTTGCCAGTCTAAGGAAAGCTTGGCATTGTGGTGCCAAGGTACAAAATAACCCATCAAGGACACGGTTCTACCTTAAAGCTTGCTACGAGAAGAAAATAGTTCTAGAAGATATTCTAGTTGATAAAATGACCAACACAATGACGAGGCCAAGTATATAAACATCACAATGGGTTTAATAAGCTGGACCAAGCAAAGTCAGTTTCTCTTTGTAAGTGCATGCAGGCAACTGTCAGCAATGACTTTGATGGCTAAGCTTTTGCTTAGTTTCCCAGCACTTTTAAGAGTATCTTGTTCAGAAATTTGGTGGTCTGGCTAGTCGACATAGCTTAAATTGAAGTTTGACTTGTAGGATGGTCTCTCTCTCTCTCTCCCCCTCTCGGGGCTCTGTGTGTGTGTTTGGAACGACATCCATGAGTTATCATGGTTGGTACACAATGGTCACTGTTTGCCATCTTCCTTACCCGGCTTCCCAAAAGTTTGAACTACCTGGTTGTTAAGATTTTCCAACTTTCTAGGATTTCAGGATGAATCTACCAAAAGAAATTTGTTTTTTGAAAAAGAAAACAAGCACCTCTAACCCCTCTGCATCTCACCTGGTATCTTTCGTGTTCTTTCCTTTCCCGTGTCCTCCACTTTACTTCTTCCTTCTCTATTACCCACACGGTCAAAATGGAGATTGTGAATAAAAAAATTGACAGAAAATTGTAACAAAAGGTGCTAAGTATTTGAAATTAATTGTTAGTGGATAGAATGTAGCAAACAAGGTAGTTTGGGGTGCATAGTGTCGGGATTTAATTGTTGGAAGATGCAAAGTATATTTATCTCTTTTTTTCTGTTCTTTTTTTCATCCTGCCATTTATGTTACTGTTGAATCTGTTCTATCAGATGTGTTATATCCAATTTAAATGGTTTATTTGCAATTACAGTGCTCAGCTGTGCAAGTGTTGGTTCAGTTGAGTGAGCATGATAACATGCATGTACGAGCAAATGCTGTAAAGCTGTTCAGTTGCTTGGTGGGTGGGGCTGATGAAGCGACCATCCTGGAGCATGTCAGTCAGAAGTGCATTGAAACTTTAATCAAGATCATTAAAAGTTCTAAATATGAAGAAGAGATTGTGTATGCAATGGGAATTATCTCTAACCTTCCCGAAATCCCCCAGATCACGCAGTGGCTCCTGGATGCTGGGGCACTTCCAGTAATTCTCAATCATATTCATAATGGCAAGCAGAACAATGCCCATAAAAATATGTTGATAGAGAATGCTGCTGGAGCGATATGTCGTTTCACTGTCCCAACCAAGTTGGAATGGCAAAAGAGTGCCGCTGAAACTGGAGTTATTCCCTTATTGGTACAATTGCTAGAGTTGGGAACCACCTTGGCAAAAAAACATGCAGCGGTTTCTCTTCGTCGATTTTCAGAGAGTTCACCAGGTCTGAGCAGGTCAATACCAAAGCGTAAGGGGTTCTTGTGCTTCTCAGCTCCACCAGAAACTCTCTGCCAGGTTCATGGAGGAATCTGTAGCATCAAATTGTCATTTTGTCTTTTGGAGGCTGATGCCGTCAGACCACTGGTGAGAATTCTCGGGGAACCAGATCCTGGAGCTTGTGAGGCTTCTTTAGATGCATTGTCGACATTAATTGAAGGTGAGAGACTGCAGAGTGGTAGTAAAGTGCTTGCAGAAGCAAATGCCATACCGCCAATAATAAGATTCCTTGGCTCACCTTCACCCAGCCTGCAGGAGAAGGCTCTATATGCTCTAGAAAGGATCTTTCGGCTGGTGGAGTTTAAACAGCAGTACGGAACCTTAGCTCAGATGCCTTTAGTTGACTTAACACAGCGGGGAAGGGGTAGCATGAAGTCTCTGGCTGCAAGAATACTTGCTCATTTAAATGTGCTTCACGATCAATCTTCATATTTCTAAAAGATCAGGCCAAAATTTGTGTTAATGTTTTTGACCTTTGCAAGAATCTTCACAAGATGCAGGAAGACAAGCATCGCTAGCCGTGGGAACTGTCATATAGCTGGAGAGGGCAGGACCATACACTTTTCCCTGCTGTTAATGGACAGATTGCGCTAAGAAGACAAACCAAATTGACCATGTGATTTTTAGTGCAGAATTCTTTTGGTCTACTGAAATAATAGCTTCGTGCAGCTAAGGCCCAGAAACTAGGCATTTGGACAGGTAGGAAATTAACTGTGGCCTATATAAAACGGTAGAGGGTGTCAGTTTGTATATTACCACTTGTGGTTTATTGGTGGAAGAAGAAAAGTTGTCTATGCCACCAATGGCCGACTGGTTGGCCAAAATGAGATCGTTTTACGACAATAATTCTTTGCCATTAGTACAACGTCAATTCATTTATTCTTGTGTATACGAAGTATAAAAGAGTACAGAGAAGGTCTCGTCTTGTATTGTTAAATTTTGTCCTCTTGTCTCCTTCGCTCCTCTTTTAAACTCAACCTAAATGAGATTATAGCTCTCTTGGCAAGCCAAGAACGGAAGTTCCCTTTCTGAATTTGGCCAACATTGAACTGCCAACCTCAACGTGTCTCTTCTCTACATCTCTTCTATGTGGCTGTTTGCAGTCTTAGCTGAGGGGCTTTTAGATTTGCAAGTTTCAGCTAATGTACGAGATAAGCCTAATGTGTTGCATCCATTATGAGTTCAAAACCATCCTCTACAACAGGTTAAATAGTTGTACTCCAACGGCAGAAGATGTGTTTGAGAACACACTGTATATGTCTAGCTACGAGTCGTGATCATGGGACCTACAAGTAAAATCCATTTGTGACAAATCAAGCTAAATTTCATTCATTCAAAGAGGTTCAAAGATCTCAGTTAAATGCTCTAAAGAGCTAGTTAGACCCTTTATAGAGGCAACGGGCCGATGAGCAAGGAAGCCAAATAGTCATACAAATTCAACCAGGTGGAGAGTTGAAATGACCCACAATGGGTGAAAAAAAAAAACGAATGAAAATAGAAAGTCGATGGCGAATGTGGGTGCATCAGACGGTGGAGGAGTAGAGGCAGCCCAAGGGAAAAAAATGCCAGTTGCTTGAGATGCACACGCGACAGACGGTGCGCTTGGGCTCCCACACTTAGCTACAATCACCGGAAAGCAAAATAGAAGAGAGAAGGGAGGTAGGAGAGGCCAGAGCTCCTCCTACTGTGAGAGAGAGTGGGGGAAGGAAGGGGAGAGAGAGAGAGAAAAAAAAAAAACGAGTGTAGGGGTTTAGCTCTATCACACTTCCTTTTTAACCATGAAGAAAATGTATCCTTCATCAAGAGTCTTAACTATCAAAATCATGGGATTAACTTTAAAATTATCATAATTTATCGATTTGCAACCTCAGCTCTATATTCATTTATTTCAATCTTTAGTCAAGGGTATATATTGATAAATTTGATAATTTATAATCTCAATGTGACCCAAATTGACATTGTTTAGGATACATAGTAACTATTTTCTTTCCTATTTCTTTGTGTGATTTTAGTTTTCCAGTTCAAGTAATATCATAATACATGTTTCAGTTTTTGTATTTTTTTTGTGCTAGGAATGTTTATATTACCAAGTCATCCCCATAAGAGAGAAAAAGATACTTAGCCCTTTTTTTTCCGATATTGAGATCGTAGCCCAAAGACAATGTCCAACTATTTGGATGGGACGAGGGCCCATTTTGCTATAACATGTGCTCTATAAGTTTCCACTTAAGGAACTTTTACAACCATCCCACAATCGAAGCTAGGCCAATATAAGGAGTTGGATATCTGCAATTATGGTGCCGATTTGAGAAGTGAAGACTTTGTATAACACTTCTTGGATGAGGTGAGTGACCAATGAAAGCAATCCCAGCAGATCATGCCCAACAAGAACTTTAAAAAGAAAACGCATTGCACCGTGATTCGACGACAGTGGACTGAGGCAATGTACTTTTGAAGCTAAACTCGGGATGCCAACTTCCATGCCACACATTTTACTCACCCTTGCACCAGTCCGAGCAAGACCCAATTCTTACCTACCCTTTCTTAACCGCCCAGGTCCCAGAAAACTGCCCAAATAAGACATTAAGGAAAAAAGAAAAGGCCAAAAAACTTGAAAAAAGAAAGAAGAGGGATTTAATCTGAATGGGGATTGGCCTGGTGGGCTAATGCCACATTGAGTATTGGGTTTGCTATGAACCAACTGAAGCAAATCCACGCCTACACTCTTAGAAATGGCATAGACCATACCAAAACCCTTATTGTCGAGCTCCGTCATATCCCAGAAATTACATACGCAACCTTATCCCCAAGCCAACTGTCTTTCTATATAACAAGCTCATACAAACCTATTCGTGTAACGGACAATACTACCAGTGCATGTCCCTTTACTCCCAAACGTGTGCTTCCCTCTCCTTCCCTTTCTGTGGCCAAACAGTCCACGCCCATTTTGTCAAGTCGGGTTTCGTGTTTGACCAATTTGCTTTGACTACTTTGGTCGACATGTATGCTAAACTAGGCATGTTGGCCTCAGCACGCCAAAAATTTGATGAAATGATACTTAGAGATATACCCACTTGGAATTCAATCATTGTAAGCTATTGTAACAACCCTCTAGAAATTGTAATGTATTTTGAAAGATCGGTCGAAATAGCTACGAACAGGTCCGGTCCGGCCCAAAAAGGACAAAAATTGGGCCCAAAATGCACAAAATTCGAAGCTGGAATATTCTGTTAACGTTAACGGAATATTCTCCAAAGATGCTGACGCCGTTAATGAGTTTCGGTACGTCTAACTCGGGCGAGTCAACTTAGTGACTCGGAATGACTCGGTAACACGGCCCAACTCGTCGAGTTGACTCGGCGACTCGGTCAAAACTCGGACTGAACGATCCACAGGGCGCGTGTCGCGCGTGGCGCTCTACTGCTGAGCGCGTGACAGCGTGTGTAGCATCCTTGTTAGGGACCCCGGTGTAGGCCGCCTTAACAACGCCAACTCCCACCAATTGATTCGAACGCGATCACCCCAATCGATCCTCCTAAACCGTTCTTGGCAACACAGGAGCTCAATTGTAGGATCTAACAACACAAATGGAGAACACTCAAGATATTATTATGAAAAACGTGGTTAAGGGTTAATTAGCCCAAGAACCACAAGAACACAAGAATAATCCCGATCAAGGGTTAATTAGCCCAAGAACGGGTACCCAAACTAGGTTGTTAGCCTAGAATGAATCCCAAGAACAAGATTATTAGCCTTGACACCGACTTAGCATATACATGCCTATGCTTGGCCAAAACTCTCCCAAAAGCACTCAGGCTCTCTAAGACTCTACTATTCTAATATGATGATCAACTCTAACGCACCTAAGTGTTTATATAGACATCCTTAGGTGCTTAACAAACCCTAATGGAATCAAATCACAATCACAATCAAATCAAATCTAAATCAAATCACCAATCTTTAGGAATCAATCCCTTCAATCAAGGAGATTTGATATTACATGCCTAATACAACATAAACTCAAAGGAAAGGAATCTTCTAGAGTTTAGGAAAGGATCCTAAATCTAGAAGATATGATTTATTCAATCTCAACAAGAAAGGAAACTAATCCCTAAGATACCTCCTGGATCTTGCCGTCGTCCGCCATCGTCCACGGCGGCGCCGCTGCTGCTTGCACCTCCATGGGTAGTGGTGCTCCTTCGACTCTATGGCCCTTCCTTTTCTTTTCCCCACCTAGCATTGGTAGGGGTGGTGGTGCTCTGCCACTGGTGGTGGCCATCCTGTGTAATGGCACTCCTTTGTCTGCTGGCCCGCTGTTCTTGCTTGGCTTGGCTGGTGGCCAAGGACTTGCTGTGGCACCGTGTCATGGCAATGGCTGGGCTGGCTTGTCTGGCATGCATGCATGGGTGTTGCTGGGGCCATGCCTTGTCAAGGTTGCTGGGCGCTGAGCTTGCGCGCGCGCGCTGATGCCATGGCATGGCTGTGGTGCTCTTTGTGCGCGCTGTGGGCGTGTCAAGGGTGCCCATGGGTGCCAATGTCGCCTCATCTTGGCACCTATCCTCCCAAGCATGGCTATCATGGCCCATGTCATCACTGAGAACCCTTTCAGTCCTTTCGGTTGCTGGCGGCACATGTAGAGAGTGGGCACACGCGCAGAAACTTCTAAGGGCGTGTGCGATGTCTGTTTGACTCCTAGTTTGTACCTTTATGCTTGTGTCGTCGCGAGGAATTCCCAGTTAGCTCCAAAATCTTCATTTGGACACAGATCTGGTCTCGGCCGAATACAAAAACGAAAATTCCGACCACCAACTTGGCTCTGATACCACTTATTGAGCACAAAACGAAAACACAAACACACGAAGGCCAATATTTAACGTGGTTCGGCAATTTGCCTACGTCCACAGAGGAGAGAACTTTGATTTCAATAAACCAAGTTTTACAACTCTCAACTCTCACAGCCACTTTGCAGCACCTCTTTCTCACAATTTCACTACTGCACTTCGCACTTCTCCTTCATTCTCTCATTCATGTTACTAATTTTATAGAGGAAGAAGAAAAGTGTAAAGCCGTTTCTTGTTGAGCTGTGAGCTACTGTAGTTAATGAACCGCATTCATCATTGCATTAAATGGCGTGGTTGCTGCGTTGCAAGATTTACCGCCTGTAAATCTTGACTTCGGGTGTGGTTTGGTTTGGTCGATTGGGTATGGAAACGTGAAGCAAAAAATTGCGTTGCGAAGGTCAACAAAAAACGTGATGCCGCATGAAGTGATTATAGCTAGTGTTCTCCTAGCTTGTTCAAATCTTTGGGCATTGGAGATTGGGGAGAGGATTGAAGCATATGCAAGACAAAAGTGGGTTCTTCAAGAATCTGCACGTAAACAATGTTGTGTTGGAAATGTATGCAAGGTGCGGCAAAATTAACGTGGCTTGGCGTGTGTTTGATGAGATCGGTGGCTGCAAAACTTTGTGCTCTTGGAACTCAATGATCATGTGTTTGGCTGTCCATGGAAGATGTAACGCGGCTCTTGAGCTTTATGATCAAATGCTAGTATGCAGTCTCTTTGCCTAGGTCTCTTGCCGTGTTGAATGACTAGTTTCTTAAGTTGAAATAGTTGCACAAATAAGCTTATAGGTTCTCACTATCATTTTGTTTCTTATGGACTTATACCAGACACTAAGGGTGTGCATCGAATTTTTATATTTAGAAAGGGTATATCCAAATCCGAATCCGAAAAATTTGGATACTGGATTTCAAATTCGAAATTCGAATCCAGATAGGTATTATCCAACGGATTTGGATAAGTCAGATTCGGATAGACTTCGAGTCGATTTTGGATCAGTTTTTGGATTTGGGCCTGATGAAATTGGCCTTTTTTGTTGTTTAACAGGCCTTTTTTTAATTTTTTTTGCAATGTGCTTTGGGCAATCCGAATTAAGCCTTAAGATGTTATTTGGGCTTTTTTTTTTAAGCTGTTATGTTAAGTGTTTAGCCGTGTAAGTGTTGTGAACGTGAGCCTTGTAAGCTGTTATGTTAAGTGTTTAACAATTTGGCATAATGGCATTTGCAGACTTGTAGTTAAATTTTGTTTTGAGACAATGTTTTCTTTGCAGAAATTGTCACGTAAAAAAATAAAAACCATTTTAACAACTATATATCTAATATAAATTCACTTCATACATCATAATTCATACATGTATATGGATCACATATTAATCAAACAAAAAAAATACACTTCCACACTTCTAAACTCTAATTAACAGAAATAACAAAATATAACAAATAAAAACAAGAAATATACACTTCCATACTTCTAAATTAAATAACAAGATATAACAAATAAAAACAAATACTTCCACACTTCTAATTATAATTAACAGAAATAGCAAAATATAACAAATAAAAACAAATAATATACACTAACTCAATAATGAACGAACCAAAAAGGCAAAAAAATGTTACATTAAAATTAATAACATTCCAAGTTTCCAACAATTTGATAAAGAAAAATAATGCTTTCCAATTTCCATCTTGTAGAAAATGAATTAGTAGAATTACCGTTAGAAATTAGAAGTAGGATAGAAAAAAAAACAAGTAAGTGCAATATTAGAAGTTACAAATAAGTGCAATATAAGAAGTTCCATTTGTTAAATTATATAACCCAATTCAAAAAATCAAATCAATATACAAACTACACATATTTTTTTCAAAAAGAATCAATACATAAACCAATTCAACATTCAATCACCAATTAATATACACACTATATATCATTATATTGTTCAACAAAGAATCAATGATAAATCATAAACCAATTCAGACTTCAATCAACAAACCCCAATAAACCAATTCATAAGCCCTGACCTCCAATCTCCATAGGCAAAATATTATAATTTCTAAAATACCAAAATGGCAAAATATACACTGACCTGAGCAAGTTAGCAGCGAAGAACAACAACACTCCAACAGCAACACAGTTACACTTACACAAGTAGCACAATATCTACAATAACTTCAAATCAGAATTCATAATTAACAAATAAAGCAATCAAAAAACTACTACTGCCTACCGTATATTTACAAAAAAATTTCATATGTTCAGCAATTCAAGAACTTTACAAAAATGTTTATCAACCAAACAAATAGAAACTAATAATCAGAGAAAATGAAAACTAATATTAATAGCCCCAAGTTCCAATAGCAAAAAAAAAAAAAATTTACCTTGTGTTTCAGCTACAAGTTAATTCGGCAAACCTAGATCTGCAATCAAAATAAACAAAGCAATCACTATCAGGCATAAGCAGCAAGAAATCTAGGGCGAGACATCATATGTGAGAGAGAGAGAGAGAGAGAGAGAAAGAGAGAGAGAGAGACTGAGAGAGAGATCTGGAGAGAGGCTGAGAGCTTTAATCGAGAACTCGAAGGGGGGTGCGGTGACTGGTGACTGGGTGGCCGGCGGCACCTGACAGCTCACGGAGTCACGGTTAGGTTAGGGTTTTTTGATTCGAAGGGGTGTGACCGTGTGATGTTTGAGAGGAAAAGGGGAAGCCGGGAAAGGAAATGTGAAAAATCGTGAAGGGGGGGAAGGCAGGGCTGAATCGCGAAGGGTGGGGTGCAGGGCAGGCTGAAACGCGCGTTTTACTAAGGCCAAAACGCGCGTTTCATTTCGGGTCAGGTCAAATAAAAAATATATTTTTATCCGGATATCCGACTCCGACCCGATTGTTTGTTTTTTTTAAAACACAGTATCCGACTTTGGCTTCGAATCCGACTAAGGCCGACCCAATCGGGTCGATCTGGGTCGGGCAGTCAGATCGGATATTTTTTGCACACCCCTACCAGACACAAGGAATTACGCCGAATGATGTTACATTTGTGGCACTTCTCTTAGCATGTATGGTCATAAAAGGACGACAACTGTAAATTCGTATGAAAGCAGAGTAATATAGAAAGGAAGAGAGAGAGAATGAGAATGAATTGTATAATTCTCGTATATTCATGTCACGCCCGGTACCAATACTTACCCCCTAGGCTCACCTATAGTGATAGTATGCACACAAGCGGAATTACGGACGAATTGATCATATAAGTCCTGAATTTGGCTTTGAAAAAGCTTAGCGGAAATGTTTACTTGCAATTTATTTTGAAAATTAAGAAATACAATAAAGAAGAAAAATAATATTGCCAGGGGTTTAACAAAAAGGCGACACACAAATAATTCCATGAGTTAATAGTTTTGAATTGGATAAGGAAGATAAAATGAATTAATTGAGGAAATAAATTATAATAAAATCAAGAACAATTATAAAGAGGTGAAATTAGAGAATAAAATAAATGAAATACATATTCACTAAGATCACGGAATTCTCTTTTACAAAAATGTCCTTCATGAGGAATACAAAAGTAAAGAGAAGATACAAAAGCAGAAGCTGTCTAAAGCTTTCCATACTACAATGTCCGTGAAAGCTAACTTCCCAAACTAACAAAAGAGTGACAACTGCTGAAGTTTACTAATCCTCCGGCTCAGTGTCGGAGGTTAGGTCTATAAACACCGTTCTCCGTGCCCTCTGCCGGCGGGGCCGGGAGGAGGGACTATGTGCAGGAGGGCTGGTCGACATTGACTAGCCCGAAGTCTTCCACACGGGGAAGTGGGGGCATGGGTGAACCTTTGAGGTACCAATGGGGCTCGTACCCCACATATACCTCAAATGTATCCATGACATAAGTCCAAATCTTAACTAATACATGTGTGTCAAAATCCAAAGTCTGCTCGCTCATGAAATCTTCGTTTGTCAAGACCGATGATCGTCGTAGTACATACAAAATAATAAACAAAGAAAAGTGGTGAGTCCTACTGACTCAGTAAGGGGGAAAGGGAACAAACATGCATCGAGATAAAACAGGGTAACAAAATTATAGAACACTTAATCATAGAGCAATATACCAATTAATGCAGCATGAATGATGCAATGCAAAATGATGCATCCGTTTCCAGTCATTTCACTTTCTTTCTTTTTTTTCTAGTTGGTAGAGGTGTCCTTTCTTCGCTCTGTTTAACCCCAGAGTCCAGGTTGTGTGTCTCTCCTCTCCTTTGGGACTGTCCATGCCCCGGCACCAGGACCCGGTTAGGTACATTGTTCCATCACAAAAGGATACCAACCATTATCTTTCAGTGGTGGCTTGCACTATCCCACTGTGAACAGTACCGTCACCCGATCTCAGACAACCTCTGGGTACAGGTTTCTTTTCTGTGAAATTCATGTTTCCCATACTCAAGAGATGTAAATGCATCACTTGATAAAATATGACACATCATATTCTTCAATAACAAAGAATACAAACATGTACAATTTCACAAACTCATAAAAGAGAACTCTGATAAAGGAAATGCAATGGCAATAATGATAATAAAATTATTCAACACCTTATTATATAACCGTCAAGCTATTGGCCATTAACCTTTCTACCTTTTGACAATTCCCATATGAAACAAATTTCAGCACAACATAGCATATTGTCGTCAAATTAGCACTCTTAGTACCAATCATAGTTTTTTTTATTAAAAAAAAAAAAAAAAAAATCATATCCAATTACATCAATTCAGAAAAAAAAAGACAATTAATAATTTCTTAGCAAAAGTTATTGTCTAGTTTTCACGAATTTTGTAGCAACTATAGCAAGACTATGGATATCTTTTTCTTTACTAACAGAGTGCTAATTTTTATGAATCTTTCCTAATGTCCCCTAAATAGTAGCAGTTAAATCATGCAACAAACCCCGTTCTACCTTCCTACTGCATCACGGCAACATGACTAACATCAATAACAACAAAAATTTATCTTTTCGGCAACATAAGGGTTACGATGAAATACAACAAGTTATACTTTTTTTTTTGAACAACATAAAAATGAGTGATTATCTATCATGCAGGACCAAAACACAACCTCCATTCATTGGATTTCGGTGCAGCAAACTGCATTATACAACATCTCCAAATCAACCAAATGCAAATGATAATTTTCATTTCTTTCCTCCTTTTCACCGCACAGCACACAAGGCATGTCACTAAATTCACATGAGCACCTAAATATTATTTTCTACTCCAAAACCGTGACACCCCCCTTCCTTTTTTGTCCATCACAAAACACCCCAATACCCTTTTTTAAAAACAAGTTTCTACACCCTTACCTTAGCTGCGGTTGTACTGATTCCTTGGATAAAAAAAAAACACCTAAAAAGCAAGACACTAAGTTAGGAAAAGAAGAGACAAAAGCTGATGAGAAAAAAAAGTGCGGGCCGAAACTACTTCTCTCCCCATTTTCCTCTTCTTTTCTCCTCCTCATTTTCTCTCCTTCGGCTTCCTTCTCTTTCTCCCCTGCGGTCTCTCTCTTTTTTCCTTTGGTCACTAAGTGTTTCGCGCCGCTCTCCCTTATTTCTCTATTTCTCTCACATTTTCGATAACAACAAGGCTCCCCCCCCCCCCCCCCCCCCCCTTCCCCCCACTTAACCGAAAGTTCTTGACGGCTAAACCCTTGGTTAAAGCATGTAACTCCACACTCTACTTTAAATAGGCAATCATGAAGCTGTAGTTTACTCAAAGAAGCTAACAAAATAAATGGGCATAAGGGATGGCAATGAGAGCAGTTAAAGCCAAGTGTTAGCTTAATACTTTCCTAGGCAATCTTTTGATTGCTTCAATCGTCTTTGCCCCACTTAAAGAAAACACGAATTCCCTTGAGCCTCCCAACCGTAGAAATAAGCCATGACTTAAAGACAAAAATGAGGACATAAAAACAGCCCGTGCAGTCCTCTAAACAAAGGAAAAAGTAAAAAGGAGGGTAGTTGGCTTCTATACATTGTTCGACCATGCATAGAACTTCAAAATAATTAATGCAAACATGAGACATTAATTATTAAGATAAGCATTAATTAGCAAGATAATTGTAAGATTAAAAACAAGTTATTTAAGTACACAAGAGTCGCCACAAGCTTAGGGGATTTAATAAAATGTAAATTAAGACTATAAAACATGCTAATTACTATGAATGTAAAACAAGAGATAAAATTAAAGCTAAATATCATTATGAAAGACTTTTAATAAAATTAAAGCCCCTATTGTAATTAATAATGAAATAATACCTTAATCAAGCTTAATGGAAATAATATGAAAACGAATGCAATCACATAATTGAAATTTAAGAGTATTAAAAATGCGCTAAAGCAATCTAAAATAAAATAAATGTAAACTCAAGGAGGCAATAAATTAAACAAGAAAATTTCACTTAGCAATATTTATATATTATATTCATATATGTGTCAAACAGGTGAAAAAGAGAGAGGTATTACAATTCAACTTAGCATTTGTGCTGTACATGCAGTTGTATTTATAACGAATTGATACACTGTATAAAACTTAAGCTAACTGTACTGACATGTAACAGCTCTCTAACAAGAAATAGCTGGCTTCTAACAGAATTAGTCTACACCAAAACTAATATAAAGTAATACTCCCCCTCAAGCTTAACTATGAATATCATAAACGTTAAGCTTGGATAAAAGTAAATGAAACTGAGCAGAACCCAAAGCTTTTGTGAAGATGTCAGCTAATTGGTTGAGTCTTGACATGAAGAGGACGAATTAAGCTTGAGGAAATCTTGTCACAAACCAAGTGGCAGTCAAGCTCATTATGCTTGGTTCTCTTGTGAAACACCGAATTAGTAACAATATGAAGGGCTGCTAGATTGTCACAGAAGAGGAGAGCCGGTTGGGGATGATCAACACGTAAATCTGTAAGCGAGTACTTTAACTAGGTGATTTCACAATAGGTAGTAGCCATAACACGATATTCAGCCTCAACTGAAGAACGTGAAATGGCGGTTTGTTTCTTTGATTTCCATGAAATCAAAGAATCAACAAGAAAAATCGAATAACCAGTAATAGACTGACGTGAATCTGGGCAACTAGCCCAATCAGAGTCGGTGAAAGCCTTGATATGCAATGGAGAAGGAGCAGGCAGAAATAAGCCTTGACCAGGAGACCCCTTGAGATAGCGAAGAACTTGGTTGGCAACTTCCAAATGCGACTGGTGTGGCTTATCCATAAACTAGCTCAGGATTTGTAAAGCATAGGAAAGATCTGACCGAATGATGGTAAAATAAAGTAACCGACCAATCAAACATATGTAAGAAGTAGGAGGATCAATACATGGAGAAGAGTCATCCTTAATCAGCTTAAGGTCTATTCAATGAGAGTTTGAACAGGTTTTACACCGAGACAACCAGTTTCTGCAAGAATATCAAGGGCGAACTTTTGTTGGCAAAGAGAAATCCCAGCTTTGGACCGAGCAATTTCTAACCCCCAAAAAGTACTTTAGAGGTCCTAAATCTTTAATCTGAAACTGCTTGTCAATAACAGTCTTGAAATCAAGGATTAAAGAAAGATCATCTCCTCTCAAGATGATATCATCAACATCACTAACAAAGCCAAAAAAGAACTACCAGAATGCTTGGTAAAAAGAGTGTAGTCAGTCCGTGATTGAGTGAATCTATGAGTAGGCAAAAAATCAGAAAATTTGTGAAACCATTGTTGAGAAGCCTGTTTTAAACCATGCAAAGACTTGGTTAAACGGCAAACTTGTGACTCCCCCTTACGCTGAACGCCCAGAGGCAACTTCATGTAAATTTCCTCATGTAGCTCTCCATGGAGGAAAATATTATTGACTAGGGTTGTTTAAAGCCATCGGTAAAATCCAGTGGCACTGGGTTCCCAATCCCGGCCTAACCGATGCCGGTGGTCTATTTTTAGAAAAACACGGGGGTTTTCCTAGTTTCCGGTTCACCCGGCGCCGGGTTCCTAGGTTTTAATTTTTTTTATATTGTCTCTTCAGTCTTCGATTCCTTCCCCCCCCCCCCTCACTCAACGTCGACACCTCTCTCTCCCCCCCTCCATTCCTCGCCCCCCCACCCTTCGCCGACCACCACGCCAGCTGCGCCTCCCCTCGCCGACCACTGCAGGTAATCTCATCTTCTCCTCTTACTCACATTAATTTTTTCCTATGTGTTTTCAATTTTTAGGGTTTCAATAATCTATTCTCCTCTCCCTTGCGTTTTGAATCATTACTCTCTCTTTCATCTTTAGATCTGTTGCTTGGCTATTCGTTTGAATTATTTTTTCTAACTTAAAGTAGATATGTTCGGTTTTAGCGGTAACTGATTTTCCCAGAATTTCGTTTCAGATTCATCAACCCCAGAAGAAAACCTTCAAGCTCCAGTCGTTTGGCTTCCCAGAATTTCGTTTCAAAAAACCTTTAGGCTCTAGTCGTTTGGCTTCAGGCTCCAGTCGTTTGGTTTTGATTAACTTTTGTTCGGTATAATTTGACGCTCTATTTGCCGAGACATTATTAGGAAAAGATATAAGTTTGTTGTTTCTATGATTCAGATTGGAATTTCTGATATAAATCTGCATCTTTTGTTATTGTTTATTGGTTTGTTGCTACCTACCCCTTTATACTTTTCGTGTCAATTTTATATTCGAATGGAGTGTTTGGGCAAGATCTTGCTGGCTAATCAGTTTTGAATATAAAGTATGCAATGTGAAAAGTCACAGAGTTGTTGATTTTATGTCTTCTCCTTGATTTACTCTGATGGTTTTTTAGTTTTTCACGAATGAAGGATCTTGTCCTGCATACTTTCTTCAGCTCTGTTTTGTTATGGCTTTTGATCTTAGCTCACCGATCTTTTGATTAGTGGTTTTGGGTCTGTGGGTCCTTTTTGTCATGTCAACTTAGGAGAATCGTCTTGTCGATGATTTTATTTAGGTTGGCTGACAATCTGTCATAAGTAATCAATTTGATCTTCAACTTTCTATTGTAAGAATAAAGTGCTTAAGAAACAGGTTCTTTCTAGGAATCCTCATATCTTGTTATCTTTTGTTTTGGCATATCAGTTTCTAGTGGATTTTTTGGAATTATCATTAGTCTCCTTACTGAATATAGAACACAATGAATATTTGTATTCCATTATCGGAATCTCACTTGGATATTTACCAACAGAGAAAGAAACTTGGTTTGCTTTAAGAATTGTCCGAATGTGGGCTGTACTCGTTTATTCTTTTCTAATATGAATATAGGTTAACCAGAAACCGCCACCGCTAAGGGCTGATTTTTGCCCTTAACGGTGTAGGTGTAGGTGGCCAATATTTGAAAATCGGCCTATTCGGTGTAGGTGTCAGTTTTGTCCAAAACTAGCACCAGGGTTGAACAGCCCTATTATTGACATCAAGCTGATGCAAATGCTATCCTCCAGAAGCTACCATAGCAAGTAACACTCGGACAGTGGTGAGTTTTGCTACCAGGGAAAACGTCTCAAAATAGTCAAAACCCTCATTCTGTGTAAATTCCTTTGCAACTAATCTAGCTTTATAACGCTCAACAGTGCCATCAGCATGGAGCTTAAGTTTATAAATCCATTTGCAATCTATCGGGAGCTTTCCAGGAGGCAGAGGACAAATCACCCAAGTATGATTAAGCTCTAATGCAGCAATCTCCTTGGCCATGGTATCACGCCGTTCAGGTATTTTAACAGCCTTTCAAAATGTGTGAGGCTCAAGATGAGAGTGAACAGCAAGCATATAGGACAAATGATTAGGAGAGAGTTTATTTATGATAACTAAGCAAAGGAGCGATATCATATGGGGTACCAGGAGGATGAGAAGCAGCAGAGACAAGTGATTTGGCAGCAGAAATATGTGACATCTGACAATGGGAATCTCTCAAATACGCTGGTACTCTACATACTCGAGAAGAATGTCTAACAGTGGGAATGAAAAGTTCTGAGGTGAGATCTGGAATGATAGGTACAAAATGTGGTGATTCAGAAATAGGAATGGGAGAAGGTATATTAATATCAGAAGAAGAAATAGGTGCAGATGAATCTGTCGTGGGTAGAAATGAATCTGATATGGACATAGAGGAATCAGAAGTAGGTAAAGATGAATCAGATGTGGTAGAAGCATCAGAAACGGTATAGGAAATATCAGTGGCAGGAATAGGTAGAGTAGGTAAATGTTTAGTATCGGCAAGAAATATTTTGAAAGGAAACAAGTGTTCATAGAAAACCACATGACGAGATATGGAAGTCTTTTGGGTGGTTAAATGAAACACCTTATATCCTTTCATAGCATATGGATAGCCAACAAAGACACATGGATCTACTCCAGAATCAAATTTGTGTCTATTTTTAATAGTAGTAGAAACATAACAAAGGGAATTGAATACTCGAAGGTGTGTATAGGTAGGTTTGCAAGAGAAAATAATTTCATATGGTGATTTATGCTGGAGTAAAAGAGAAGGGATTCTATTAATGAGGTAAGTGGCAACAAGGACACAATCACTCCAAAAAGAAAATGGAAGTCCAACTTGAAATTGAAAAGCTCTAGCAACATTAAGTAAATGTTGGTGTTTACACTCTACGACTCCATTTTGCTGAGGAGTGGTTACACAAGAATACTGGTTCATAACACCTTTGGAGGCAAGAAAATTGGAGATAGAGAACTCAGTACCAAAGTCAGATCGGATGATTTTGATTTTGGGCTCTAGCAACATTAAGTAAATGTTGGTGTTTACACTCATACGACTCCATTTTGCTGAGGAGTGGTTACACAAGAATACTGGTGCATGACACCTTTGGAGGCAAGAAAATTGGAGATAGAGAACTCAGTACCAAAGTCAGATCGGATGATTTTGATTTTGGTTTTAAACTGAGTCTCGACAAGGTTAAAGAAAGCTTGTATGTGAGAAAAGGTTTGTATTATTGAAGCTAACAGATAAAGCCATGTACATCTGCTAAAGTCATCTACCACAATAAAAAAAATAATGAAATCCATTGGAATCAGGAACAACAAAAGGTCCCCAAAGATCAAGATGCACTAACTCAAACAAAGCTATGGTTTTATGGACAAAAACAGGAAATGGAAGGTGATGCTGTTTAGCCATAGGACAGATCGTGCAATGATCAAATTGGAATATATTCTTTTAGCAATGTCATACGAGTAGGAGAGGAATGCCCAAGCCTATAGTGCCACAAAATAGCAAAATTATTTGTAGAGGTACATGCTAAATGCGATAGGAAACAGATGAAGCAGTATGTAAACCACCAGTATTCGATTGAACTAAATGATAGAGGCCAGCACATTCTTTAGCCAAACCAATCATCTTCAAGCTATGCAGATCTTGTATAATCAATTGGTCATGAAACAATGTGAGACAATAAGATACTTGTTTGAGTAAGTAGCTGACAGATAGAACATCGAATGAAAAAGAAGGTATAACAAGAACATTGGTAAGAAGTATATGAGGAGAAAGTTGAACAGTTCCAATGTGAGTGATAGGAACAAAAGATCCATTTGGAAGTTTTACAGATGAGGAAATAGTAGATGTAATAGAGGCGAGCAAGGATATAGATGAGACCATATGGTCAGTCGCACCTATATCAACAATCCAGGTGGTTGAAGAAAAAGAAATATTATCTGCCATGTCTAATATAGACATGTCGGGTACAAGGCTGGCTTGAAAACCAAAAGCCGATTGTGCATTGAGATGATGGAGGCAAAAGAGACAAGAGCTGCTTGCATTGCTCCATTGTAAAAGGAGATCCAGCAGAAATAGATCCAGTAGAATTAGCAGATGAGATTTCATATGGAGACTGACATGCCAAATTAGCAACAACAACAGCAGGATTAGTTCGAAATTTATAGCTAGGTGGATAGTCATGAAGTTTATTACATCTTTTAATGGTATGTCCTACAAAGCCATAGTGGCTGCAAGTAGGCTTGTCTTTTCGTGGAGGAGGTCTAGAGTTATAGCTCTGGTTTTGAGATTTGGTGAAAAAAGGCAGTGGTTTCAACAGATAGAGAAACAACAAAAATATCTCTTTGACGTTCATTTTGCACAACTAATGAAAAAACTTTGTTGATTGAAGGAAGAGGTTCAATCAAGAGTATTTGGCCACTAAGTTGAGAATATGAATCAATGAGTTCCATCAAGAATTGCATTATGCATTCTTGATTATAAGACTCAACTAACAGCTTAGCAGTACTACAAGAACACACTAGGTTCTGCTTATAATTCGACAATTCCTCCCATAATCCTTTGAGATTTGTGAAATAAGTACTAACAATGTCCTGTCCTTGTGATAAAGAGACGATAGACTTCTGAATTTGGAAGATCTGTGGCCCGTTTCCTTGAAAGAAGTGTTCATTGAGATCTTTCCAGATTCCAACAACAGAGTCTATGTAAAGGACACTCTTAGCAAGCTGTTTTGAAACAGAATTCAAGATCCAAGAAGCAACCATATCGTTGTGTCTAGTCCACTGAGCATCAGTTGTTGCAAGCCTTGGAAGACTACCGTCAACAAACTGAAGTTTGTTCTTCGCGCTGAGAGCCATCTCCATGGATCGACGTTAGCTCGAATGATTATCGCCAGTAAGAATCTGAGAAACTAGGAGAGCACCAGGACTATCGCCGCTATGCAAGAAATAAGGACTGCTTGATTTATCGGTATTGGTTGCGGAAGGTGGAGTTTCAGAAGCCATGAGAGCTCTGATACCATGTAAATTCGTATAAAGCAGAATAATATAGAAAGGAACGAAGAGAGAATGAGAGAATGAGAATGAATTGTATAATTCTTGTATATTCAACTTAACATTTGTGTTGCACATACAGTTGTATTTATACACGAATTGATACGTTGTATAAAACTTAAGCTAACTGTACTGACTTGTAACAGCTCTCTAACAAGAAACAACTGGCTACTAACATAATTAGTTTACACCGAAACTAATATAAACTAATAATCAATGGAGACAAACTTTCATATCACTGCCAAAATAGAACACTACGGATGCATGGTTGCTCTCCTAGGTCGTTGTGGAGAACTGCAAGAAGCTTATGATCTGATATAGAATCTGCCTGTGAAACCAGACTCTGTTGTATGGGGTGCACTTCTGATGGCTTGCAGTTTCCATAGTAATGTTGAGCTGGCTGAAAAAGCAGCAGAGTTGCTCTTTGAGCTGAAACCCTGGAATTCAGGGAACTATGTAATTCTTTCCAATATTTATGCATCAGTAGGTCGATGGGGGTGGAGTTGCAAACTTAAGAAGTTGATGAAGGGTGGCCAAATTACAAAAGCAGTAGGGTATAATTTCATTGAAGAGGGATGCCAAATTCATAAGTTTATTGTGGAGGATAGGTCACATCCGAGAAGTGATGAAATATATGCTTTGCCGGATGGAGTTTGTATAAAGATGAAGCTTCAAAGAAATAGAACTGATTGCAAATCTGAATTTGAAGAACGAGTAGATTAGATTAGATCAGATCATTCTCGATTCGATTCAGAATGAATCTACTTTTTGCACTGATGTAGTGAATATTTCCACCTATTAAAGTACGCATAATTTTAACATTTAAGAGATATCTTGGATGGCATAGCATTGGATATAGGCATATAGACTAAGTCCAATTTCAAAAAAATCGCTGCTTGTGTAGGACACCAAGAAATGGAACTACTATATACACCTTCCATTTATTGATGTTATTCTCACCTTCTATCAAAAAATCTAGAGAAGAAATAAACCATGTGTTAGATGGTTGGCTTTCTCCAACCAAAAGACTAAAGCTTAGTTCCCCTAGCTTCCAACTTAATGGATATCCAGGATCTTACCGTAAGAAACATAGAACCTTGGCTTCGTCCCTGATTAAACAACAAAGAAACAAAACATAGAACCATATATATCAGAAAGTACAAGAAAAAAAAAAAAAAAAAAAAGCCTCAGAATCACATTGCTTTTGGGAGAATCAAAGGCTTCAGAGTTGGGTCCATTTGATGTGGGGTTTTTTTTTTCTAAGCAAATATGGAGTTCATTTCATAATGGGAAGAAATAGCAGCTATTGAGTATATAGCCTCCGGGGCTGGTTACATTTAAATGGGGCCCACAGGCCCATTACAACAATAGCAAGGGCCAGAAGGGCCATAAAACATAAGGCCTTAATGGCCACAAACCCATGGACCATATAGGTCCCTACACAACTGGCCACAAAGGCCTCACCATTTCGGGTCAAAAGACCTACAAATCCAACCCAAATCCACAGACCTGGGACACAAAGAATCCACCTCATGATGGCGATTTCCATCGCTGGAGGAGGAGGTGATCGTGAACCTCGATCCCACTTCCCCAGAGGAGCATCCTCACCAACACTTGCAAAAAAGGGGCATACAGAGGTGAACCCTAGCCAAAAATGGATAAAGAGAGGGTGCCAGCCCAAAAAAGGCTGCGTGCGTCAGATCCACTTGCCCCCAAAGTGGCGCGTGGGGAGCCGGGCACCGGAGCCATGCTGGCAGAGAGGGTTGACGTCGTAGATTTGGGACTGCTGATGCTGGCCATGAGGCGCGTGCCGGTAGGCTCCTCGCTATGGTGGTCACCGCTCTCCCTTCATTGAAACAAAGACCTAAAATGAAACAGGAACAACCCACCATTATTGAACCAATAACTAACAGATGACTTAGATCTAGGAGGTTGGCAGACGGGAGGAAACTCCTCCTGTCGCCCAAGTGAAGGAACTACGCTAAGAGGAAGGGTTCAGAAGAGGTGTTTTTGGGAGTCTGGAGAGAAGGGGGACTCTCTCTCTAGACTTGATGTGGTTAATCTTTGAATTGTGACCTTATCTTTCCATTTTAAGTGATATTAACGGTGCAAAGGTGCGTTTAAAACTGGATGCTTATACTAGAATAAGGATGCGTTGTGTAACCATTCATATTTGAGTTTTTCATACGTTTTATCCAATTTTAAAAAATGACGCAAACTAGTGCAAATAGGGCTGCAGCAAAGCCAGACCTTTCTATCTCCCGGGAGGCATCTGTTAAGCATCAAGGACTCCAAATTGAGAAAAAGATTATGCATGTCCAAAACTATTGCAGACCATTTTTGCTGCTTTCTGATTATTGAAGTTGGTATTTGATGAAAAATGTAGACCAGTACTTATGAAGAGAAAAGAACTCTAAATTCTAAGCAAAAGATCGAGAAATCTGGGACACTAGCTAGCCTCCGGAGAAAAGCAATGATGCAGGACTTTTAAATCTCTCTCTCTCTTCCAAAATGCTAATGAACAAAAGTGACTAACGTTCCCTTTTACAAAAGGCTCCAACTTTGCATATCAATACATTTGTGAAAGTGACAAGGGAAAAAGATATAATTATGAAAGAATAATTTAACGTCACCACAAAACGGATTCCTCAATCTAAGACACCCTGAATGAAGTCTCTGCCACAGCAGCCATGGATCAGAAATTCTATCACTCTGTCTTCTGCTTCCCTATCCATCTTTGTCTCCTCCCTAATAATTTAAGAAGCTCTTCCAGAAGAATAACAGGTGCTGAAAGCAAAATGACCAAAATCCACTCGCTCAGACTTAATGGCACGATATTAAACACGTCTGAGAGGAATGGGACGTAGAGTATGAGGCAGTGAAGTCCAAATGACACTGACATTGCAACCAAAAGCCACGGGTTCCTCCAAGGTGGCATTTTGATCAAGCTGTTGTCCTCGGAAAGGGCATTCAGGGAATTGAACATCTCTATTGCCACCAAGACTGAGAGTGAAAGAGTCATTGCCTTCACTTTACCGATGGAAAAATAGTCACAAGGGTTAGTAAAGGAGATCGTGCGGCCCCCAGCAACCATGAAAGGACTTGCAGTGAAATTTGACCATGATGAGCACTCCCCCCAGTTGCGAAGCTGGGATAATTCAACTAGGGTATGCCCATCGCTGACAAGATTGAGACCCATAAAAGATGGTTGAGTGTACCATATGATGAAGATGCCAACAGTTGCAATGCCCACATAAGAACCAATTACCTGCCATTTGAGATGCATAGATATCATTTTGGTCAATGACCAAACTATATAAGTATGTGTTTAGAGCAACTTCTACTAGCAAGATACACTCTCTATTAAGACTTCCACTGGACTGTAGAGTCGTTCTACATTATGCTTCCTCTAAAAAGCATTCATAATCATGCTTCATCTAAAAGTATTCACAATTATGCTTAATTTATAATGCATCATATGCAATAATATACTTATCCTCATAACATGTGCTTGTGAGGTGATAGTCTTATACTTGCGAATTTAAAGTAACAAACGAAAATTGCAGGAAAGAAAAATTATTGCCATATTATTGTGTGTAATTGATTAGTGTATGAAATGAAAAGCCAACTTCAAATGCTGGCTTAGAATTAGTTTCCCAGGAAGTTCCATTTTCTAAAATAGGACTGGAAAGGAACAGCATTCACTCCACCCCAAAAAATCCAAATTTTGCAATCTTCAGATAAGCCACCACCAATATTTTGATCACCTTCCACTTCAATCACCTTGCTATCTCCATTGCCCGACAGGATGTAGTAGATAGAAATATTTTCAACAACTCTCATTTCTACACATTAACTGTTATGTAGAAAAGACATTGCTTCTAACTCATTATGGTTATTACCTAGTTCTGAGCTGGCAAGGGGACAAAAGACCCAATAGGCTATTAGACCAGTGCAATGGCACATGAATGTTAGCTATTACTTTTCAGTGACGTGGAAACACTAAGAATTACTAATCTCTTGGATCATAACTCATTAATTTTCTTGGAAACTAAAAGATTCCATTATTTTCAATTATATGATTTGGACACAATTCTGTTTCTTTCAGATGACACCAAACCAGAGACGAGCAGGGAGTAGCTAAACTTCAACCATACAGAACTTGGAAGTGAAAGTGAATGGTGCAAACAAACACTAACCAAATAACGGAGAAGAACCCACGAACTTATCAGAGCATCATCGCTTCTGCGTGGTGGTTTCTGCATTATATCGACATCAGCAGGGTTAAAACCAAGAGCGGTAGCAGGAGGGCCATCAGTAACCAAATTCACCCACAGGAGCTGCACAGGTATCATACAATCTGGTATCCCGAGCGCAGCAGTCAAGAATATGGATATTACCTCTCCAACATTTGATGATATCATGTACCTGTCGATTGAAGAAATTACAACGGCTTCCCTGAATCCCAAAAGTTGACAAACTAAGAGATGTACCTGATAAAGGCTTTCATGTTATTATAGATTGACCGACCCTCCCCAACAGCTGAAACAATTGTACTAAAATTATCATCTGCCAAAACCATATCTGAAGCTTCTTTTGCAACCTGTAATATTAAGCATGGAGGATATTAACCAACCACCATAATGCTAAAAGAAATCTTGAACTCCAAATTACAAGTCAGAAGCAGAAGAGAAAGTCAACCTATCTTTCTAACTGGAGGCATATCGGTTCATTTCAGTTCAAGGAAAATCTAACATTGGTTAAACATTGGATGCTACATAACCATATAAGGCTACAACAATGGAGGGAGGGAAAGAGAGACAGAGACAGAGACAGAGAGAAGCTCCACAACAGAAAAAGACATTTTACAGACTCTTTAAGTGCATATTACCTCAGTTCCAGCAATTCCCATGGCAATCCCGATGTCAGCAAGTTTAAGTGCAGGTGCATCATTTACCCCATCTCCAGTCATTGCAACAATCTCCCCCATCTCCTTCAGCATCCTTACAATTTCTTGCTTATGCGTAGGCTCAGCACGTGAGAAAACCTTCCCACCAGGTTTTGCCAATAGTTCCATTCGTTGTGAAGACGAGAGAGCCATGAATTCTTTACCTGTTAAACTTCTCCTGCTAAGATCCTCAGTTGTAGAAAACAAATTAATTTCACGACAAATGGCCTCAGCTGTGGACTTGTTATCTCCAGTTATCACCATAACTTTAATCCCAGCTCCTCTACAATCCTCAATTGCTTTATGAACTTCATCACGTGGCGGGTCCTGGTCAATTTGGTTATTGGATACAAATCTTTATCAGACAGATTTAAAAGATTGATTGAACTGAACAGCAAAAGCAGTGACATATGCTCACTCTTAGACCAACAACCCCAACAAAAACTAAGTCACTCTCAATTGAGGAGTAGCAAGCTGGATCAAGCAACTTCTTGTGGGCAGGATGACTCTCAGCATGGTAGTCGGAAAACTCTCCCAGGTCATCCTTATATGCCAAACCCAAGCAGCGCAATCCCTTTGAACTCATCTCCAGGAGTTTCAAAAGCAATAGTTGCCTACAAGGTTCATCCACTGGAACAAGAGATCCGTCAGCAAGCTGGACGTACAAAGTGCGCTCCAATATACTCTCAACAGCACCCTGCAAATCCCTCGTTAAATAGCTGTAGGAGAATACTAGTTGAAATAGGTACCAAACTAGCTATAATTTGTAAATATATAATAGTTGACCTGACCCCTCAAGCAGGGTCTGTAGCAACTTCCTCACGGAATATGTCTACCACCATACAATACACTCAAAGATTTTAGGTGATCAAAAAAATTTTCATAGTTGCACTTCCACATTCTGCAAATGTTACCTACAAAGACATTTTGATGACTCTATATGTGCATTGTTTCTATTGCTGTCAGAGTAGGTACCTTGGACCTTGGTTAGGTTTGTGAGCAATTTGAAAATTTATGATTAAAGAATAATAAAAGACATCCAAACCCTTCATGTTTTACTATAACATGCGCGAGCAAACATTTAGGGAAAACAAAGCACAAGACTTGACAAGTCAACTCTGTCAAAGTTCAACTCAAATTAGCACAAATTGGAACAGAAATCACTGAGAGATCAGAGATAACATGCCAACTTTGCCCAGTTGACACTTGTCGTGCTGCTTTCTCTAACAGTGAAACCTGATTGGGTTATCGTCTAAAGTCATTTTGGAATTCAGAAGTTCAAATTAACTGGACAATTCTTCAGGGAAGTCAAGGAACCGAATGATAATTTAACTGGAAGGCAAAGATTGTCACTTATCTTCTTCTCATATATACCAACAGCATATTCAGAAGTCAAAAAGACCAAGTTGTAAAAAGCAATTTGGATTCCATCTATAAAAACCATTTTCCTTCGAACGATAGTATGAAGATCGACAACAACTATCACCTTGACAAGAAGTCGGTTACACCCAGATTGCTCCCGAACAATAACACTCATTGACTTGCGAATGCGATCAAATTCCAAGGTGGCAACTTTTTTCGATCTTTTCATCCACCATTCACAACAGCCTGTAGTAAGCAAAAAGGCATAGATGTAGGAATTCTTACAACACATACACTAAAAGTCCTTCTTAGGAAATTTTCTTTGCTCACCTAATTTCACCGCGCTGCTGTCAATCAAATAGTTTGAAGCAAGTTGTGTATCGCGAATTTTGTCCCTTGCCTTGACATCTGGAACACCCATCTTTTCAACCAAAACCTTAAGGGCTGCCTCAGTGGGCAAACCTGTAGCCCTATAGAGACGGCCATCAAAATAGATCCCAGCATCATTGCAAACAGCACATATTTCAGCCATTGCTTGCAAATTGGCATCCATATTGTAGCAGGTCCAGTCAACAATTCCTCCATCCTTGGGGTCATAAGTAGTGCCTTCAACGTAGAAGATTCGAGAAGCCGCGGTTTTCCCTCCCAAAGTGAAGAACTCTGACACAGACATCTGATTTGTTGTCAAGGTCCCAGTTTTATCCGAACAAATCACAGTCGTACATCCTAAGGTTTCCACACTTGGAAGCTTCCGCACAATTGCATTCTTTTGTGCCATTTTCCTTGTACCAAGAGCTAAACAAGTAGTAATAACAGCAGGCAGGCCTTCTGGGATGGCAGCAACCGCAAGCGCGACAGCAATCTTGAAATAGTACGTACATTTCTCAAAGGAAAATTGAATATTTGTTGGCGATCCATCCACAACATCCCATGAGATGAAATTTTTATAATTCATTACCCACACAATGAGGCAAACAAGCCCAATTGCAGTAGAAAGCCTGCTCCCAAATTCATTCAGCTTCTTCTTCAAAGGGGTGTCACTCTCTTCCTGAGAAGCCTCGTGAATTTGCTTCTGTATCTTCCCAATCTCGGTGTTCATCCCTGTGCTAACAACGATACAGAGACAGCTCCCATTGACAACTGTAGTGCCTGCAAAAACCATATTTTCTTTAGCTTGCAACTCACAGTCCTCAATGAAAACAGGATCGGTGCCTTTCAGAACGGGCATAGCCTCTCCAGTCAATGAGCTCTGCTCAACTCTAAAAGTTGTGGTCTTCAAGGCCGCAACTCTCATGTCAGCAGGAACTTTGTCTCCAACTCGCAATTCCACAATATCCCCTGGGACAAGCAACCTTGCAGGCAAGTCAGGCACAAAGTACGCATCCCTTAAAACCTTTCCAGATTCACATTGCATCTCTTTAAGGGCCTCAAGTGCCCTTTCAGCATTACTCTCTTGCCAAACACCAACAATTGCATTGAGGACTAGAATCAAGACGATCACAAGGGGTTCCACATACGCTTCAAATCCAGACTCTCCAGATTCGCTTCCATGTATGTAAGCTAGAATAAATGATATGCAGGCTGCAACTAGAAGTATCTTTACAAGCATGTCATCAAATTGCTCTAATACAAGTCGCCATAAGGGCTTTCCCTTCTCTTTCACAAGCTCATTCCAGCCATACCTCTCACGCTGCTTCTCAACATCGTAAGTGCTCAATCCCTTACCTAGACTCACATTGAACTCTTTCAAACACTGCTCCACAGAACATGTCCATGCAGGGAATGGTTTTTCCTCCATCGATGCTTTAATTTGGGACTCAAATTTCACTGCAGAAGAAAATTCTGATCAAAGTTCTCTTAAAATCATATCAAATTCCTTAAAACAATTCAAACATGAAAAATCCGGTTACGGAAGGAAACATTTCAAAATCCAAATTTTGAAATAATTTCGAAATTTTCTCAAAGTCTTTTCATAAATGGGGCCAGCTCTTCATCTTGAAGATGTTCTTATCCTTTCCAACTTTGAAAAGACTCTTAATCTCTTGAACACTTTGACCAAACTTAAAATACAACTCAATTTGAATTTAAATTTTGACACGAATTACACCAACATTAAAACACTAACAAAACACAACAAACTTCAGCAAAGCATGAATCAGACATTATTAACTCTCACACAAAACTCACAAGGAAGAAGAGCAAAGTACTCAAATTTTACTCTTATAAGAAAAAGGTAGCAGCAATAAATAGAAAAGTAAAATTTTCCGAAGGACATTTCGTTCCGAAACAAGAATTAACATAAAAAATAGCATCCACGTCTTTCACTTCTCTAGCCTCAAGTGCGCAAAAGAAAAAACAAAAAGAAGGCTTCCTCCAACCCACAAAAGCAAGTAGCAACTGCTACAAACTGACAACCAGTGAGAATTACTGTCATTCGAAGACTCAAATACACGGGTTCAAATTTCTTATTTACTGCCGGAGCCCACAAACAATAAAACTAGAATCCACAGAAATGACCGGTCCTAAAATCCCACCCACAGTCTCAGAGGAGGCGAGAACAAACCGGTCATCTTAAAGAGCACCTTCCAAAAAAGCGAGAAAACGAAAAGGAAAACAAAACTAGCCTGCAAATCACAAAGCAAATAGAGAACTGCCAACTAAACTGCACATCAACCTTAACGGCAGTCATATGCGAAAAACCCAACATCGAAAACCAGAATAAAACAAGCACACATTTTAATGACCCCAAAGAATGCAGAGTAAGAAAATAAACTTCATGGAATAGAATGAACCTTCGAAGAAGAAGAGAGGGTAAAGAGCAAAGTTGATGGCTTGCACGAAAAGAGGAGCCCAAAGAAAATTCTTTGAGTTCAGTCTCACTGATGGAAAAAACTGCAAAACTTGTAAAACACACGCAAGAATATTTTACGGAGTGGTTTAGATTGGACTAGTCTTATTCCAATCTTCTCGTTGGCTTTGCTTTTCTTTCTCCCCTGGAAGTTCTCAGTGGGCTTGGAATTTTGCATCTTTTGTACTCTCTCTGCTTTCGAATTATTCTTCCTCTCCTGAGCAGTTAAAAACTCAAAACTTAAAAAAATTTCAAAAGAAGATCTAGAATTACCTAAACACCCTTCGAGTTTGACGTAACCACGGATTGTGGCCGACCTTTTCCGTTAAGTGATGCTGTTGACCTTCAACCTAACGATAATCGGTCGTACGCGCATAGCATATCCGTATTATTTTTCCCATAGCACGACAACAAAATTATTTTAATAAACCACAAAAGCAAAACCAACCACCCAAACACGACATCTATAATCTAATGTCCCCCCCACGCCGCGGCCAACAACGACCACTTGCAAGTGGTGGTGAAAATGTATTCGACTCTTATTTGCCAATTTTGCGTGCAGGCTGCAGCTGCCTTTCCATATTTGTTTTGACCTCGCGCTACTGGAAGTCTGGAAGGCAACGATCTTTTGTTTTCTATTCGGAGAATAAAAAAGGCTTAATTGCATCCAGGGCCCTTGAGGTATACGAAGGTTGCAAATGAGCCATTGTAGTAACGTTTTCAACAAATAGACTCCTGAGGTAGAGTTTAAGCCAAATCGAGGCCCCTCTGACCATTGTTCGTCATAACGAATAAGAAAACGTCATTGCCCAATTAAAACATTCATGCTAGGTGTCTGTTAGCTCACGCGCCTGGTTAAAATAAAGAAAAACAATTGAATGATATAATAGCATTCTCCACATTGCAGACACCTGCGTAGATGTGGCATGAACAATTTAATTGGACAGTTTTCTAATTCATTATGACGTGGATTTTAAAACCCTGTTAGCAATGGCCGTTAACGGGAAAATAGATAGAGAGGCCTTGATTTGACTTAAACTATACCTCAGGGGTCTATTTGTTGAAAACGTTACCTTAGGGGCTCATTTGCAACTTTCATATACCTCAAGGGCCCTGAGTGCAATTAAGCCAATAAAAAATAAAAAAAGGTATAAGTACACCGACAAAAACTGTAGTATATAAAAATTTTTAACTTTTAAAGCAAAAAAAAAAAGTTGTAAATTGTTTCATGTGGTAAGTTTTTTTTGGTTAAAAATTATTTTTATCTATTAAAAAAAGATTTTCGTTAAAAATATATTCTTCTGCCTATTTTTACCTTCTTCACTAACGACATATGCTTGTATTACGGGATTTATTGGGCATGCAGCACATTGTGGCTAGTGTTGATTAGTTAAAAAAAAAATTGTAAATTAGTTCATATAATAAGGTTTCTATTAAAAATACGTTCTTCCGTCCATTTTTATCTTCTTCACTAATGACATATGCTTGTAAATTATAAGATTTATTGGACACGTGATACATTGCAGTTAGTGTTAATTAGTATATGATATTAGTGAAAGAGACAAAGATGAATGGAAGAACATATTTTTAACGAAAAGTTTTCCATAAGGACTAATTGCAACTTTCTTTATGTCAAATATTAATTTATAACTTTCTTAGATTACATGGATGGTAAGTATATTTATGCTAATTAAATATAAATAAATAAAAACAGCCGCTTTGTCGCTGGCTGGAGGAGTTTTGTGTATCTTCACGTAGTTCTGTTTTATATTGGGTGGCGGCGGCCAAGCTAAGTCCTGTGATTTCCAAACTTTCTATTTACAAGTATGACGCTGTTTATGAATCATATTGTTTTCACGAATTGGATTTTACTTGTGAAACTTAGCTCTAGACCCAATAATATACTTAGAGGGGGTGAATAGGTATTTAAAAAATTAATCAACTCTTTTTCTATTCACTATAAAATAGTTCTACAATTTTCAGTCAATCAACAAATAAAGATCTGTAAAATAATCACACTTAGCAGATTTTACAGCAACTATATTTCAATGGAATATGGACTGGACAACAAGTTTAAAATCACAGTTATATAGATTTTACAGCAGCTATAATACAAGAACAATGTAGATTTTCCAGCAATGATAAAACAAATACTATAGCTATTTTACAGCAACTCTAAAATCAATGTTATAGCTATTTACAGCAGCTATAAAATCAAGGCAATAAGAAATTTACAGAAGCTATAAAATCAAGACAATGTGAGATTTACAGCAACTATAACTACTCAAAATTCCAGCAATCTAAATGCTAATAAGAAACTAATATCTAGCAACTTAGATCTAATAATGACACACAAAAAGAAAGAGCGCAAAGCCCCGGCCGACCTGTAGGTCCGCTAACGTAAAGCAAGGAGTTGAATGAAGGAGAATCCATTCGCTCGAGTCTGCATCCGAGTTCTTTATTCCTATCCCTACATTTTACCGGGTTCTCAATACGTTAGGTCTCTCGAGGAGGTTGCTTCCTAAGAAGCATTTGCTTGCCATTCTTTTAAGTTCCTTCCAAATACATGGCTTATATACTCGGCTCAACATTCTTGGAAAACAATCAAATCGAGGGTTCGGAGGCATCTTCCATTCATATCGATTTGGGTTTTTCCATTCTAGCTTATGTGCTTAAGTGAGCCATATAGGTGTCAAATATCAGCAAACTATATGCTAATTATGAAATCAAATTTCCAACAACTTAGATCTGTAAGATATCAAACAAGATAATGGTTAACACATTCAAAGATTACAAAAATAACGAAAATAAAGATGACACCATGATTTTGGTTACAAAGTGAAAATCTCTTGAGGATGACTTCTTTTAAGAGACAAAAACGCTCTAGGTGTGCGAAGGCCATACCAATCAATCCACTAAGAACTTTTGAACTTTATAAGACGGTGATCCTAAGTAAACACTCTTCACTTTTCAGATCCCCCAATCTTCAATAAAAGCCACCCAAGAAACCTTTTTAGGCCGGTGCCCAACACGCAATTCCTTGACCAACAACTTCGGTCGGTTCTTGTGGATGCTGATGAACTCATCAACCCTTCAACTTCTGAAAACCTTTAGGAACAATCAATCCTTTAATCTTGGTGATTCAATCTTAACAGAAACCATATAGGAATGGAAAGCTCTTCAATCAACAATCTCCTACTATCATAACCTTCTACCAGAGGGAAGAAATCAATCTCTCACAACTAGATACGAACCGATTGTCTTTTTCAATCAAGGAGAGAAACGGAGGATATTCGTGAAGAAAGGATTTTAGGAAGCAAGAATATTCAATAGTCGTGTTACCAAGGCAAAAGCATAGGGAAAGGTTTGTATACTGTTTTAGTAAGGGAACGAAGTCAATTGTAGGTTTTGGCAAATTTCTAGAATTTTAAAACGAAATCTAATAAAATCCACCAAGCTAACCCTAGGCTAACCATACTAACAAAAAAAACCTTCAAACTGCTCTACAACCCAACCTAAACTTTTCAGATGCAATCAACAATCTTCTAGAAGCTTCTTCCAAATTCTTTGGCCTTCACAACCTTCATAGAACAACCAAGTTGCTATTTACATTCTAAAATGAAAATTACATTTTTTAAAAATATTGTTTTGCCTATCGAAATAATGCCAACTTACATAAACATTCTCAAATTGCCTATGAGCGTTTGTGCCACTTTTAAAATTTTACACACACACACACACACACACACATATATATATTAAATTATTTGCTATTCAACTATCATATCATTTATAATCAATCAATCTTAACACATCAGGCACCCTTAAAATATTAATATTTTTAGTTGACTTCTTATCATAAGATCTAATTGTTAAATAAAAATAGTTAAATGCAAATTAAAATCTTTTGGTAGTTGGAAGATACCATATAGTAAGATTAATAGTTTACAATATATATTACAAATTGTGTGATAGCTAAAACTTTTTTTTTTCTTGGTTGATAGTTTAAACGTTAAAGGGTGCAGAGCGTGTACTTTTTCTTTTTTTCTTATAACAAACAATATTCAGACAAAAATTTACATAATATTAATATATTTTTATTTCATTAAAAATTTTAATTAGATAAATTTGGAATTCTGAACTTCTATTTTGATTAGAATAACAAGCCCTCAACAAAGCATATAAAGTAAATAAATGTTGTGCATGAATTAGCTGGGCTCTGAATAATATAGTTTTGCGTTTGATCTCTGTATATTATATTTCCACTGACAGAAGAAAAAGGTTTTTATAAGACTGGTGCACGAGGCGGAACAGCCAGACTGTTAGCGGCTGCCAAAATTCACATTATTTTTGTTCTTCTTTAGCGGCAAACCGCGTGTGAACCAACTCTTGCATGAGCTGCCCAGCGAGACAGGGAGACAGTCTGAGTGAGAGAGAGAGATAGGAAACAGAAGAATTCAAAACTATTCCCAACCAAAGTTCCTGGAAGCTTCTTTGTTTTACCTAAATCAGAACATCGCCAGATCCAGGGGTTGTCATTTATAGAATCTCTAGATCATGACATTAATTTGACAAATACGTGGGACCTCACAATTATTTTTTTCTCCAGGTCTGGTCTCTTTAATTTGTGGACATCTACTTCTGCTAATAGGAAGAGCAAACTGTATAACGTCAGACCAGCATTATGGCCATCCAACTTTTCTTATTGGAGGGACCCTTCAACCCCTCTCCTTCTCTCTCTCCATCTTTTTTGTTGTTTTGGCATATTGAGAAAGAAGTCCGGCCCCTTGTGCAAGTTTGATCAAATTTTGTGTGTTCTGCAAGCCTCATGACTTTATATGGGCGAATGATCTTCCAAACCTTCTGAGTTAAGGATGATGACTTTAAGAGGATCACCTTATAATATATTCTTATAACAGACTAATAAAACATAAAATCCTCAAAGATTGGTAATCAAAGTTAGTTGTACTTTTGTGGGGATGTGGTTACGGTAAATGGTGGAATCAAGATTGAATTTAAAGGGGGGGGAAACTCTTAAGGCGAAATGACAAAAAATAATTACTTTGCCTACGTAATACAAAAAAGTGTCTTAGAGTTAAAATTAAAGACTAAAAACATTAAAAATATTGAAATATACCTAACGTACTAATTGCTGAGATTGAGAGATGACAATTGATCTTACGGGTCTGCATCTTCTGAAAACATTGCAAAATGACTTCGTTATCAATATAGTTTTCTCATTTCCCATCTCTTAAGGTCAGTATAGACGATGCAATTTGAGATTCATTTTCCATTGTAATAGCTGTGTTTCATGAACATCAGGACTTTTTTGTGGTGCTGCAACTCTTAAGCTGGATCAATTAGATCCAGTTGTAGCTGAGGCTGAGGCATCACTGTTTGGTATCTCGGAGGCTCATAAGAAAGAGTTTTCTAATATCCTTTTGGTGGGAGACTCATCTGTAATGATACAAGCGATTAACTTGTTCTCAAGATATGTGGAGTGAAAAATTCATGAGATGGTTTGTCCTATTCAGAAAGATCTGTTTTGATTTATCAATAAAGAGTTCTTGTTTTGATTTAAAAACAAAATTTTAAAAAAAATGAAAATTTGATGCAAAAATAAAATAAAATAAAACTTGAAGCGAATAAAGAAGTTGATAGATAATTTTGACACTCAAACACCACATAAATATCTCATTTAGATGTGAGAGTAAAAAATAGGTGGAGAATATGCACAAATTGTATACAATTAATGAAAATTTGATGCAAAAAAAAAAAAAAACTTGAAGAGAATAGAGAAGTTGATAGATACTTGACAACAAAAATAGAGTGAGAAAGAACCACAAGTAGTAGCGATTTCATTTGCAAACCTGTAAACATTTTTCTTTTTTTAAAAAAAATATTTTTCCTCCTTTTTACATGAAACAAAACCACCCAAATTCCCTCTCTTTACTCTTACAGTACTCTTGGGATGGGCTTTAAGGGGGGCCAGCCTGACAGATTAGTTATAAAAAAAAAAATGAAATGGTTTACATTGGCCAACCGGGGCCAAGGCCCAAGTTGGCCCCTAGATCCGCCAATGATTATGGTCTAAATCTCCTAGTTTAGTAGCTATGGCTCAATATAAATATTCTGCAGCTGCGAGGAGCTCCTATAATCGCACTTAAGGAAAACTCGTGCTAGCCTCTTCCACCTTTCAAAAAAAAAAAAAAACTAATGAGATATTAGAAATTTAAACTATTTTATTTTGAAATTTAAACTAGATAACATCCACTTCTTCTCTATATTCAACTTAACCAAGAAGGTAGATGATAGCAATCCAAAAACAACCAGATCTTAGCGAAGAAAAAAAAAACAGATAATAAAAAATAAAAAAAATATGGTAACAATTTCACTTGGGGCGCGACCGTACAAGTGCTAACATATAAGCCACAAGATCCATTGTACCAGTAGATGATAGAAGAGTATGCAGATAAGAAACATGAAGGATCAAGATAAGTCGCAGATGTTGCCAATACAACAGAGTAGTTACTCCATATTTGGATGTTTTTAGTTTCTGTTGTAAATGATATAATTTATTTACATTGTACTAGTGGATAGGATAATATGATACTTATCAGAATAAATTATAGGTTAAAATATAAGGTTTATCCTTGGGATTTAATCGATTCTTAATCGTGTCCCTTCACCTAATTTTTGTTCAAAAACTAAATAGAAGTTACTGACTTGTTAAATACCTTCTATTTCATTTCCACTAATAACTTAACACGTGTCTATCTTTGTCTAATGTGCATGCCACGCTATCTAAGTCATTTGAAATGTCCATAATGCCCCTGCCACTTTATTTAATAAAATTTTGCAATTTACTACAGTACCCCTGCCTTCTCTCTCTTGCTCGCTGTGTGGCTATGGCGGAGATGGGCCAGGCCGAAGTGTACGTTCGGCGGCCACTGCAAGTGTGGCGAGCTCTGCTAGATTGGGTGACGTTTTTGCTGTAGATAATCGTTCAGATCGTGAGGGGAACGCCCTCCGTGGCTCAATTCGTTCTGTCATACATCGGCAGCAGCAGACTCCCACCTCTTCTGTCTTCTTCTTCTTCTTCTTCTTCTTCTTCTCCCTCCTTCAAGCCCTTGCCCCTCGCCGAGGTGTCTCTCTCTCTTTCCCTCTGAAACTGTTATCTCTTCCTTTTCCCACCGCTGCGAACCTGATATCATATTTCTGGGTTGAAGGATTTTGAAGGGAAAGAAAAGGTCAATTACATAACAGTGTTTGAACGTCCTGGTTTGCAAGAGTTCCTAGAACGGATTAGTGAATTTGCAGAACTTGTTCTATTCACAGCTGGTCTTGAAGGTCTGATGTTGTGTCGCCATCTTCATTTTGAATATTTTCCTTTGTTTTTCTTTCCTTCAATTTTATTTACGCACAATACAGGTTATGCTTAACCACTTGTTGACAGAATAGATGCGGAGAACCGGTTTAGCCTTCGTCTGTATCGGCCTTCAATAAGCAGAACATAAGTATATTTGTCAATAGGAGTTGCATGTATTTGTCTCCTTCCTGAGAACCAGATCTGTCGTGGCTCACAGATGATGGAGATGAACGTCTCTGCGGGGCCTGCTTTGTGGAGGAAGGGCTGCTGTGCTTCGGCTGATTTGGGGAGCTGACCTAGGAGCTGATTTGGGAGTATATACACAAAAAAGGGAAGCCATGGGCGAGGTGCTCTGTTTCGATTGATTTAGGGTAAGAATGGGTTGAACCGACCTAGGAACTAATTTGGGGAGGAATATGGGCTACGTTGAAGAGGGCAGGGTTCCTTCAGTCAATTGTAAAATTTTATTAAATGATGTGGCAAGGGCATTATGGACATTTCAAGTGACTTCGCTGGTGTGGCATGCACATTAGGCAAAGATGAACACGTGCTAAGTTATTAGTGGAGATGACATGGAAGAAGTTTAACATGTCAACAACTTCCGTCAATTTTTAAACAAAAGTTAGATGGAGGACATAGTTAGGAATCACATTAAACCCCAAGTACGGCGAGACAACAAAACCTACCCTAGGAGCATTTTCAGGAAAAAATTAAACCTAGGGACACGCCTTATATTTTAGCCTAAATTATATCACTTATCATATTATTAGTTTTGTAACAAGAATATAATGCCTTTGTATAATAGGTAATGCTAAGATTATTTTAAGGATAAATACACTTTACTCCTCATTTATTATTTTGTCTCATTACACCAATTTCAGAAATTTTGCAACCCATTTATTATTTTGTCCCATTACACCAATTTCAGAAATTTTGCATCCTCTTAAAATTTTCTGTCAATTTTGACATAATTGATTTATTGGCCTCTAAAATTATAATTTTAAAATTTATGGGAACACAATTGTCATTTCGTGCTCTAAAAAATTATTTTTTGGTTTAAATTAATAGAAAATTTTAATACATGATATAAAGTATCAAGATATGTATTTATTCTTTATTTTAATTATTCAAACAAAACACAAGCCTCAATTGTCATTTTACGGGTTTTTTTTTTATATTCAAATTGACTTATAGACTAGCGCTGTTCTTTTCTTTTTTCTTGGAATAGACTAGCGCTGTTCATTTCTACAGCTGGGTGTTTTTTAAAAAAAAAAAGAAAAAAAAAAACCACGTCGTTTTTTTGTGCGATTTAGAAAAAAAAAAAATTTAAGCGAACAAGAGAACGGCGCCGTTCCACTACAGGGGTTCGGGTAAAGCAATCGGGATTCAAATTTCTCTCTGCTCTCTTCCCCTACGGCCTACCACCCCTCTCTCTCTCTCTCTCTCTCTCTCCGACGTCCCTCTCTCCCCACGCCGTCGCCGTCTCAGTCGCCACTCGTCACCGTCGCTGTCGCCCACACAGAGCCCCGGTTTGTGATGTTATTTTATTTTCTGTTTGATTATTTCCGACTTTTAGAATCTTAGATTGAAATCCCACATCTGTGGTTGATTGTTAGTTATTATTTATTGAAATCCCACATGACCCGTAATTATTTGAGTGAGTGTTTGAAGTATTTTGAGTGAATGTGTGATTTATTTGGAGTGAATGTGTGAATCTGTGATTAGTGAACAGATTCATTTGAGTAGTTTGATTATTTTGAGTGAATGTGTGAATATGTCATTTCATTTGAGTGAATGTGTGAATGTTTAACAGTTTAAGTATTATTTTGAGTAGTTTGACTATTTTGTTTATGTTGATGTCATTAGTGAATCTGTGATTAAGACTTAATGTCATTAGTGAATGTTCTTTTTTGGTCTTGTGTTATGGCATTCACGTACTTGTTATCTTCACGTTATTTGAGCCTTTCAATGCCCTATATATCAAAGGAGTAGTCGATGATATAATGAGTGAATATTTTTACTCGTAATTGCTTTGAACTTGTGGTTTGTGACGAGGACATCTCTATCTTTGCCAACCATGTGGAAGTAGTAGCTCTTTCCTAAGAATGCAGAGCTTGAGGTGGTAGTTACTACTATATGCCTGAAATTTGTAAGCAAGCTAGGAAAAGTATGGGGGGGTAATCATATTGATCTTTGAGTGTTTGTACATTCATCTCTCTTAGAAGTGCCAATTTTGCTCTTGAATTTGTGGAGTTCATATCTTATATTGCCTCTATTTTTACATGTGTACCGTTTTAATATTTTCGTACAGGTAATAGGTTTCTATATTCTTAGTTCCAATTAAGTAAAGCTTTTGAAGTTTTGGTAAGTTCATAACTAAACTCTATTGTTTTTCCTTATTTAGGGCAATCTCTTTTAAGACAGAATGCTGTCGGTGATTTGGGTTTGGTGTAGTTTCTAGGAATTTTTGAGCTGTGGCTGCTTCCTTGATTCTTGGTCACAAGGATTTCCATGATTATTGGGCACATGGGTACCGCTCACATCAATCTTTTATTGGGTTTGCTATGAACCAACTGAAGCAAATCCACGCCTACACTCTTAGAAATGGCATAGACCATGCCAAAACCCTTATTGTTGAGCTCCTTCAGATCCCAGAACTTGCATATGCCCAAAAGCTATTCGATCTTATCCCCAAGCCAACTATCTTTCTATATAACAAGCTCATTCAAACCTATTTGTGTCATGGACAATACTACCAGTGCGTGTCCCTCTACTCCCAAATGTGCCTTCAAGGCTGTCAGCCCAACCAGTACACCTTCACCTTCCTCTTCGCCACTTGCGCTTCCCTCTCCACCCCTTCCCGTGGCCAAATAGTCCATGCCCATTTTGTCAAGTCGGGTTTCGAGTTTGACGTGTTTGCTTTGACTGCTTTGGTCGACATGTATGCTAAACTGGGCATGTTGGCCTCAGCACGCCAAAAATTTGATGAAATGATAGTTAGAGATATACCCACTTGGAATTCAATCATTGCAGGCTATGCCAGGTCTGGGGATATGGAGGCTGCTTCAGAATTGTTCAGTTCGATGCCTTGTAGGAATGTGGTTTCATGGACGACAATGATATCTGGATACTCACAAAATGGACAATATGCAAAGGCCTTAAGGATGTTTTTGAGGATGGAGAAGGAGAAAGACGTGATGCCGAATGAAGTGACTATAGCTAGTGTTCTCCCAGCTTGTTCAAATCTTGGGGCATTGGAGGTTGGGGAGAGGATTGAAGCATATGCAAGAAAAAATGGGCTCTTCAAGAATTTGTATGTAAGCAATGCTGTATTGGAAATGTATGCAAGGTGCGGCAAAATTAACGTGGCTTGGCGTGTGTTTGATGAGATCGGTGGCCGCAGAACTTTGTGCTCTTGGAATTCAATGATCATGGGTTTGGCTGTCCATGGAAGATGTAACGGGGCTCTTGAGCTTTATGATCAAATGTTGGTATGCAGTCTCTTTGCCTTGTTGAATGACTAGTTTCTTAAGTTAAAATAGTTGCACAAATAAGCTTTTAGGTGCTCACGATTATTTTGTTTTTTGTGGACTTATACCAGATAGAAGGAATTGCACCGGATGATGTTACATTCGTGGCACTTCTCTTAGCATGTACTCATGGAGGCATGGTCATAAAAGGACGACAACTCTTCCAATCAATGCAGACAAACTTTCATATCACTGCCAAAATAGAACACTACGGATGCATGGTTGATCTCCTAGGTCGCTGTGGAGAACTGCGAGAAGCTTTTGATCTGATACAGAATATGCCTATGAAACCAGACTCTGTTGTATGGGGTGCACTTCTGGGGGCTTGCAGTTTCCATAGTAATGTTGAGCTGGCTGAAATAGCAGCGGAGTCGCTCTTTGAGCTTGAACCCTGGAATCCAGGGAACTATGTAATTCTTTCCAATATTTATGCATCAGCAGGTCAATGGGGTGGAGTTGCAAAGTTAAGAAAGAGGATGAAGGGTGACCAAATTACAAAAGCAGCAGGGTATAGTTTCATTGAAGAGGGAGGCCAAATTCATAAGTTTATTGTGGAGGATAGGTCACATCCGAGAAGTGATGAAATATATGCTTTGTTGGATGGAGTTTGTACAAAGATGAAGCTTCAAAGAAATGGAACTGATTGCGAATCTGAACTTGAAGAACGATTAGATTAGACTAGATCATTCTCCATTCGGAATGAATCTATTTTTGCACTGATGTAGTGGATATTTCCAGCTATTAAAGTCCGCATAATTTTAGCATTTAAGTGATACCTTGGATGGCATAGCATTGGATATGGGCGTATGGACTGAGTCCAGTTTCAAAAAATCGCTAGTTCTATAGGACACCATGAAATGGATCCTAGTAAAACGCTATATACCTCCTTCCATTTCTTGGTGCTATTCTCACCTTCTCCCGGGAAATCTAGGGAAGAAATCAACCATGTGTTAGATGGTTAGCTTTCTCCAACCCAAGGACTAAAGCTGAGTTCCCCTAGCATCCAACTTATTAGATATCCAGGATCTTATTGCAAGAAACATAGAACTTGATGCAGGAGAATCAATGGAAAAGGATGAGTGGCGTCTCACACACTCACGTCTGGAGTCTCACCAAAATAGGAAGCTTCTCACTTCAAAAAAGCTTCTCACCAAAATCTTCTCAATTCCTTGACGTAAGGAGTAGGAATTTGAGTAGCCATTATATCTCACCTTACGATCGTATAGTCATGGCCTCCCAAATAATATGTGGCACACCTTCATTGGTAATACATCACACCATTCCGCTTCCTGGAATTTATCTCCCAAAGAAAAAGAGATCAAACAACGGTTCTCTTCTGAAATAGAGGTATCATCGATCCAGCTAACAGAATACGGTTTGATGTGAGGCTCAGGCTTGAGTTTTAGCTTTGCCACCAAATCTTGTGACACTATATTCATGTTGCTGCCGTTGTCAAGCGTTTGCTACTTAGCCTAATTTTTGTGTGCTTGCTCCGAATCGTTCAAAACTTGAAGTATGGTTTAAATCGTCCTCTGACTTGTTTTATCTCATATATTTGTGTTATATTTTGGTGACATTGGTATTATTTTTTGTTTTAGCAGTTAGCCCTAATTTTTGCTTGATTGCTCCAAATCTTTCAATTGTAGGTAATCTGGTATGGGCTTCTAATCGTGTTATATTTTTGCTTGCTTCTGTCCATTGCATTGCTGTTGGAGATTGGAGGCAGGGCTTTTCTATTGGTTTATGTTGGTGAATCTGGTGATGGGGTGATCAATGATGGATGATATATGATCTATTGTAGTTTCTGATATGTTATTGGTAGTTGCTGTTTAATGTTTGTTTGTTAATTTGAGATAATTTCCTGGTGAATACCTTTAAACTGAAGTTCATGTCTAACCTGAGATGTAACGAAGCCAGTCCTTTTCACTGAAGCATCTCTCCTTTATCAATTCTGATTTAAAAAGTTTGATTTTCAATTTTCCAGTTTTTATTTCTAGCTGCTGTTGTTTGATCACTCTATTTTTTTTTTTTTATTAGTTTTGGTTCTTTAATTTGAGGTTTGTTTTTGTTAGTTTTTTTTGGACCTGATTTTCAATTTTTGTATATTTGTGGATCTTGCTCTGTCAAAGAAATCGACTAATTTTGTTTTTTTTTTTGTTAGCAAGGAAATCGAGGATTTGCAATTGTATAAAGTTGGTCAGTTTGATAGCTTCTGATCAATACTTTTTTCTTTTTCTACATTTCTGATCAATACATATACGAACATATATTTGGAATTGTACGACGTTGGTCAGTTTGATATCTTCTTATCAATACTTATATGAACATATATATATGCCATTGCGCTTGTCTGTTTTGTGATAGGCGGTCACTCCCAATTCTACATTTTTGTAAATTTCTATTTTGATAATAAACTGTTCAACTGGTGTCTATAATATGCTAGAATGAAAAGCAATGGATTAAGTACTCAATAACCAAGAAAAGCCTCCTCGCTTACCCAAAAAAAAAAAGATTGAACAGCCCCACGGTTCGGAAAGGAATGGGAGATCAAGCGCTTGTCTCATCCGTGCATGGTTTTAGGGCTGTAAACGAGCCGAGTAGTAACATATATGTTGAGCTCGAGTTTGGCTCGTTTAACACATATAAGAGCTTGAGCCGAAAGCTCGAAAATTTCTGTTCGAACTCGGCTCGTTAAATTTTAATCCAGCTCGAGCTCGATACAAAACAAATAAACGAGCTCATTAAGCTCGTTTTGTATTTTTAAAATTAGGAAGAATATTTTCAAGATTTGAAATTACCATACTTTTGGCATTCAAAATTTTGGCTTTAATTAAAAAAAATTACAAAATAATCTCTCTCCGCATTACATGTAATTATGTATAAAAGTTCTAAATTTATGATCTAAAGTATAATTAACATAGGCCAAAGTATAGACATCTATTCCTAAAGATGGATTTTGCTTTTAGCTTATGAATTACGATAATATCAGTTGCATTTTGACTCGATAAAATCTCAGTGATACATTTGTCATCAAGTATAGACTACTCTATGTCTTAAGGTATACTAAAAATGACATATTAATTAAATTAGAGTTGCTTCCATGCTTATCCGCTATTCCATAATAAGAACTCCTCTAATCTCAACCTTCTATGTATAAAATCAAGTTTAGTTATTTATACTTTTGTCAAAATTTGATATATATTGAATATCTAGATCAATGGATACTAATGATGAAGTTACAAAGATGAAGATTAGCGAATTTCTTGCAAAAAATTTTTTAACTTCATATTAGCTATATAAATATACGAATGACTATGAATTACTAAGAAAATGTTAAACTAACATGAAACACATATGTTATATAAATTGAAGGAACTAAATTTTTAAGTAAATATAAAATTGTAAAACATGTAATTACATATATGTGGTTGTAACATAGAAATTAAGAAACAACCCTTGCAGAGTGTTTCAAACTTAAATTAAAATGCATAACAAAATGTATGAATAGATATACATACATTAATATCAAACAAAATGACAACCTATTAGAAATATTTTGTTTTATATAAATGAAAAAATAGTTAATTACATATGTTATAACAAATATATTAAATCGAGCTTAAACTAAAATGCATAACAAAATATATACTTATATATTCAAAAATGACATATACATATATACATTTTATAAAGTAACTTAATATGATAATATCATAAAAATTTAATATAAACCATAATACATGCATATACATAGGAATATATATATATATAGTAAGAATATAAATATATTTTTATTTACATGTATCTTTTTAATACGAGCTTTTAAATGAGCTCAAATGAGCCGAGTCGAGCTTATATGAGCTTTGTTCGTGAGCTTATATCGAGCCAAGCCGAGTTTAACCGAGTTTGACTCATTTAATATTCGAGCTAGAAATGGTGTTTGAAACTCGACTCATTTATTAAACGAACCGAACTCAAGTCAAGCTTATACGAGCCGAGTTCGAGTTATTCATGAATGACTCGATTCATTTACAGTTCTATTGATAGCTCTATAGGTGTCTCCACCCTCATAAAAGGAACGTTCCTTTCTCAACTAATCATTATTCTACCCACAAACTCTGTAAGCGCTTACTTAAGGCATCAGAGTCTTACCCACGAGATGATTCTAAGCTCCTTTATTACTCATTTGTAGGTGTCATCTTTAGGCTTGGAAATATTGGGAAGGAAACCATAGCTCATCTATTGGGCTTGAACGTTTTCAGCTCTATCAGACTTGATCCTTCTTGTAATGAAAATAGAGCATAATTTTGAGGGTCTTCGTTTTGTAAAAAAACTGTAGGATTTTGATAGAATTATGAATATTTATGTAGATTAGAGTTTTATAAGTTTTTGTGTAAAAGTTAGTAAAATTTTTTAATGATATTTAATTTTTGTTAGAGTTTGTAAAAAGTGTAGAGAGAGATGATTTGATGTGATTGTTTAATAAAAAAAATATTGGTGTTAGGTGAAAAAGTTCAGAGAGAAGATTTGTTATAATTTGTTTTTAAAAAAATACTGGAGTTTGTGTATAAGATTTTAGATGTTAATTTTACAAATTTTATTGAATACATTTATATTCTATAATAATTTTGAAAACGAACTGTCTCAAAATATACAAAAAAAAATAACTCCCAAAAAAATACGAAACTTACGCTGAGTTGGAACCGCCACGTGGGTTTGTGAAGTGGCTCACCCAGGCTGCCCACTCCTTTTTTGGGTAAAGTTCCTCCTTTGAGCATGATCTGTGGAAATTTAATGGTGCTAAACCTCTTAGTTCTGTGTTGGCTGTTTTGTCTTACGGTTTTTTTAGTCTGGTTGTTGTCTTTAGTTTTGTTTTTTTGTTTTTAAGCGGTTGTTGTCTTTAGTTGCTTTGTTTTGTTTTTTTTTAGTTGCTTTGTTCTGTGTTTTATTTTTACGGTTTTTTTTTCAAAGGACTATCACCGCAGGTCACGATCTGCTTCATCGGGCTTGCTCGATTCGGAGACGGAGAGTGAGGTGGAGAACATGGGGCTTCTCAGTATAATACGAAAAATCAAGAGGAAAGAGAAAGAAATGCGTGTGCTCATGGTGTATGTATACCTCCGTTCTCTCTCAAAGTTACATTATTGCATTCTCTTCGTTTACCTACTATGTCATGTACACAAATATGTCTGATACTTGGCAGTGGGCTTGATAATTCTGGGAAGACTACGATTGTGTTGAAGATCAATGGGGAGGACACCAGCGTAATCAGTCCCACACTCGGCTTCAACATCAAGACCATCACCTACCAAAAGTAAGATTTCTGGACAGAGAAAATTCCGTTCATCTGTCTGTCATGTGCTTGATGTTGTTGCAAAATACAGATATTTTTTAGATTGGCCAAGGGGCAATTTATCATACAGGTAATGGGGCTCTCAGTGAGGCGTACTCTGCTATCTGTCGTTGCTCGTAGATCTCAACAGTTACTCATGGCATTTTTTTTTTCCTTTAGAAACGTAGGAATTTTATATTCTGATTGTTTAAATTTTGACTGGGTTGTCTAAATCTCTCGCAAAAGATATATTCATCTCAAATATTTATATGGTTGTTGGCCGTTTACTTGAAATCTGGAGAATTATTTTGTTTTTGTCCGTGAGTTGTCAAGTATTTGAATCTTTCATTGATTGCTTTTCTCTACGCTGATCAAAGCTGCCTTCGACAGGATTTTGGAAAGCTTGATCTTTCATTCTTCTTTTGTCATATACGACATTTGGATATGTTTACTGGAAATCCAATTAATATGACTTTCGCAGGTATACTCTTAACATATGGGATGTTGGTGGTCAGAAAACTATAAGATCTTACTGGAGAAACTACTTTGAGCAAACTGATGGTTTGGTGTGGGTGGTTGACAGTTCTGATCTTAGGCGGCTAGATGACTGCAAAATGGAACTAGACAATCTTTTGAAGGAAGAGGTATGACTTTCTTTCTGCCTTGCTGCCTTATGTAGTTTCTGTATCTTACTTGATGGGGATGTATGTTTTTGGCGCCCTGGAGAAAGAGGAGGGGGGTGGCGCCCTCATGTGTGATCATGCGGCATTGTGGGATTATTTTTGGTTATGTTTTGCTGATGGCTCTTACCATGATGGACTGAACTAGCAGAATGCGCCAGCACTCCAAAGGATGTCTTCGCTATTTTGGCTGGACTGATTGACCCTTGACCCATGAACCAACGATTAAGTATGCTTACCTTTAAAGTTTATCTAATTAAAGGATTAAAGGAGTGCTTAAATTCTCTGTAATTTGTCTTTTTGCTACATATGGGAAAATTTTGTACTATGCTTAAAACCATGATTTGCAAGCTTCTGGGATGCTGAAATGAAAATTTGCAAGAACGGTTGTAGTTTCTCTTGAGCTTCTCAACACCCCCCCCTCTCTCTCTCTCTCTCTCTCTCTGTGTTTGGCTTTTAAATGCTAGCTTATATTCATTTAACAGAGGTTGTCAGGAGCATCTTTACTGATACTAGCAAATAAGCAGGATATAAAAGGTGCCCTTACCCCGGAGGAAATTGCTAAAGTAAGGCTTCTGGCTTTAAAAAAGTCCTTATGTTCTTATTGTAGGACAGGACTATAGCCATCTATTGCAGATACTTGTTTCTTTTTCTTTTGGCATCTATAAAATTACATTGCATGAGCGTATAGATACTTCTATACATTGACTCCTGAGATTCTGAACATGGTGTAGTCGTACTTTTGCAGGTACTGAACTTGGAAGCGATGGACAGAACCCGGCACTGGAAAATTGTTGGCTGCAGTGCATATACTGGTGAGGGGCTGCTTGAGGGGTTTGATTGGTTGGTCCAGGACATAGCCTCTCGAATTTATGTGCTTGACTAATGCCTAGTTGAGTCTGTTTTCATTGCGAGACAATAACTTTATGGGAGCAATAATGAAATTGCTCTCGGCCAATTTTATGTTGAATGAGGTTTCACCAGCGCCATCTTAAAATGCACTAGGCAGATTTCCAAATGCCACTAGCCCATGCAAAGTGCATCTTGAGGCTGGGACATTTTAAATTGCACTCTCTTTTATGTTGACCCTAGTGGTGCTTCGCACTAGTGATTTCCGGGGATCCCTTCTGCTGACCGGACCACATTAACAGAACTGGTGCAGATTTTGGTAGAACTTGATGAACTCCTGCATGTCCACTAGACTCGACCCTTGAGCCAACATCTGGTGACTAGTCTGCACAATCCCAGATGACAACAGAAGCAACACACGGTTGTCCGTTGGATTCTCCATGGTTGTCTTATAACTTCCTTCAGCTTTGATGAACTCCTAAACATGTTCCTCACTCCCTCCCGACTTTTCCGTTGAGCAACGGAAGAGACATTGGATCTACAGTCTCCCCCAGATGACAACAGGATCAATCATTTTGAAAACGCTTCCCATGATATGAGATGGAGAGCTCTTGGAATCCCATAAAAGCAACAACAATAACAGTACGGTCCAGGTGAAGCAAAAATTCCAAAGTGATTCAGGTAAAATTGGAGAAAATAATGCAAAGCTTTAAGTACTAGTTTGAACAGCACAATGCTGCAAGAATTCTCTGATTCGAACTCAGGCCAAACTCATCTTGGAACAAATGAGGCTTCGAATGTCCATCTCCTAAGTTTTTCATGCATATTTCTAGATTTTTCGAAATGTGCTCAATGACATTACAATTAGTTTGCACGAACATGACCTAAAATGAGCCTCAAAATGGGCTCAATGGACCCAAAAAACATTAGTGAAAAAACAATTGAACCAAATGCCATAAAAGCTAAAAAATGGTTGGCAGTGGTAGTGGCAGTGGTAGTGGTAGTGGAGATAATGGCTAATATTTAATGCTACCACATCCGATGATGGTAGCAGTTATTCTCATGACCGCCACCACTGCCAGGTTTGAAGATCCTTGTTTCGCTGACACCAGGATGTTTAGGCAGGCCTTTTGGGCTTTTCGTTGTTCTCTGAAAGTCTAATCCATACAATACGTGAAGATTAGAAGTCCACGACTGCCCAATCTACTACGCATAACCGTCCGATTCTCTCATGATCGGACGGCCAATAGAAACGTAGTGAGTCCGAAATTAGGGGATTGTTTTTCTTTATAAATTCACCGTACCCCTCTCTTTAAACAAATACATACGGCATTAAACAGTCTCTCTTTCCTAGGGTTTACTTCTCTCCGAGAGAAATCGAAGGCTCTGAAGGTACTTTCCTCGCATCCTTGATGATCCTTTGTCAATCTCGGAAAAGGCTCTGAAGAGCAATGAAAAGAGAAGAAAAAAGGGAAGTCAGAGAGGCTTTTTTTTGGTGATTCTATATTTTTCTTTGCCTGACTTTTGGAGGTGAATTTGGCTGGATAAGGTGCGAACATGAGGCCGATTTTCGTGGGCAACTTCGAGTATGATACTCGTCAATCAGACCTGGAACGTTTGTTCGGAAAATACGGGAAGATCGAGCGCGTGGACATGAAATCTGGTAAATATTGTTCTTTTCTGGTGTTGATGTTATGGCATTCACGTACTTGTTATCTTCACGTTATTTGAGCCTTTCAATGCCTTATTTGTCAAAGGAGTATTCGATGATATAGTGAGTGAATATTTTTACTCGTAATTGCTTTGAACTTGTGGTTCGTGACGAGAATATCTCTATCTTTGCCATCCATGTGGAAGTAGTAGCACTTTCCTAAGAATGCAGATCTTGAGGTGGTAGTTACTACTATATGCCTGAAATTTGTAAGCAAACTAGGAACAGTATGGGGGCTAATCATATCGATCTTTGAGTGTTTGTACATTCATCTCTCTTAGAAGTGCCAATTTTGCTCTTGAATTTGTGGAGTTCATCTCTTATATTGACTCTATTTTTACATGTGTACCGTTTTAATATTTTCCTACGGATAATAGGTTTCTATTTTCTTAGTTCCAATTAAGTAAAACTTTTGAAGTTTTGGTAATTCATAACTAAACTCTTATTGTTTTTCCTTATTTAGGGCAATCTCTTTTAAGACAGAAAGCTGTCGGTGATTGGGTTTGTTGTAGTTTCTAGGAATTTTTGAGCTGTGGCTGCTTCCATGATTCCTGGGCACAAGGATTTCCATGAGAATTGGGCACATGGGTACCGCTCACGATCTTTTATTAACCAAGACACATCAGTTCTTTGGGTATGGATATGTTGCTACTTGTGTAGTGTGGATATCCAATGCCTGTTTCCTGATGGGAATGATGGGAGCCAGAACTTTGCAATTTCTTGGAGAAAAACCTCCATATTTAAGTGTTTCTTTTGACGCAGGAACTTCTACTAGTGGAAAATGCGATGAGCTTCTATCTGGGCTCGCCAGCATCTGTGCCATATACTTAATTTGGGAAGGAAACCTTCTTGCTTGCCTGCTCTCCTTCCTCACAAAGATAGCATCATCCTGCATTTTCTACACTCCGATCAATCCTTTACTCACCCACTTCATCGCTTGCCATTTCACAAGACTTGTCATAGTGGAATCAGTCAATTTATTATGCCATGCCTACCAACAATGATATAGGTGATCAATGTCATGCCATGCCAACAACTGGTTATAAGTGGGATCACTGAATCTGTCGTCCTATGTCTTCCATTTCTGAACTCGTGCTTTCTGAATGGCGAAGCATGCTTAGCAGTGACATCTCAGACCTGAAACATTGGATTAAAAACTTTTAGATGCAACAATCATTAGTTCTTCATGCAACGCCTCTACGGTCATATGTGCATCAGCCCTTCACTTACATGCAGGTGTTGTATTTTTTTAGATTTTGCTTTAGGGGAAAAAAACTTGAGGCTAATGTATTGTCAGCTGAGTGGATGATAGGCCAATGCTATTCATATTCAGTTCTGCCTCTGATTTTGTGTCACTGGTTACTGCAGGCTTTGCTTTTGTTTATTTCATGGATGAGCGCGATGCTGAAGATGCTATTCGTGGCCTTGATGGAAGGCCTTTTGGTTATGACAGGCGTAAGCTGTCAGTAGAGTGGGCTAAGGTACAATCTTGCACTGAAGGGTGTTTCTTTCATCCTCAATTTTTATTTGTCTCTCATTTTTGTCACTCACATTTATTTGTGTTTCTGTCATCATGAATTTTTATTTCAGGGTGAACGAGGTCGACCTCGTGATGGATCTAGGTCTGTGGTTAACCAGAGGCCTACTAAAACTTTGTTTGTAATTAACTTTGATCCTAAGCGCACAACTGATCGTGATATAGAACGGCACTTTGAACCTTATGGAAGGGTTCTTAATGTAAGAATTCGTCGGAATTTTGCATTTGTCCAGTTTGATACTCAGGAAGATGCTACCAAAGCCCTTGAGTGTACTCACATGAGGTTTGAAGCATGGTTTTTCATTGCGTTGCTTGGGCAACACTCTTTTTTATTGTATTGTGTGACCTATATGAGTAACGGTTACATTTTCATTTGCAGCAAGCTGTTGGACAGGGTGGTGTCTGTTGAGTATGCTTTAAGGGATGATGATGAGAGGGGTGACAAGTATTATGATAGCCCTAGAAGAGGAGGTTATGGTGGTCGTGGAGTTAGTCCTTATAGGAGGTCACCAAGTCCTGTATATCACAGGCGCCCAAGTCCTGATTATGGTCGTCCTGGCAGCCCTGTTTATGATAGGTACAATGGCCCGGCTTATGACAAGCGGAGGAGTCCCGACTATCGTAGAAACAGGAGTCCTGAACATGGCCAGTTCCGGAGGTACGCATTCATTTAATGAAATTTTTGTGATGTTCATTTCACCTTTGTGTAATTTTTTATTTTTGAAACTGGAGTTTGCTTATTCTGTAGATTTGAAAGGTGTGTTTGTAGCTTGCTTGTATTACAGTTTAATTTTTTAACGGCTCTACTGGAATGCCTACTTGCAGCCGATCCCCTATCAGAAGGTCAAGAACTTGAACAAGAATCTCCTGTTCTGGAAAGGCAAAAAGCTCAGGTCGAGTTGTGTTGCCCCTAGTTTCTAGTTTTAGGTACATATTGCAGGATTAGGAAGCCTCCCGGCATATGGGTTGGGGTATTATCATTTGTATGCGTTTTTTATATTAGCTAATTAGTGGCGATCGTGGGGATATTAGTGGATTTTTGGTTGGGATGTATGTTGCCATGACATTATGTTATTATGTTTAAAGCGTTTTTCTTTTACATTTCATGTACACTGTAGCATTCAGTGGCTTATAGGTGTTAATGGGCTTTCCATCCAAAAGCCTGAACCCGATGGGAAGACCCGGCCCCATGCGAACTGCCTTCTGAGATGGGCATCAGATATTGACCACGAAATGACAGCCCAAATCAATCCTACTTGAGTGATGAGTGTGCTGGGCTTTCTGTGTTCCTGGAGCAGAGGATAGTGCCATTAACAAGAGAAATCGAAATAGAAGTAAAGAGGAGACAAATCCAACCTTAATAGAATGTTCCATTTCCATAACATCAACAAGATCAAGGGACTGTTCACCCAAAGAGAGAAAAAGTGGACTTCTCAGCGGAGGCAGAGACGCTCCCAGGAAAGGGGAACGGAACCCAAAGGAGAAACAGCAGAACCCAATCAATCGTTGGAAACGATGAATATGGGTTCCTTAACTTCGATCTGGAGCTTTTCTATTTCGAACACCGAACTGATTACACTGCTCTACAAAGTTGCTTGACAAAGTTCACGGTTTCGTGATTGTGGACGTAAAACGAGACAAGTTATACAGTTATTAGGCTGACTGGGCATGCACATTAAACATAGTAAACACGTGTCACTAGATAAGCAGGTCTAATGTGTTTAAAAGTGACAAGTCAGCAGTTTCCGTTGGAGAAGAGGCAAAGAGATGGATGAAGGGACCTATGTGTCTTGTTCTGGTGACTACATAGACTAAATCGTTCAATTTGGTACTACATGGACTAAACTGTCATAAGGTGAATAGGAATTATTTGAATATTTAGGCCGAAAAATTATACTTTAGACTCCCTTTGACCATATAAAAGTAGATATCGTAGTTGACTTTAGCAGCTGATATGCTAATCTATCGTAAGGTGCTCCATTTATTAAAAATCTAGGAAAATTTGACTCTTAGTCCCTAAGTTTTGCACCCTTTTACAAATTGGTCTATCACTTTTAAACTTCAAAATTTAGATATCCAACTAATCGAATTTTGACAAAAATATCATTCTGTTCGGAGTCCGTCTTTCTTGTTAACAGTAGCACTCACCACGTAAGCCTGAGGTCCACATGGCACTGAAGTAAGCCATGTTATTTGCCAACTAAGCATCCATGGCAAATATCATCGTTAACAAGAGAGCGAATTGAGGACCGAATTTCCCTTCATTTTCTTCAAAACGTTATCGTCTGTCATTTTGGTTAAGTTCGGTGCACACTTGGCATCACTTATAGTTCGAATAGAATGACAATTTTTCCCTTTTCTTCATATATATCCTTGACTGCGATGAACTCAGCTCAGTGACAATCTCGCCAAAGTTGCGTTGTAGAGGAGCTTCGAAAGGTCCTCGCGTGGGGATTGTTAGCCCCTACATAAGAAATGTTTGAGAAAAGGTAAAGTCTTTTGTTTGTTGCAACCAAATGGGGAATGCTGGCTTTTTGTTGGATTCGGGTTGATATTCGGTCGATTGGACAGTGATCTTGCTCCTTTGAGAAATTTTCAATTTCATTGGCTCAAAGATGATATCCAGAGAATGCCTCCTAGGTGTTTGTAATGCTTTTTACGTACAGGTCTTTTGCTTACAAGCTGGGTATTCAATATTATGATTGTAACAATTTTCAAATTACATTACCTTAGATAAAGGATTAAATTCCAAATTTATATTCTTTGTTGATATTAGATTTCCCTAAATGCTCTGTTCAAATGTATTTGATATGAGAGTTTGGTTTTAATTACATCATCTTGGTCTTCATTTCTGATCAATTAAATTGTATGCTTCAGCACCTTTTCAGAAGAAGGGAAGTCTTCTTGGAGCATCTAAATTCAAACAACCTTAGGATTTCCTGATTATTTCAGGCTAAATTTGAATTCCTTTGAAGTATAAGGCATTTTTTTCCCTCCCTTTTCAGTTGTGACTATATAGCATAACGTTTTGCACTTTCTGGACGAGAGTGGAAGACTTTTTATTGGATTGGCATTTGCTTTCAGTTTTGCACTATATAGCATAAATTTGAATTACTGCTAGTTAATTGCGGCCTAGGGTTTATACAAAGAAAAGGGAGAAATTGCCATTCTATTCGAACTATAAGTGACATTCCAAAACGGTGTGCACAAAACTTAACCAAATTGACAGACGAAGGGAAATTCGGTCCTCAATTTGCTCTTTTGTCAACGATGCTGTTTGCCATGAACGCTTAGTTGGCAAATAATATGGCTTACTTCAATGCCACGTGGACCTCAAACTTACGTGGTAAGTGCTGTTGTTAACAAGAAAGACAACACTTGCCGGAAGGGTATTTTTGTCAAAATTTGAAAAATTAGAGATGGAAATTTTGAAGTTTAAAAGTGAAGAATCAATATTATGTAAAAAGTGTAAAGACTAAAAATCAAATTTTCCTAAAATCTAACTGTTACCATCGTCTCATATAGTTTTATGTGTCCATTATTTGGGTAAATATAAAAATATTGTGGCAGTGACGGAACCAGGACTCGAGTTGAGAAGGGGGGGGGGGGGGGGGGATAAATGACAAAATTTTTTTTTTCCTAATTAATGCAAAAAGTATCTTAGAGTTAAAATTTTTTTCTACGTTAGGAGTATTAGACCACGTTGGTTGAGTTTTTTTTTTAATCAAAAACTTATCCATTATCTAAACAAAACAAAAATTCATTAACCAATTCACTAATCAAAATTAAAAACAATAACCTTTAACAAATCACAATTGACTATGTGTGAATAAACAATCCCAAAATCCAATTCAGCATAGACTTGATTGAGCAGAAATTTGTAGCTTAAGTTCATAAAGTATCTTTACGGCTTTGAATAATAAGGTGGCTGTTTTGGAAAATCATTGCTATAAACTTTGGGTAGGTGCTTGAAAATAAAAAATTGATAGAGCTAAGCCGATGTTTATGCCTGGCTTAAAAATTACTCTCTTCTCCGTCTGTCTAGATTTTTAACGAAATTGATAACGTAGCAAGTTGAGTATTAATATTTGCATGACATGTCATATATCTTAAAAAATTAAAAATAATAATATCTTTTTACATTTTAATATTTTGTATTAAATTTTTTATTTTTTGTATTAAATTTATCATTTTTATTTTTATTTAAGACACATGGCATACTACATGATCTTATGTGGATACTTGTCTGTCATGTCATCAATTCGATTTTGTAGACGGGACGGAAATTCATACATTTTTAAAATCTTATAAAAACTCAGAAAATAATTTTTAAATGTTTCAATAACGCAAATAATCGTCCACAATGACATTCTAGTAGTTCAACAATTGATAAATTGAAAAGTGAAAATGTGGCCTTACAATTACAAAATTTTGTAACAGCGAGTGAGCACCCTCAGTAAGAGCGCGACTTTAGCCCCTGGAGTATGCACAATCACCTCATCCTTGATGCTCATAAACTATACGAAGGAGAGAGTAGTGATGACGCATATGAGTAGGCAGATGAGGCTCCATAATTATGAAGCTCGCATCTTATAACCTTAAAAATAAAAAGCACTTTCATAAAATTAAAGTGAAAAAAAAGTCAAAAACTTTGATAATATAACTTAATGAAAAGGCCTATAAAATAGTAACATCTTAAAAATTAGTTTACAAACTTGATATTCTAAAAAGCATCTAGAAATTAACACTATTAGATTTTAAAATTCTTTTCCTAAATAATAGCACCACTCTCTACAAATTCTTCTCCTAAAACTTAGCATCACAATCTATTTATTGCTAATTAACTCAAGTTCTCAAAATTGAAATAAGTTTGAACTATTTTCAAAGTAGGATGACATATTAGGTTTTTGTTTTGGTCTTGAAAGATTAAGATATTTTGATGATTGTGCTAATAAAAAAAAAGTCTATATATTGAAAAAATTCTTAAGCATGACATGCATTATGATATTGATAGTTTGGATTTATTTTTGGAATTAGAAGTTTTTTAAAAAGTAGCAAAAATAAAATTAATACTCTAATTGAAATTCTTAGTCTAAGAAAAAAGTAGATTGTTTTCCAAATTGTTTTATTACATATAGAATATTAATTGATATGTTACAATTGCATATGCAGAAATAAGTTTTTCAAAATTAAAGATTTTAAAAAATTATTTACTAACAACTATGTCTGGTTTTAGCAATTTTAATCTATGAAAAATGATTTATTAGCTAAACTTGAATACAAAAGTTTAAGGCTTAAATGCTAATCAGGTCCCTGTGGTTTAACGTTTTCCCAAAAAAGTCCCTGTGCTTCAACTTGGATGAATTTGGTCTTGCACTTTATACGTCTTCCTAAAAAAGTCATTCCGTCAGTGTGGCCCCACCATTTTAACGTTTTCTATCGACGTGTCTAACGGAGGTCCATATACACCCAATCACGTACTGCCATGTGAAAACACACTATCTTTCTCCTAACTAGCGCCATGTCACCTGCAACATCATGGGTTCCACGTCTGCTAAATGAGACGCTGCGTTTTGGATCTCCTTCGACTGAACAAAGAAACCCCGATCCCCCCTCCCCACCCCCAATTACGCATATGGCAGCACTAACCCTTTCCCCCTAGATGATCCCAATCTCCCTTCCCTTAATTGATTCTGTGATTTCCTGTTAGAAAAAATCAAAAGCAGCATCTAAATCGTATACATTACCTGAATCGTTGACATTACCAAAAGGAGCAACTCCGAACGCAGTGGTGACTATCAAAGTCTCGAATCTTCGACAGCGTCTCTCGCCTAAACACATCGAGGTTAAGGTAAAAATTTGCTGCCCATTTAATTTTTATTTGGGGTCTGGACTATGTTGTGGTCATTATATAATGGTTTCCACCTTTTCTATTGATTATTATGCAGGGCATTGTGTTGTTATGTGAGGGTGGGACCGTGAGGGTGGAAGGGTAGCTGGTTTAAGTTTTAGTGGCTCGAAGGGTAGCAGTGTTGTGAGAATTTTTATATGTTGATTACTTTATAGAGGATGTGACTTGTTAATATTCGGTTTGTTGGCCCTATTTTTGACTTTGTTTCACAGTGGGAAACATAGTGTTTTGTTAGATGTGCTTCAAAAGGTATGGTCCCCCACTGCTGTGATAGTGCTAAGCCGCCTTAATTTAGATTTGAATATGGCAATGTGGTACCACTACACGGTTATTTTATCTTTTGAATATGATTGTTCTTAGTCACTTCTTTTTGTCCTGTCCTGTTATGTAAACACCTTTTGAAGCATAGTATAATAATGCCAGCTTATAGTATAATATTCGTTAATTTTGATGTGTTTGAATATTAAATCACTTATCTCCATTTTGATATGCTTTTGATATGAGTTTTTTTTTCTGTCGTGCTTTTGAATACTAAACCTATGAACTTTTGTAGTCACCACATTAATTGATCTATATGACTTATTTGCCATTACTGCAAATGGTGAAGGTTCAGTCATACCATGACAGAGTTCTTAACTTTGTTCATTCAAGATACAAAGGTGGCACTATTAGCTTCATGGGTGATATGGACCCTGACTAGTTCATTGTGATGCATATGATGAAGACATTCACCAAAGAGTTGAAGTATAATGATATAGTGGAGTTATGGTGTACTATTGAGAGGAAGGACTTGAAACTGGGTTTTGTCGTCTCCATAGTAATGAGGACATGTTATAATAATCAAGAGGTTGGAGTGTACACATCAGATGACCTTTATGTGTATATTGTGCATAGTAAGGACGGGTCAAATTACTTCAACTCTATGGTGGGTTCTAGTAAGGGAGCTGGTACGGGCTCCAGTAAGAGTAAGAGAGCTGCTGTAGAGGCAATTGAGCTGGATGATGAAGCTGTTGAGGATCTTGGTATTGATGAGGGTGGGTTTGATGAGGGTGGTATGGGTATGGGTGATAAAGGTGCTGTTGAGGGTGGCATGGGTGATGGTGGTATAGGTGAGGAGGTAGTGGAGGAGGGTGATAATATTTCTTATGTGAGTTTGGGGTCGGAGGAAGAGAGACTAATATTAAGTGAATGGGATGACATTGATGAGAACGAAGCTGAAATTTTTACAGCATCACATGGTGATAATGGTGTTGCTGCCATGATGGGGCAGGAGGTTTGGATGGTCAAGGATGGTCAAGGTAAGGTTGATAATGAGTTGTTAGAGAGGAGGGTCATCATGCTAGGGCGAGAGATAGGAGGGATATTGTAGAGTGGTTTGGATATGGGGGTCGGGATGGTGCAGATACTGACGAAGACATCTAGGGTGATATCGGTAGCGAGGATGATTGGGTGGACATGAATGAGAATGCCAATAAAAATAGTAAGGCTTCAGGGATACAATACTTGAGTTTCATGAGGAGGATCTTGAAATAAACCCTATTAGAATGTGTAGGGTTGAAATTCAGAGATGTGAAGCTCTTTAGGAAAGCGTTGAGGTTGTTGGAATACAAGGTGGGTTTGATTACGACTTCAAAAAGAATGATAAGGTGAGAGTAAGAGGCAGTTTGCAAGAAACAACTTGTCCATGGATGATACACGCCTCTTGGATGAAAAAGAGTCATTTCAAGTGAAGTCATTTATCAACTGACATTGCTGTGAGGTCCATCACAAGAACCGCAAGCTGGGGTATCGGCATACAGCTCAATTTTACGTTGAACAAATAAGAGATAACCCAAACTGGCCACTGCTGCAATGAGGCAGCAAATAAGAAGGGATTTTCAGGTTGAGGTTTCCAAAAATCATTTATATCGAGCGAAGAGGCTTGGGTTGGAACTGGTTTATGGAAAGCATGTTGAGCAATACAAGTACGTTTATGATTATGCCGAGGCACTTGTGACATAGAATCCGGGAAGCTGTGAAGATTGCAAGAATAGGGTTTTTTTTCGAAAGGATGTATGTGCGGCTGGATGCATGCAAGAGGGGTTCCTCAGTGGGTGCAGACCGATGATATGCGTTGATGGATGTCATTTGAAAGGCCTACTGGAGGACAGTTGTGTGCTGTTGCAAAAGATGCCAACGATGACATGTATCAATGGCAGTTGGTATTGTTGAGACTGAATGTCGTGCATCTTGACGTGGTTCTTATCACTCTTGCTGGAGGATGTGGTGATGATGATGATTCACGATTATGGTCTTGGATGTCAGGACCGACAAAAGGTAAAATTCTAATTATTTCTTAATTATTTTTTTATAATTAGTATAATGATGACTAATATGTTGTTATTTACTTGTGCAGGGCGTCTTAGATGCTTTTCAATTATTGGTACCACATTCTGAAGCAAGGCATTGTATCAGACATCTACATGCCAACCTAAAGAGAAAGGGTTACAAGGGCAGCACTTCAAAGTCGCAGCTCAAGCAACCACTAGAGCCAAGTTTGATTATCACATGGGTGATCAAATCATCTAGATGAAGTCGATCTGAAGGCTGGTCAGGCATGCATTCAGGCCTGATAGCAAGTGTGATATATTGCTAAATAATATCGCGAGACTTTCAATTCTTGGATCAAAGATGCAAGGGAGAAACCGATATTATACATGCTTGAACTCATTAGAAGGCAAATTATGAATCGGTTTGTTGCTAAAAGGGCGAAATCGAGAAGGCAGAGTGGGATATATGCCACGTATTAAAGCTAAATTGGAGAGAAACAAGTCTGATGCACGGTACTGCCTTTGCAATTGGTCTGACGGGGAAGTGTTCGAGGTAGAGCCGCTGAATGACAGTCGTAAGCTAGTGAACATTGGGATGAAGGAGTGTTCATGTGGTAGGTGGCAGTTGAACAGGATACCGTGTTCGCATGCTTGCGCTGCCATATACCACGATAGAAGAGTACCGGAGGATTTTGTGGATGCCTATTATAGAAAGGCTACTTATGCGGTCTCGTATGCTGCAAAGATTCATGCTATGCCGGGCCTGGATGACTGGCCACACGTTGATAGTAATCCATTGATGCCCCTTCAAGTTCGAGTGCCGCTGGAAGGCCAAAGAAGGCCAGGTTAAGAGCTGTTGATGAATAGCCACACCTATATCGGGTCACACGGGCTGGACATACTGTTCGGTGCAAAACTTGTGGCGTGGCTGGCCACAATGCTAGAACTTGCAGAAAACTATCGGTGGCCAATGCTGGATCACAGGTATATACTTAACACACTAATGTAAAAAACTTGTGAGTTTCAACCATCTAACTAAGGTGTATTTTTACATGCAGACAACCACTGGAGCAGCCATTGCAAGCTCCACTGCTAGAAGTTCAAGAATTCGAACACGTTCCAACGCTAGCACCAATGCTGGGATATTTATCCAGTTGTATGCATTCTGTATTAATAATGTTGTCATGCATTTTGACTTAATATTTCAATTGTAGGTTAATGAATAGCAAGTTGGAACTTCAACTACTGACCAGGCAACCACCACGAAGCGTACCAAAACCAAAACTTATGGTGGAGAGAACATTGTGGTAATGAAGGTAAAACACTATTTTACGTAACAAATGATGTTCTTAAAGTTATTTTTTAATATGGATGCTCAATTGCGTTTAGGGAAGCGAGGTTTCTGATGTGCCAACTAGTTCGGGATAGCGAGCAAGTACCCAACTGATTGCATTAAGAGGAAGAACAAGGGCCCACCGTGACAACCCATGAGTCCAAATGAGCAGTCTGGACCTCAAGTAGCATCATTGCCATGGAGGTCACTATGGAAGAATAATTGGAGGGCAACACAATGATGTTGGCTTAGTTATGTTGGATGTAAACCAGTTTGGATGGTTGTGCTGGATGTAAATGATTTTGGATGGTTCTGTTGGATGTAATATCTTTTGTGGATATTTGTGTTTTGTAAAAGGGTGGTTTTGTGAGTGCACATCTGTTCTTGTACACTTTTTGCACAGGTTGCAATTGGGAGGAATGCCCGTTATGTGTCCATGTTTACAGTTTTGAGGACATAGTAGATGTTGGATTGAATTCAGATGGTGAAATGTTTTATTGAAGTTGTTTACTTTATTGGAGCGAGGGCTTTTCCAAGAGAGTTGAGGTAACATGTGGACTCTACGTTTGATACACATATTGATCGCTCCCTTAGTGAATCCGATTTGGGATCATATTCATAGGTTTCTATTCGTTTGTTTCAAATTATAATCTCAAAGATTGAATTTCTCGAATACTTCTTTCTGCACAACTAAAATGATCACTTTTAGCTTTAAACTTTGACTATGCCTATAAAGAGTGATTTGTAAATTAGGCCTTCGGTGGAGGAGAGTCACTTGGAGACCAAAAGATGATATTGTTACTTGTGATTTTAACACCTTTTTATTGAAGTGGGATCACATGTCTCTAAAAAAAACTACCTTTTCTTGTGAACTTTAATTTGATTTTCCCTTAACAAAGGCGTTCTTACGTTGTGGCAGAAAATATTTGTACTTCGCCTGCACTTTATTCAAGGGCCAGTCCAGTCCTCATTTTTGTTGAAGCAACAAAATCATATTTTTAAATCATATAATTGGATTGCCTTGTCATGACGGAATGTCTGTAAGGAGTTATTTCGAGTGAGAGATTGGATAATCATGCTCAACTTCTTATGATGGTCTCTTGGATAGTGACGACTCAATGATATTTGATTATTAGCTCTAAGTTGAATTTTTTGTTTAGGAGAGTTTCCATGTAGTTCAAATACAGGGATACGAATAAACTGGTTGAGTCATGATTTGGATGATCATAGGTTGCTCATACATATTGAGTACTTGCGACTTTATTCTCCCTTTTATTTTATAGGAGCTTTATAATTATCTCTTGGTAGTCAGATGAGATGAAACCATAAACAAGAGGTTTAGATACAGGGTTATTGCTTGGTGTTTGCCCATTATTCTCATTGCTTGGGGTTCTTTTCCTATGTACTGTGATTGTATTAGTTGGACATGAGAACGACATGCACAATACTAACTTAGGGGATGTTCATTTTCTAAAAAATTGTAAGATTTTAATAGAATTGTGAATATTTATGTAGATTGGAGTTTTATAAGTTTTTATGTAAAGGTTGGTGAAAAGTTTTTAAGATATTTAATTTTTGTTGGAGTTTGTAAAAAAGTACAGAGAGAGATGATTTGATATAATTGTTTAATAAAAAAATATTGAAGTTAGGTGAAAAAGTATAGAGAGATAAGATTTATTATAATTTTTTTTTGAAAAGGTATTACAGTTTGCGTAAAAAGTTGTTAGAGATTATGTAAAATGTATTAGTATTTATGTATGAATTTTTGAGATTTTGGATGTTCATTTTGCAAATTTGTTGAATACATTTGTATTTAGAATACTTTTGCAAACAAACAAGCCCTTAGTGTCTTAGGCTTGTTGAATGTTTTCCTCTGTTGAATGTTTATCATCATTATTTATTGTAGTGGCTCCTTTTGATTGTTCATTGTTGACACTGGCTAGATCTCTTGACATGTTTGTTTAGACTTAGCTTAGTTTAGACTAAGTTGGGGGCTAATGTCCTGTTTGTCAAGGTTATGATACCTGTGTAGACTAATAGGTTGGACCTTGAGAGTGGTGTCCCTTCATTGTTTTTTTGTTTGCTTGTGTCAGGAGGTTTTTTTTTATTATCTTAATTTTTCCAAAATCTATCTTCCTTTGGAATTCGGTAGCTTCTTGGCTACTAACTCATTCAGGGTACTGCAAATAACAAAAGCTTCCGTAGTCTTGGTTTGTACTTTGATTAGAATATTTATTGTTTAGACAAAGAAATAAACTGAGTTGTGTGGAAAATCAAATAATTACACTCCTATGTCCACAAATAAATAACCTTTTTAAAATTCATGATATCTTACCCAATTGATTTTCTGTGAAAAAAAAATGTTAATGGATAGAGGTTAATGTTTATAGTATAAAAGTGATACAGGTTTGTAACATAAAATTACCCCCCAATGTGTTCTGGTACTACGCCAAAGATATCTTCTAGTATGTATTTATTTTTTTTATTATATAGATAAGAATTGAACTAAAATTCTTTTCATTTTCATCACATGTTAGTCTCTTAACTACATGAGCATGGCATGGCAATCTTTAACTTTTGCTAAATTATATAAATAAGTTCTCCTGTTTTTATTTTGATAAACTTGAAGAGATTTTGTCTTCCCTCATATTTTTATTATCAAGTCTATTCGGTACATCTGCTATGGTCAAAGAGTATAGATTTAGTGCATATTTTCTATTTGTATGTGTTGGTCAAAGAGTATAGATCTTAGTATTCTCTTCATAAAGACTAGGATACTGACTACTTGCCTTTTGTTGTTTTCCTCATATGCAAAAATGTAAGAGTGCCAACGTTCAGCATACCGACTTCAGCAAGACGAAGCGCAAACTACGCTCATCAGCTTGGGAACTTGATGGCTCTGTGGAGGATGGACGATTTTTTAATACTCGTGCTCGCGATAAATTCTCCGCTGATGATGGTGGTCTCCACGATCGCATTGTCATTGTAGAGCGTGAGGTACTTTTTCTCGCAATTGGATCACACACACATTCTTAGCACATTACGGGTCGTTGTTGGGATCCCTTCTTTTCACATTTGTCGATCTCGTCTATATTGGCCGTTCGGGAGTTCTACTCGAACTTCCACAATACTAATGAGTCAACATTGAGTTTTTTCGTTTATGTTCTAGGTCAATCCATTTGGGTTTCACCAGAGATAGTTGCGGGGACTCTTAAAGTTCCCTGCATCCCCAACCCCACATACCTATATCACGAGGATGAGTTGCCCTCGTTTGAGGCTATGGTGATGCTCTTGTTTTAGCGTCCCTATCCTTGTGAAGGAACTTCCCTGAATACTTATACGTTTACTCCTGCAACACATGTTATAAGTCGCACTGCGTTATCTGCATTAGACATTTCTCAAGTCTGTCTTTGCCTCGGGTTCTTTTTCTCTATGCTTTACTAGCTGGGGACACCATGGATTTATGCTCTGTTATCTGCATGCATATGATTGACACATTCTACTCCACCTCTAAGAAACACGGTCTCCCATATGCATGCTTGATAAAACGTCTTTACAATGCCTTTTCTATCTCTTCCCCCTTGGATGTGCCTCACCCTCGACCTTAAGGGCTGATTGGAAAGAAAACATTGCTCAGTGTATAGCACAAATTGAGTAGGCTGCTCGTTGGTCGTCCTCTGTACCAGTGGCCTGTCCTACGTCCTCTGCTCCTCTTGTCTCCTATCTCTCTCCCTCAGCCTCTACTGCTACTAGGGCTTCTCTTTCCATTCCTCCACTTCCTTGCGTCTGCCTCCTATGTTGGACCCAGTCCTCGCATCTTTCTTATCGATAATTCTTGACCGGGTGATCGCCCAAGGGAAGCGAAATGACATGATGTGGTTCAACTCTACGATTGAGCAATGCAAGCTTCAATAAATTATAGAAGCCCATGGTAAAAAGTTGGATCGTTTACTAGAGGTGAGTGCTACTGCTCGTCCAGCTACCGATGTGGGCGAGGGTGCCCCTCCCACTGCGCCACTAGCAGCAGCCCCTAGTATGGGTCTTATAAGGCTTGTGATTGGTTTTGCCTTGGTGATACTATGTCCTTGGGATCTTCTCATGGATACACTGCTAGTGACTTTAAGGCCGAGACTGCTCCTCCTATTGCTCTAGGAGCATTGATAGTCTCACCTTGTGCGGCCCCAGTCTTACCTCCACTAGAGCCTTCTAGGCTCTCCTTTGTCATGGCCTTCGATCCCCCAGCAAGTTTGTCATTCCCCTTTATATCAGCATCTCTTGCACTAGGGGATTCGACTGTCCTCCCTACAGCGGTATCGGTAGGCGAGACCTCTCAACCTTATGCGAATTTGGTGTTACGTAAATAGCATTTGACTTTTTGGTATTTGGCACATTGTATACGGTATATTTTATATTTTGTGGATATGTTATTTTGTACAGGTGGGTCCTCCCAGCTTATTGTGAACTGCGCATTTGGAAATACCAATTGACTTGTGGGATTGGTCGCGTGGTATAAGTCGTCACTTTTGTGGATATGTTATATGTTATTATGTGGATATGCTAGGATATGTTATTTTATGGGGACGATCATGTATATGTTATTTTATGGATATGCTAGGATATGTTATTTTGTGGATATTCTATTGAGGGGACAATCATGTATATGTAGTTTATTTCAGCCTTATGTTTATGTATCTATCTCATGTTTAGCTTGTTTTAGCCCTATGGTATGATAGGACAATATCTGCGCATTTAGCGGCCTCTGTAGCAACTAAAACATCGCAACGAATGTCTATACTTCGAGGAGATATGTTTATAGAGGAGAAGCTAATGGGCCTTGAATGCACGTTTTATGAAATTTTTCGCATGAGAAAAGAGACATTTCGGTTATTATGTGGCGAGCTTTGACAAAAATTTTTTCGGTAGTAGACTCTAATAAAGGATTAAGGGTGGATGAGTCTATTATGATATTCCTTCTGATTGTCGGACATCGACAAGGGATGTGTTTTGTTGGTGATAGGTTCCAACATTCTATGGAGACAATATATTGTCACTTTAGACGTGTGATGTGTGAAGTTTGTCGTATTGGGATGACCATATTGACTCCTCGTCGATGGGAAGGAACACACACATACGTGGCGTATAATTACAGAATATAATTCGCTATGCACATTTTGTATTAGTAGTGCGACGAGATTTATTACGGATTTGGTGTGATATTGCAGAATTGTGTTAGAGCCATTGATGGGACCCATGTGAGTGCATGGGCTTCATAAAGATTTCACACTGCATGCAGGAAAAGGAAGACAAACATTGCCCAAAATGTTTTCACGATGTACAATTTTGTTATGCTATTCACTTTTGTTTACTCAGGTTGGGAAGGGTCTGCTCATGACTCTCGTGTATTCTATAATGTAGTCACTAGGCCAGAAAATAAATTCTCTTTTCCACCACTAGGTACCTACGACAAATATATATTCCTGCTGACAAAAATGATAATTGAGTTCATTATCCATACTCTTATATGGCATATGAAGCCATATGAAGAATGTGAGTTCCTTTGTTAATTTATATATAGATGTGCTCTATTAGTAGGGCTGAAAGATGTTGAGGTTCGACATATATATAATTGTTTAGGTTATCATTAATGCATAATTAAATATGATGGATTGCTTTTATACACGTGCAAAAGGTGAACTACGTTGTTTAACTAGTTGAAGATTTATTCTTCATAGCATCTAATTATTTTTCGGTAGCACATATCAATTTGGGGCGATGAATGAGGTCACTCTAAAATTAAGAAATTAAGGTTGATATTATATTATCGTGCAGGAAACTTCTATGAAGTGGATGTTGGATTTCCCCTAGCAAGTGGATTTTTATCACCATTCAAAGGAGTGTTATCATTTGCGTCAATATCAAAGGAACGCCGGGACTCCAAGAGGGAAGAAGGAGTTATTCAACTACTTGCACTCATCCTTGCATAATATAATTGAAAGGTGTTTTGGGGTCTTGAAAGCTTGATTTCTGTCGTTGAGGGAGATGCCTCGTTACAGTTTCACACAGCAACCATGCATTGTTATTGCTTGTTGTACCTTGCATAATCACTGAGATGAAGACATCATTTTCCATAATTATTCTGTAGAGGATATGATAATTGATGGAGAAGGGCAGTTCACCCATGACATGACCTAGTTTTGCTTCTCCAAAGATGGGGCACATTCAATGTTTTCTGATTGGGATGTAATGGCAGGTATGATGTGGGTGCAACAGCATTGATTGAGAGTTTAAATTTTAAAATGGTCCATGATAAATGACAAATTCATCTGAAAGGACAATACCATATTCTTTCCATCTAATTGAAAACAATGTGACATGTATTATTTTTTCAGGTTTGCTTGTCATGTATGGTTACCTTTGAAGTATAAACTCTATCCTGGTTGGGTACTTGTCTTGATAAAATAATATAAACTTTTTGGATTTGATTCTTATATATGATTACTTGGCTGTTGTGAGAAGACTTAAAGGGAGGGCATGCAGTATGTGTTAAACATAATTTCTCATAGCTGTAAATTGATTTCCTAGATGGAAGGGGATCCTTTGTGTTGCTGCATCATATCCAGTGATTTAATGTGTAAGGTGTATTTGAATTGTGTAATATTTCATATCATGTTATTTAATGTGTAAGGCATATTTGACTTGTGTAATATTTCGTATCTAGTTATTTAATGTGTAAGGCGTATTTGACTTGTGTAACATTTTGTTGGCTTTTTTTAATTTGTAAGGCACATTGTACTTGGTTTCTAGTTGTTTAATTTGTAAGGAGTATTTGACTTGAAATTTATTTGGCTTGTTTAATTTGTAAGATGCATGATATTTGGTAAGATGTATTTCCAACTATTTTATATTTTATTGACCTGTTTAAATTGTAGGACGAATGTCTCGATGGACAATGAGGGTTGCATGTCCTTCTCAGTCCAAGGGACATATTCTATTTTTTTTTTGGTTTAGGAAAACTGAATTTGGCAAAGAAGCACTTGGGGTTCTGAACTTAGCAAAGAAGCATTTGTAGATGCCGATCTTAAGGTGGTCGGCCCAATTTTCACGGGAAATTAAACATGTGCCCATAAGTGGTCAGCCTAATCCACGAGGAATTTTTTATTTTACCTCAAAAGTAAAATGCCAGCGAGACAAGCAAAAGGACAAGTTAGAGAGCGAAGGTAACAATTTAGAGAGCATGAGGGAAGCGAAGGTTATAAAAAAATCGCTCTCGCGAATTGGAGAGTATGCGAGCAGCAAAACATTGACAAAAAATATTCAAAAAAAAAAAAAACCTTTGGCTTGCGCGAGTTGGAGCGTGCAAGGGAAGTGGAGGTTAACGAAAAAATAATTACAATCTTGCTCGAGCGAGCACGAATGCACAACGAAAGCCAGGCCAATGAGACAAGTGCACCTTGCTAACGGACATTAGTAGAATTGATAGCTGACGTTAACTTTGTTTCAAGTCAGAACCAGAGATTGAGCTCAAACCGCAAGCGGATTTGTATCTGAATAGTGAAAGAAAATTGAAAATCAAACTGAAACTGAAACCCAAACCTAGGCCCATTTCCAAACATGGCCTACAATACTTGTCCAACTGAGGGACCACAAGTCCTTACAGTGTTGTACAAATTTAAAATGGCCAACTGATACACCAAGTTCAAACATAATGGCCAACACAAGTCATCACACACAAGTCAACACACAACATCCCTTCATTACATCAGCAAATAGCACAAGAACATAGCCCAAGAACCAACTAACATTACCTTCAATTGCCACTCCCACGTCTGCTACCTTAGAAGTTTTTCATCCATAATGCATCATTCTTCATCCATCAATCGATGTTTTTCATCCATCATGCATTGTTGTTCATCCATCCTTCGAAGTTCTTCATCCATCATGCATCATTGTTCATCCATTCTTTTAAGCTTACCAACAAGATCAGCCAACATCTCCTCATTTTGTGCTGCAACTGGTGGTTCTATCCATTTAAAGAAATCACATGCTACATGATCCTACAAAATATAAAAAAAATAAAATAAATTGCACTGTTATACCTCTTTCAAGGCAAAATCATTTCTTGCATACCAACTAACGGCAGCATACCAAAAATGCATCCAAAGCCACATTAAGCTGCACTTTCCTAAAAATGTATACTATCAATGTGAAAAATAACCTTTAAACATTCCATTGTAAACAAATGATGCTTGGAGTACCGGTTTTCCATAAAGGATGCAGCTATAGAAGTGATAGCCTGGATTAGCGGCAGTCATGCTCCTCCTCGACCTTGCTCGTAGATTGCATTTACACACCAAAGCCGTAGAGATGTCGCAGTCATCGTTCCCCTGAGAGGATGCCGTAGAGATTGAAGAAGCCATGCACGATTTGATTTGGGAGTTAGGATCGTAGAGAGGTCGGGGTTTATTTGTTCAAACGAAGGAGATGACGCAGAGAGGTCAAAACACAGCGTCTCATTTAGTAGATGTGGAACCCATGACGTGGTAGGTGACACGGCGCTAGTTAGTAGAGAGGTAGTGCGTTTCCACGTGGCAGTGCGTGATTGGGTGTATGTGGACCTCCGTTAGGCAAGTCGACAGAAAACGTTAAAGTGGTGGGGCCACACTGTCGGAAGGACTTTTATGGGAAGACATATAAAGTGCAACCAAATTCATCCAAGTTGAAGTACAAGGACTTTTTTTGAAAAAATGTTAAACCATAGGGACTTGATTAGCATTTAAGCCAAAGTTTAATTAGTACTTTTGCATCTAAAAAGGCAAGACACAAATTTATGATTTAATGAGGGATAACATTAAAATAAGTTGCCACGTGTGTAAACATAGTATATGGTGGGATATATGAAAAATTATAAACAATAGCCTACAAAGATCAACTACAACAAGAGATTAAAAAAACAAAAAAACTCAAATGATTACCACAACTAATATTAAACGAAAAAGATAATAAGAAGGAAGACCTTGAGGCCGCTATGTAACTATAGAAACTTTCTTTGTTTTCTTTTTTTGGTAAGTAATTTTCTTTGTTTTCTTGAAACCATCTATGTTATAACTACATGAAAGTTTTCAATCTCCTACAAAAACTTCTCATCTTCTGACTATTCTCTTCTTTCCTAATAAAGTAATCAAAAGCAACCAAACTTAAGGGTAATCAAAAGTAATAACCAAACTTAAAGGTTTAGTTTTATTTATACTTAAAGTTATTTATAATGTAAAGTAGTTTGAAGGGAATTTTATTTTAATAAAATTGCTACCTCTACATGTTTTCTCGAAGTACTATTAAATATTTTATACATGTTATATTTTCTGTAATCTTATATAATTAGTAAACTTTATTCTTAATATCAATTTGAGATAAATTAAAAATAACATATGTAACAATAGAATAAAAATTATTTCTCATAAAAAATATTTTTTCTGAGAAAAGAAAATTATTATTTTTAAAATAAGGTACTTAAAATTAGGAATATATGTATAAGATATATATGAAGATAGTAAATCTGAGAGAGCCAGGAAAAAGAGAGAATGTGGGTCAAATGGGGGTGGGAGAATGAGAAATTAGAAAAGTAAATTACACATTTTTTAAAAAAAGAGAAATCTTTATGTAATTTAATTTTTTAAGTTACTGTTAGCTGATTCTAGTTTTTAGCTGACCAAATATTATCAATCTCCCCAAACAGCCGAGAGTAGGGAAAACACAATAAGAATTCTTGTTTGTGGTGAAACAATCCAGTCTAAAACAAAAGCTATTTCCGCAATAGACAAAAAATTATATCTTACGAAAGTCTGCCAAAATTATGTTCAATATCTTTTTTTTTTTCTCTTCACACGTATTTCTTTGTACACCACTTTCCTAAATAGAGAAGAGAATGTGTACAATTTTTTTTTTAATGATTATGTAAATGTAGAAAATATGTTTTCGTTTTGGTCCCATATATAATTGGGGCTTAGAGCTTAGTTTGTATCTTGCTGGTTTTGTGAACTCTGTTGCTAGGACTTGCTTCTAGCAACATTTATGTATATATTACTTTTTTTTAATACACTTACGACTTACCTAAAAAAATGTTTTCGTCGTAGTTATTATACATGTAAGTAAAAGTCAAAACCTTATATATTTTACCTACCATTAGTTCAGTTGTCTCTGGATCTTCGAATTCTTTTTTTGAATAAAAAAGGTTCTATGAGATGAACTATCATAAAGTTAGGCCAAAGCTTAGCACCACTTAAACTCGAAAATTCTACGTAACGCGGGAACCACTAGAATATAATGAGACTACTGTAATTCGAACTTTCGTTGAGAGCAATCCTTGGGTCCTAAACACAGCCCGTACACCACTAAGCCACCATCCCTAGTGGTTTTGGACCTTCGAATTCGAATTAGAAGAAAACATTACTATTTTTCACGAATGTTGCGGAAATCTTTCAACTAATTGGGCTTTCCACGGTTTGCTTTCCTCGTCTTAAAATTTTGCAGAAGATGGGTATATCATATTCGGCGCACTAGCTTTGTACGTTTTGGGATCAGAATCATTTGCAAACTTCCCCCAGTTGATGTCTGCAGATTCCCACAATTTGATGGGACACGTATTCTCGAACAACAATAAGAATGTCCATTTTTTAAGTTGAAAGTTGAAAACAGAGCTTAAAAATAGAAACAGGAAATGCCTAATGACTCCATTAGCGAAATTTATCAGAGGCTTCTTTACAAAAGAGGATGGTGTTCCTGCATAGCAGCAACATAAACCTGTTCCTTTTAACGATATCAGTGATGCGGTTCCCATTTAATCTAGAGCAATTAATTGAAGTTCTTCGATGGGTCTGGTCGATCTTTAGCTCCATATGAATCCAAAGATTAGTAAGACATTCCAGACAAGACTAATACAGCCGGATTGTAACTTTCATCCATATTCCATCTAATGTTGATGCAAATCAAAGACTGCACCAATCTTAAACAATTTGGCCATACAGATTACTACTTTATCAACTTCAGCCAAGAAGCAGCAAAACAGAGCAACAATCTATTTAACTGCTACAAGAGCTAGCAAAAACACAATCAAGTTGAAGGTTTCCTTAGCTCTTGGTCAAGCGCCTTCTCCAGCCATGCCTCGGCGTCTTCCATCATCTCAGGACTCAGCCTCACCATCAGAATGCAGAATTCAGTCTCATTAAGCACGCCATCGCCGTCAAGATCACCTTCTTTGACCATTGCCTCTGCGTCCTCTTTGGTCATTCCCTCCATGCCGAGGAGTCCTGAATTTTTCCTGAGACTCTCGGGTGTTATCAAACTCCTTTCTGGGTCTGCCAGAAGCCTGAACCCCTTGCATAACTCAGCCACAAAGGCTTCCACATCTAGCTTGTCAGCCATCACTGGCAACAGGTCCTCAAATTCGCTTGCCATCATGGTTTTCGTGTTGTCTTCCATTCTTTTGGTGATGAAAGAAGGAGGTTCCTAGTTGACTACTTTTAAAGTTGTATGGGGAAGAAAAATATAGTGACTACTTATAGAACAGTAGGTATATAATATTGAAGCGCTAGGCAGCCTTTATAAGCAATAGAAAAAAGCCAGAAGTTTCATTGCTTTGTCTTGAAACTATATTGTGCTGATCTGACACTTCATGAGGAGGCTCTATCCATAAAGTCATGCCGGGCAGGTCCAGAAAACGTGATCTTAGCTCTCATGTTCACACACCAAAGGTGTGGAACTTATGCCAGGACCCACATGATGAACTGGATGCTTTAATCTTTTAGAGAACAAGACACGTGTGTGGTCTGGATTCTCTCTAATCTTCATAGTCAATGGTACTCGCAACACTTGAGAAATCTTCATCTCTTCTTTTAAAAGAACAATATATTGCTGTATTTGATTTATTCCAAGTAATTAACAGTTTCCAGGAAGGTGCCATGGGCAGGAGAATAGGGGATCTGGAAGGCAGACGTAATCTTCTCATGAGGGAATAGCTTATTTTGTCCAGAGTTGGGTTTCTATGAAGCTTCCTTTTGTCATCCATCCATCCATCCTATTCTCTCTGTGGGATATTTTGGATTCTTCTATTTCGTTTTTTTGTCCATGGAGCGTGCCGTCCATCCTTTCTCGATTCTTTTATCAATCATAACTAATCCAACAATAAGAGAGCAGTTCGTTTGGGCTCTGAGCCTGACCTATACGTAGCCTCCTTTTCACATGGAGCCCTCCTTCCTCGAACCATTACTTTTTTTTGTCAAAAAATCTCCTAGCCTAGCCATGAGTCTGTTCTCTCTGGCCAAAGATTGGCTCACAACAATATTTTTCACTTTCGCTTTATCGTTGTTAGAAAGACGAACAATTTTGAATTAGACAAATTAATAATCCAATTTGACAAATAATAAGAAACGTAAAATTACTTATACCGAAAGAAGAATAAAATGTAGAGATTCCTTCGGCTTCGGCAACATGAGTGCTGATTCATCAGTCAACGTAATACCACAATCGTCAACTCGAAGTTCATTGCAGAGTGAAAGGTACCAAGCCGAACTAATCGGGGAACATTAGATGGACAACCAAAACAAGTACTCGGTACTTCCCATTAGCAAGAGCCCATTTTTAATTTCGCCCGTTTGTTTGCGTGTAGAATAAAGTTTGTAACTTATTTTAATTGTTTTCAGACGTTTGGTAAGTGAAAAGAAATATGCTATCGTGAGACATAATACTCTCACCTACTTTTGACGAGAAGTAACATTACCAAACGAACTAAATGGTGTATACCCACTACAAGAAAAAAGACTTTAGGTGACAAAAAAATTTGTCACCCAAAGTGCTAATTTTGTCTGCTAATGTTTTGGGTGACAAAACCGAGTTGTCACCCGTTTGTCACCTAAAGCCCGTCAGCCAAAGGTTTTAGGTGACGATTTTGATGTTTTGTCGCTCGAAACCGTTCGGACGGTTTACACACGCGAACGGTTCATCCAAGGTGACAAAATGAATTTCGTCATGTACAATCTGTGCGCACGAATATATAACATAGTCCGAAGGGTGATACATTACGTCCAGACACTTTCGTAAAGACGTTCACACCGTTGTTAATTAATGACGAAATACTTATTTGTCATCCACAAATCCGTTCGAACGATTCCGTATAAAGTTCGAACGCTTGTTCAGTTGAACATGTCCGAACGTATTGTTGTATCGTGCGCACGTTTGATTAATAAAAGACCGTGTGCACACGAGAATAACGTGTGGACGGACGAATTTAACGCGATGTGTGCGGATGGATAATTATGCGTGTGCACATGATCATCGCCAAAGAACCGTTCGGACGACCTTTAATATCGTTCAAACGGTTTCTACGTATTTGAATTAATTTAATTAAAATTTTAAAAATAATTTACAAATAATATAAATAGAAAGATATTCAATACTCATAATATAATAAAATATCTACAAATATGCAATCGTCATTAAAAGTAAATAAAATACATAATCGATAAGTACTGACAAAGTAGTGAAAATACATAAATCTACCCAAATTTTCATTTGGGTGTCAAACGAGATTGCAGCTGTCTGATCTGCTCCATCAAATGCTCACGCATCTGCTCCACCATTAGTTGCATCCTCCGTTCTTGTTGTTCCACGAGGTCCTTGCTACTCTTGCATCATCTTCCGGTGCTCTTTGTCTTTTTTTCGTTGCTGCTTAGCCATCATCTGCATCAGCTCTTCGTCTTTCTTCCGTTGCTGCTCCTCCATCATCTGTAGATGCTCTCGCATCGTCTGCTTCATATCTGACCTTGACGAGAAGCACTTCATATTCCAACTGTCTAGCCCTCATCTCCTCAATCTGTAATCTGGCCTCCTCCAATCTCTGGACAAATCAACGGACGATGCTGATGAAGATGATCCAACAGACCGTACTGAACGGCCTAAACCTCGCACGTAACCACTTTCGTCCCCAACACCTCAGCGAAATCTCCACTTCGGTGTATGACTTTCCCTCTGACTCGTGCTGCAACTGTAATGCCTCCATTTTTTCCTACAAAATTAGAAAAGAAGATAAAAACTAGCACATATGAAACATAAACGCATACGAATGCATCATTAAATCTAACGTTACAACTTACAAAATTTTCTCGTGCATCTTCTGATGTCCACATGCCATCCTTATTAGTATGCGTTTTTTATAAAGCAACGCAGGACTAATCTCATCAGATTCTGAATTTTTCTGTACACCAAAAGAAATATAAAACGTGCATATTAAAATACCTAAGTCATTTATTTAAATAATAAAAATTTAAATTTATTACTTACTAACAACGCTCTCGCGTTGGAAAGACCTCGCTCCGATGTGTGTACAATCTTCAGCTTAGCTCTATTCTCTTATTGATTGCACTCCTCCTCTGCATTGTACATTTACAGTTGTTACCACAATTAATAATAAAATAAAATAAATTTCAACACTGAATAAAAATGTTTAACCTAAATTCCTCGCTCGCAATAAATCACAGACACGAGTCCATTCTTCCTTGTTCATATCGGGATACGGGTGCTCTAATGCCTCTTCTTTGAATTGAACACCAAGTAATGCTGGAACATTCTATTTTTATGCGTCCTGTACGTTGTGTTCATCATAGACGTCACAGTGATGCGATCCTCGGCTCGGTCGTAATCTAGTTGGAAGTCATCCTTAACATATATAATAGTTAGTACGTATAAAAGTTTCACAATTAAAATTTAATAAATTATACTTACCAACACTCGGTTCATCACATATGATTTAACCTCGTCGGGGACCTCCTTCCACTTACTCGTCTCAAATGGGACATGCTGTCGAACGAGCGCACCAATATGACTCGAGAGCATTGAGGACGCCTTGTCATCACTGCCCGTACGTCCATCAGGGATATGGACAGTCAGCTTTCCTCCGGTACGAGCCTTGAGTAAGGCAATCCCCGCGTACTACCTCGAACGTGTCTGATTCCGACGTTGCTACAAATGAAGAACAATAAATTTAAAATTCAGTTAAGCATAGAAATTTAAAAGTCATAATATTTAATCAAGATTGACGGGGTAAGATACTTACACGCACAACTACTTTGGGTGCCTACTGGACTGGCTGTGGTAGGGACGGTAATTCGTTCCTATCCCTAAGTGAAGGACCCAACACTGCTAGTGTACCGGGACTACTCTCAGCTCGAACTGATGAATCGCACCGAAGACGTTTTCCTCCGCTGGCATGACGTCGTCCTGTGACCAAATAAATCAATATTAGAGAAAAAAAAAACAATGAATTATGTTACTCAAAATGAATATAAAATAGAAACGCAAAGTAAATTGAAACGATAAAGTTACTTTAGTCTCGGAGTCATATTCTTCAGAATCACTACAATCTTCACTGAACGATTCCGAAGAATCATCGCTTCCTTCTACTTCACGTTGTTGTGGACGCTCTCATCGGTTACCGGCACATAAGTCTCGACGTCATTTCTAGTCAACGGATCATGTCAAAGGAGCTAAAGTCCACAAAAAGCTCAATAGACTCATTCTCCTAGTATGCTTCACGGTTCGACGGTCCTTCTCCATCTTCACTAGCTTCCTCCTCAATATGTGGAATATCATACGTGTTTCTAGGGGTAATCTTTTGAACAATCTTCCAGTGACCGCCCAACTTCATATCATCGATATAAAACACTTGATTCCCTTAAGAAGCTAAAATGAACGGGTCGTCTTTGTACCACTTTCGGGATGTGTTAATACTAACAAACCGACCACTTTTATCAAGACCTAAGTTTTGAGTACTCAAGTCAAACCAGTCACATTTGAGTAAATAAACTAAATTCCCTCGCAAATAACGCAACGCGTAAATATCCACGACCTGGCCGTAAAAATCAACATCTTCCCCATCATGGTCCCCCGGAACAACCACACCACTATTCTGAGTGTTACGAAACTGTTCACGAAGACCGTGTGAAACCTAACTCCATTCACTACACACCCAGAATAACAAAGTGCCCGTTGATCCGGACCGGATGCTAATGCATACAAATCATCCGACACCGAGCCAATTTTCATTGCGCATAGTTTGAACCTAAAATAGTAAACACGTGTTAACTTTGAAAAAAAAATGATCACTTAAAATTAAACATATAATAGGAAAAAATTAAATAAATACCCGATTTCTAAACCATAACGGAAATTCTTCTTCGTGCCTCCTATCAACATTTATTGGTGATTCCCTCCTCATCTCTTCCAAGTGCTCGCTATAAAGAAATAAGATATTTTATAATAAATTAAAATATAATGAACTGATAAGTGTTTAAGTGAGCAAATATTCTTATTTGTGCTTACTCTATATGTTGGCTGATTTCTGAACAGTTGTTGAGTACATACCACTGTGCTTTTAAAAATTCCTTTATATTTAAATCTTCACCCCTACCAGCTCCCAGCGGTCGAACACTTTGAGTAAACACAGAAAAACGACAACTTCGATCATCCATGTCGGCATAATTCCGGTCTTTTCTATTAAATCTCGTCTCAACCGTACCAAGATACATTGAGCAAAAAGTTAAACATTCATTTAACACATAATTCTCTGCTATGGAGCCCTCACACCGTGCCCTGTTCTTAACGAAACGCTTCATCTTCCCCATATACCTCTCCATTGGATACATCCACCGAAATTGAACTGGACCCCCAAGTTTCACCTCCCGAGGTAAATGAACAGCTAAATGAACCATAATAGTAAAAAATGATGGAGGGAATATATGTTCCAACTTGCAAAGAATCATTCCGATGTCCTTCTCTAACTGGTCCACAACGTCTAAACGTATTGTTCTTGAGCACAAGTCTCTGAAGAATAAACTCAACTCAGTCAACGCTGTACATACTTCGTTTCCTAACAACCCGTGTATCATTGCCGGTAACAGTCGCTGCAACAAGACGTGTGAGTCGTGACTCTTCATACCCATTATTTTCCCTTCATTTATATTCACGCATCGGGATATGTTAGAGGCGTATCCATCCGAAACTTAACACCCTTCAGCCATTCACAACACTTCTTACGTTCATCCTTCGTTAAAGTAAATAATGCTTGAGGCATCACCTCCTGCTGACCCCGAACTTGCAAATGCAAGTCCTTTTTAATGCCCAATAATGCCAAGTCCGCCGAGCACTAGAATTGTCCTTCGTCTTACCATTGACGTTCATCAAAGTTCCCAACACATTGTCACAAATATTCTTCTCTATGTGCATGATGTCCAAATTATGTCGAAGTTTCAAATCTGACCAGTACGACAACTCAAAGAATATGCTGCGCTTCGTCCAACTTAACTCAATGTCAGCCCGTTTTCTCTTCTTCTGAGTCTTCCCAAACGAACATAACGGTACCGATTCAAGTTGTTGAAGTATCTCCTCTCCAGTGACTTCTTCAGGCGCTGCTCTAAACTCTTTTTTCCTTCAAATATGTCGACATCATGCCTCCACGCATGCGTCGCGGGCAAATACCGGCGATGTCCCAAAAAACAATGTTTGCCCCAATGTTTCAACCAAAATGACGTTGTGTTCGCATTGCAATTAGGGCATGCTAACCGTCCTTTCGTACTCCAACCCGAGAGATTACCATAAGCGGAAAGTCATTTATTGTCCAAAGCAAAGCAGCATGTAATTTAAATGAACTTGACACAGCCGCGTCGTACGTTTGCATTCCATTTTCCCACAAGTCCTTCAACTCATCTACCAATGGCTGCAAGTAGACGTCGATATCATTCCCAGGACTTCTTGGACCAGGAATAAGCAACGACAGCATAAAACTTGAATCCTTCATACATTTCCATGGCGGCAAATTGTATGGAATTAGTACCACTGGCCATATACTATACGATAAGCTCATTGAACCCATCAGATGCCAAACCCAACCGGACGTTACGAGATTCCCGACCAAACCATTCATACTTCTTATCGAGGTCCTTCCATACCTAGAGTCTGCAGGATGCCTCATCACCCCATCTTCAACCACACGCTTCTCTTGGTGCCACCGCATATCCGTTGTCGTTTGCCTTGATAGAAACAATCTCTGCAACCTCGGTTTCAAGGGAAAATGCCGCAGCACTTTTTGAGGAACCTTTGATTTGCTATTCTGACTGTACTTCCACCTCGATTCCCTACACACCGGACATTCTTCTAACTCATGTGCTCCTTCCAAAACAGTACACAATCATTTAAGCACGCATGTATGTTATCGTAGCTAAATCCTAAATTCTTTCTTAACTTTTTCGCCTCATAATAAGATGTCGGAAGTGTCTCCCCTCCGGCAGCGCATCTTTTATCAAACCTAACACATCTTCAAACGCCTTTACAGTCAAATTATTCTCTGACTTCACATGAAGTAACCTAACAACGAAAGACAACTTCGAGTACTTCTTACACCCGGGATACAACTCTCGCTCAGCATCCGCCCATAACTTAGTATACGCGGAAAACCCGTCTCCAGACCCAGACTCGACTGTTTCAGGACCCGAAATATTTTCACCAGCGTTCTCATCAACCCCTGCTCCCGCCTCAAAATCTTCTAACATGTCTCTCATATCATCATTTATGTTTCCCTCAGAGTCCTCGCTTCTAGGTTCAGGTTCTAAAGTCACTACCCGGTTAGGAACTTCTGATATCGACTCTCCGTGAAATACCCAATGAGTGTAACTCTGGTCAAACCCAATTATGTATAAATGATCCTCCATCTCGTCTACATGTTTGAACAACACATTCTTACATCTCTTACATGGACATCTTATCAGTCCATGACTATTTGCATAACTACGGGCAACACTCATAAAATCCATAACTAGGTACCTATGCAGTGGCGGTGCCAGGAATTTGTCTTAAGAAGGGCTGACTATTTTAATGTTTTTTTATTTTTAATTATATATATCTTGTAATGAGAAGATGGTGTTCTTCAAATTGTAGATTGGGAGGTGTTGGTTTGGATTAATAATTCCGGGTAACTTCGTAAGACATAGTTTGTGCAGGTGTAGCTTTTCAGGCAATCTTATTGATATTTAGGTTTTGGAATTGTCTTTCAAAGTCAGAAACTTCATCATCAAAGTTTTGGTCAGATAGGTCAGATTATGAAGTACCTACCTTACTTAACAGATTAATTCTCTTCATAAAGGAAGAAGGAAGAGAGGAATTGGAAGGACAGGATGAAGATGGAAAAGAAGAATGATTTAATATATAACAAGATATATATATATATATATATATATATATGTGTGTGTGTGTGTGTGTGTGTGTGTGTGTGTATTATAATAATAATAAATTTTATAAATATAATTCTTAAGATAAAAATTTGAACATATTTATTGACTTAGGGATTTTGTCTCTAGTGGTAAAAAATTAATAAATCATATAATAGTGTAGAATATTCTTTCTTTTTGAATTACACACTCAATATTTTTTGGTTAAAATGGTGATTTTAGCTCAATATTTTTTGAATTGGAATGATAATTTTGAAGAAAATATTTTAGTTGAAATGGTTTAATGGTGATTTTAAGCATAAAATAAACTATAATAAATAATGAGAGGTTAAATAGATAAAGATAAGATAAAGTCATTAAGTAGTGTATCATTTTATGATATTATTTGTGAGAATTTTGTGTCTAATTGTATAATTTTTACCATTCAAAAATTTGAAAAAAGTATAAAATGATTTATATTGTCATTTGGTTGTGATTTAAAGTGGTTGGAGATCCCCAAGCTAGACACAATCTTTTACTTTTAAATTTAAAGGGAAAGATAAAAATCTTATTTATTATCGCATTTAGGTGTAAAAATATTTGTTAGAAATTAATTAAAGCTAGTTTCCTAAAGATTGTCGAACGTATAAGATTTTTTGTCACTTTTTGAAGTTTAGAGGGTAAAAAATGTAATTTTCGAGAAAATATTTCAGTTTTTAAGAGGGTGCTGGAGTTTTTTGAAATTTTGGGGGGCAAATACGTAATTTTGAGGAAATTTTTTTTTTTGTTTTAGGAGTGGGTGCTGAAATTTTTTAGAAACACCCCACCCGCTCCTATATCCACCACTGTAACCTACAGTAAATCACAAAGATATTTCTATTGCGTACAAATTTATTGTGGTCCAATTTTTTTATTTCATTCAAATTGAAAACCGTCGCTAAACTGTTTTCAACTACAAATTTACCTTTGGTCGCAAAAAATCACACTTTTAGCGACGAAATCAATCGTCGCTACCTACCTAAATAGTTTAGTCACTACAAGGCAATAACACAAAATAACAAAGAAATTTTTTGCACGAAACTTTTCGTCCCTAAAATGTTGTTGGAGTAAGAATTTTTGTTCAAATAAGATTTTTGTGTCAAAAGATTTCGTCACTATTAAGCATTTTTTGGGACTACAAACTCCATCAAAAAATATACCAATTTTTTAAGGTGATATATATATATAAAGCGAGAATGAAACGCGGCATGACATCGCATGAAACAACTTGTAGCACTTTGAAAACACTGCTAAAGGTTAAACAGATTATTTATCATATTTCCCCATTATCTCTACACGTACATATATTTAGTGGCAAAACCAGGACTCAAGTTGAGGGGAACAAATTCCTAAGGCGAAATGACAAAAAATATTATTTACTACGTAATGCAAAAAATGTCTTAAGAGTTAAAATATAAAAATTAAGGACTAAAAGCATTAAAAATATTAAAATACACGTACTATACTATTTGCTGAGACTAAGAGGTGACAATTAGATCCTACGGATTTGCATCTTCTGAAAACGTTGCAAAATGGCTTCATTTTCAATAGTTTCAAAAATTTTCCTCTCTATGTATACTACCATGCTATCATTCATTAAGTCATCTCCCATGTTATTACACAACTCAGTCTTGATAATCTTCATCTTAGAGAACACTCTCTCAACGGTTGCAGTTACAATTGGTAAGACCAATGACAACTCAATAAGGAAATAAATGAATGGATATAGAGTATGCATTGCATATTGAATACAAACTGGAAGCTTTGCATCTTATTCACTATACTCAGAGCCATGGATTTTTGTTCCTTGCAAGTGTCATCCTCTTTTACGTTTTCAAGCACATCTAACACTGCTGACCACATAGTGAAGAGACGGATTATTGTAATGTAATATGAACCCCAACGAGTATCTCCTGGTCGTACGAGACTAGTTTCTTGATTTCTGCCCTTCCCCTAGAAATGTCTCCCTCGTCCAACCACTCTATTATCTTCTCATATTGACTTTGCCGAAGAGTATCTTTCCTTTTACAATAAGCTCCGACTATATTCACAATAAAGAAGTGTAATTAAAAAAATCACAAACTTCCAAGTTATTTTTTGCAATAGACACAATAGCCAATTGAAGTTGATGAGCAAAACAATGGATATAGGTAGCAAAGGATTGTCCCTCAAAATGAGCGACTTCAACCCATTGAACTCGCCTTGCATGTTTGATGCCCATCATACCCTTACCTCTCAATCTGGATATTGATAACTCTTGTCTTGCAAACAATTTGTCTATAACATTTTTCAAAGATTGGGAGCAAGTGTCGGTAACATGTTTCACACCAAGAAGCCTTTTTATCACCTATCTACATTTGTTCACATATCTCAAAACCACTATCATTTGCTCCTTCACTGAACTATCTCGAGACTCATCAACCATAAGAGAAAAAAATATGTCCCCAATATTTTTAATGATGGCAAATGCGGTCTCCGTTGCAGGAGCATTCACCAATTCCTTCTAAGTTTTAGGAGAAGTCATTTGATTGTTTCCAGGAACATTAAAATGAGTTGTCTTAGCAACTTTTTCATTACGTAAGCTGTACCATTTTAAAAGGTCATGAAAATTGTCCCTTTCTCGTTGAACTCTCGAATCATCATGACCACGAAAAGCTAATCCTTGCCCCAAAAGATAATGAATGCAATCTTAAAATTGCCGTCAAACGAATGCGATAAGAATCCTCTATATCGTGCCCATGTGCGAATAACATGTATGACACACTTGTCGCTAATTTTTGAGTGCTCACATTTCCTCTAGCATCATTGTGAGCACTATTACATACACCAACATGTCAACAAAAACCTCCACTACTTTTTTCCAGTTGTTAAATCCCATAGATGAAAACACCTCCCCTCAATCTTGCTCCTCTAGTTTGCCTAAACAGATAACACCACAAGCAATATGCCGTATCATTTGATACACTATATTCAACCACTTATAATTTTTGAACCATAACTCCCTAAAACCCCTCATTGTTTTCCTATATTGCTTTTGGAAAAATCATGGCCAAGTGGTTGAAAGGACCTTTGATCAAGTACTCCTTACGAATTTGATCTCTAATCCCAACATCATATTCTTCAATGGGTTTACGTAACCCTGGGTCAGCAACAATATCATCTGGACTAAACAAAAGATGAGGTCTTTTTGAACTAGTATTTGTTTCAGAAGTAGTAGCCACGTTAGGAGTATTAGACGACTCCACGCTGGCTGACTTTTTTTATCAAAAACTTATCCATTATCTAAACAAAACAAAACAAAATTTATCCACCAATTCACTAATCAAAATTAAGAACAATAGAACTTTAGACACCAACAATTCACAACTCACTAATCACTAATCAACAATTCACAGATTCAATTTTAATTTTAACAACTTGTCAAAAACCAACAGAACCAACATAAACCTGACCTCCAATCTCTAACAATTGTCAAAAACCACCTTTCAACATCAATCAATAGAACCAACATAAGCCCCAACCTCCAATCTCCAACAATTCACAAAAATCACCGCCCAACATCAACCAACAATCCGCTTGATCATTTTCTAAATTTCTAATAGGGTTTTAGGATACAAATTACCTGAATAAGCCCACCACCAAGCAAAATTCAAGCTTCAAAATTAACTTGAAAAAAACAACATCATATTTGTTCAAATCCTAATCACATTCCAAAATCACAAATTAACAAAAATTAAGAAATTAGATCAGCTGAAGCAAAATTTGAGAACACAAAGGCTGAGAAGTGAGAAGTTGCCTGTGGAGTTGAGAGGGAGAGGTTGGAGAGTTGTAGGGCTGGGAGGGAGGACGATCTGGCCTTCAATTATTATTATTTTTTAAATAGAGGGTGAAACACGACGTCGTTTCACCCTTTGGTATTTAAAAAAAAAAGGGCTGGGCCAAGGGGGCTGGTTGAGGCAAATGGACAGGCTTGGCATGCCTAGAGCCAAACACATGTATAAAAAAAAAAAATTATAGAACTGAGCTAGGGCAGCCGCCCTGCTTGACCCCCTTTGCTCCTCCACTGCATATATTTTACCATGATAATTACTCAATTCTCACACAAAAAAAAAATGTTAAAGTGACAATGCCTAATGGAACAAAATACTACTTATATTAAACAAGTATTTTATAGAAATACATAAGAGTTTATTTAAATTTAGAGATAATTACAATTTTCCCCCATGAACTCACATACTAATCTTAAAAAATCCCCCCGAACTATAACTCATTATAACTCACTCCCATAATCTATGTCAACTGTTACGATAACAGACAACTCGTTATAACATGTTATCTCGCATGTTTTTCATCACATGTGACCCTCATTCTGTGCAACTATGCAAATATACCATTATGATCCCATTGAGTGCAAAGAAAAGAAAACGTTACTTTTCAAAAAATTTGTTTGAGTAGGTTTCACTCGAAATATAAAGCTTAAAATAACAACTTCCTTACCATGATAGGGAATCCTACAATGATTGCAGTTACAGTACTAACAATCACAACCATAGTGGTAAAAGCCACAGAGCTGAATGCATCGGAAACCATCCCCATGGTATATGCAATTACTCCGGCGGCACCTCCAACCATCGTAGTCGTCCAGTACAATCGACATAAAAACATATCCAGAAATTTATGTTGTTCCAAGTTCAGTTTCTCATGATTATTTCACTATGCTAATACATCTCAAGGCTTCGGTAACATTTGAGAGACAGGATAGCCAATGAAATCAAATGCGAATGGCCCAAGTATGTCGAAATACATGTGCTCCAGTTGACCTTATCACAGTGCTTGATGTTAGAGGTAGCATGTCAGGTACCAAGCTTGCTTTGCTAAAACAAGCCATAGGCTTTATGATAGAGAACTTTGGCCCATCTGATTAGCTTTTAGTCATTGCCTTCTCCTCTATAGCACGTCGCCTCTTTTTGCTTCGTTGAATGATTGATACTGGATGACAGTAGGCATTACAGACTGGAACATATTCAAATCAGATCATACAAGTCTAGACACATCCGGACATACGCTCTGGATTGAATCTCCCAGATCAGATGCCCTACAGGCTGCCACTTCATTTAATGAGGCCTGACCTGTGCTAACTCTGTTTGGCTCTTGGGGGCAAGCACGAATCATGCCCCATTTTTTGTCTCTATAGCTGTACCGATTGAACAACTAAAATTTATGTGTGACCATTACTTTAACCGCCACGACACTTCTTTTTGAACCCAGTCCATAGGCTCATTTCAAAATCAATTCAATGCATTTTTTTAACCTATTTTGAAATCCCTCAAATCCCACCCATTTCGTTTTTCTCCAAATCCCTCATTTCAGTTTTTGAGCTTTTTAATCCCCCAAATCAATTCAACTCATTTTTTCGAATCCATTTCAAACCTATTTTGAAATCCCTAAAATCCCACTCGTTGCTCTATTTTTTGGTTTTGGTTAAAAGAAATTGCACTTAGGAAAAGTGTGTGTGATAGCCTATCTGCAATTCACTGATCGTGCCAAGGTGTTTGCTTTGCTCAATGGGCTCGGGGAGTGCTACAACACCTTTGTCACATCAAGGCTTCGCCCTCCCTCTCCTTCGTATAGTGAACTACTTCCAATGCTTCACAGCATTGAGTCTAGAATCACATGTCGCCAAGAGCAGTCACATGTCGCCTTCCATGGTCAAAAGAATTGTGGCACCAACTCAGAATCCTTTGGACACTCACCTGGCCAGTCGTTCAACTCCAAAGGTAAAGGGTTTACTCAGCATAGCCCAAAAACTAATTTGTCTCCTACATGCCTTTGATCAAACAAGCAACAAAAATCCAGATTCAACCTTGATGTTATTTTCCAACTCTGTGACAAGGTGGGGCACGATGTCTAGAATTGTTGGTGGCGCTTCAAGAAAAATTTCAAAAAGAAAGATCCCAGTGAAGCTTTGGTTGCTCTCACTCTTGACACTGCCCTCGAAGAACATGATTGGACAACTGATACCGGTGCCTCCACTCATATGACTTTCAATGAAGGTATGTTATCCAATCTTACTCCCTAACTTGGTAATGATCGAGTAATGGTAGGCAATGGTTCCCTCTTAAAAATTACACATACTGGTACTGCTAAAATTGGCACTGGAAAGAACTCTACTTTCATTCATAATGTGCTTTTAGTTCCTGACTTAGAACGAAGTTTGCTCTCTGTTGGTCAATTAACTACAGAACACAATGTGGACTGCCCATTTAATCTTTCTGATTTTGTGAAAAAGGAACAGGGCACCAATCGGGTCCTGCTGAAAGGTCATAAGAAAGGAAATCTCTATCTTCTACCAGCTAATAAGAAGGCCTTTTCTTCCTTTCGTATTCCCACTACCACTATGCAACTTTGGCACCAACATCTTGAACATGCTCATGATGCTCCCATTTCTAAACTTCAACAACTCGATCTTATTTCTTTTCAAGGCTTTGCACAACACCCTTTTTGTGATAGTTGTCAATTTGACAAAATGAGTCGGTAACCTTTTAATTCCTCTACTCGTACTTATGATTTGTTTGAAAAAGTGCATGTGGATCTTTGGGGACCCTTTCCTGTCACATCAATAAATCAATTTATGTATTATGCATGTTTTGTTGATGATGCAAGTTGTTTTGTATGGCTTATTCCTTTAAAACACAAATATGATTTTTCCCGTATATTTTTTTTCTCTTTCTCAAGTATGTCGACAGGAAGTACTCAAAGAAAATTAAAATTCTTCAAACCGATGGTGGTCGTGAATTCACCAACGCATTTCTCGCCAATATTTTGCAAAACGAAGGTATTAAACATAAACTTTTGTACCTTACACTTCTTAGCAAAATGGTACATCTAAGAGGCGTCATAGATCCATTCACGAATTGGAGCACACTATGTTATTTCACAGTGGAGTTCCGAAGCATTTTTGCGTGGAAGCATTTTAGACTGCTGTTTACATTTTAAATAGACTTCCCACGCTAATACTCAATCATGATTCTCCATTTTTTTGCTTACATGGCTACCATTTGGACTATAATTATAAGTTTGCGCAGCGAAAAGATCTAGATCGTAGAAATCTAGCAGCCCAAGTGTTCTGCCTCCTTCAGATCCACGCACACAGTTCTTGAGAGAGAAGTAAAGAAAGAGTTTTGGAGAAAGAACTATTCTCACGAAAAAATGACTTTTTTTTTTCTCAAATGAAATTCTGAGCTATTTATAATGGCTTACTCAGAACTTCTCCTATGCTTATGCGTGGGATCTTTAGGGATCTCAAATCTCGACCGTAAGATCATCATGAAAAATTCTTTTTCATTTAACTCCCTTATATTTTGTATTCTGAATTTATGGCTTCTACAAATTATGATCATGTCCATTAACATATCACAATTGATCTTCGAGATAGTGAGACTATTTTTGTGAAATTCCTTTTACTAACAATTATTTGTTTATTTATCCTTCCACCATACTATTTCCAAATTAGGGATGTAGAGAAATATGAAGAAGAAGCAGGTATTTTAATTTATATGGTCAATTATAATTTATTTCAATCACAATTTATATTTATGTATATTTAACTTGCTTTGATTTGTTATTTGTTTTCAACAATGAAGATCCTCAGGTCATCCGAGAAGCGCCAGTTGACGATTAAATGTAATGGAAGTTGAAATATTCAGTGTCAAGATCTTGTCTTGTTACGAACAACTACACCATTCTCATCGGATTCATTTTAAAAAATTCATTTAGTTCTAACGACATTGCAATTTTTAGGTCTACGAAGTCGGTGATATCCAAGTATGTCTGCAAAATTTATTAGATTAAGAAAATAGTTATATTTGTGCAATGGGGATAAAGAGAACGAAAAGAAAAACAAACTTGATTGGTGTGTTCTATTAGTATATCCACATTATCAATCAAGAAAACCTTAAGAATGTTGGCAATTTTTGGAGATATAGATAAGAGAAGATGGAGCAAAGTGACCCACTTAAACATTGTTTCGGCCATTCATTTGAAAAATATGTACAAGGGTATCCATATTTTTTCAATGTTGCCACAAATTTATCTTCAAACTTTTACCCCATTTGATTGTTAATTGATTAATATTGGATTATTTATATATATAAGGCTGACTTAGTAATTTATTGAAGGATGATTCCCTAAAGGAGATAACACAACAAAAAGCAAATATACTTCTTTGAGAGCACCAAACTTAGCTTTGAACATAGATGTGAAACACTTGCATGTGAATTGTCAGAACCTAGCTTCTTATAAGGGTCAAAATTTTATCCGGGGGAAACCGAAATTTTCAGTTCCGGTTCTGGTATCGGTATTCCGGTACCGGTTCCAGCATATTCTTGTACCGGAATTCATTTTAAGAAAATTTCGGAACCGGAACCGAAAATTCCAACGGAAATGCCGGAATTTTCTGGTTCCGTTATTCTTTTAAAAAAAATAATGCAAGGCATTTATGCCCTCTTTCATAAAAGACAAAATGACCTGGGTCAAACAACCCAGGTCACACGTGAATGAAGGAGTTTGACTCCACTCCTTCATTCACGTGAATGGAGTTAGATCTCTTATTATCTATCAAAAAAAACAAAAAGAATGGAGTACTCCATTCGAACTTCAAGGAAAAGTCTAGAAAAAAAAAAACTTCACTCCTTCATTCTCCTCCCACCGTCGCCGTCCCAGCTCCCCACCCTCCTTGCCTCCTGAAATCTCTCTCTCTCTCTCTCTCTCTCTCCCTTTCCCTTCCGCTGCCTCCCGAGGTTCTCGACAAGTTTACATCAAAAGAATGGATGAGATTGGGTTCTGGGTTCAACCCATGATTAGAACCCTTGCTAAAGAGGCTTAGATCCAATACAAGATCAGGATTTGAGGGTGTTTTTTATTTTCCTGTTCTTGGTTTTTCCCGCTGAGATTTGCAGTGAGGGTTTTTGCCATGTTGTTTTTAATTTTCTTGTTCTTGGTTTTTCTCGCTGAGATTTGCAGTTAGGGTTTTTGGCATGATGTTTTAAATTTTCTTGCTCTTGGTTTTTCCCGCTAAGATTTGCAATGATGGTTTTTGGCATGGGTGAGTCTCTGAAACTGAGACGATGGTTGAAGTTTTAGAGAGAGGAGGCTCTGGTCTTGGAGTTGGAAGCCCCATATGGAGAAAATAATGTTGATTGATTCCTCTGCCTCGTCCCTGAAATCTCTCTCTCGCTCTCTCTCAAATGGAACCGGAATTTCCGGATTCCGTTTTCGGAAATTCCAGTTCTATTTCGAAATTTTCCGTAATGGAATTGGAATTAAAATGCTGATTCCGGTGGGTACTGGAATCGGAACGGAAATGGGTCATTCTGATTCCATCCGTTCCGGTACTCACCCTTAGCCTCTTGATATCTGGATAGATTCAAACCACTCTTTTACATTCTATGCAATTGAAATATAGTCTTCAAATGTGATAATGGTATACGTGCCTGGTGCACATTGAAATTCATCAGTTTCATATAATGCTTTGATGTTAAATTCTCTTGTCTAGTAAACATGGGAAAATCAAAAACAACAAAACAGTCTTTTTTAAAGATGTAGCCTAAAGGTATTAATTACTTAGATTCATTTTTTTTTAATTTTATCCGTGTGCTCCAGACTCCAGCTCTTGGAGTTTAACTCTCATAAGGGCAAATGTATGAAGCACCACTATGGGGAACAAAAAGCGGAGCGGATATATTAAACAGATGAGGTAAGTAGGCATATGTTGAAGTACAAGAAAAAAATGGGATTATATATATATATGGCTCACACGTTCAATGTTTGGAGAGTATGGTAAACCGAATTCAATTTTGATACAGCAAAATACAAAGCTATGTTTCCGTAAAGCAGCTTGTCATCAATGAAATAATAATCTTGTTTCAAAATTTTGTAACACTCCCACTTAAATATCTCATTCTGAAACTTAAAAAATAGTAATCTTGTTTTCACTTTTTTGAAGACTTTTCTCTAAAAAAAAAAAAGCCAACAATGTACAAGGACTAAGTAAGGTAACTAATACGTACAACTCACTACAACACATATTCTAGCATCCCTCAAGATGGGGTGTGGAGATCAAGCAAACCCATCTTGAATAACAAAAATATGAACTAGTCTTGGATAAAATTATAATCTAAATCAATGTGTTTAGTTCCTTCGTGAAAGGTAGGGTTGGCAGCAATACGTAGGGGGTTGGCAAAAATTTCAACAAGAACCAGATTTTTCTGTTTCGATTTCAGCATATACCTGAATAAAAACCAGAATTCATTTTTGACAATTTTTGAAACCAAAACCGGATCCGACAATTTAAAAATTACAGGAATTTTCCTTTTCAATTTTTTTTATTAAAAAAAAACTCAAAATAAAGTATAACATATGGAATTTGCTTTAATGTTTATTTTAGAATCTAGATTTTTTTATGAATGACATTTATTGTTAATTTATGATGAATAATGAAAAATCTTCCAAAATTTTGTGCCAAAAAATATTTTGGGCCCCATTAAGGCCCCAAAAAAATATGTCAAAAAAAATCCACATACTGAACTGGAATTTTCAGTTCCAATTCTAGAATTTTCGTTTCTATTCGAAACAAAAAAATGATATTCTGGTGAGTATCGAAACGGAATCAAAATTGGTCATTCCGATTCTATTTACTTCGGTACCCACCATAACAATAAGTAGAGTGGCTTGGTTGTCTCAAAATCAAAAGGGCTGGCCGAAAATGAGACCTGCAAGTCATTGAGGAGATAAAACAATCCTTGCACCTCACAAGTTTGTAGCTATGGCATGATACGGTAAACTTTAATTGTTTCTCCCTCAATCTGTTTCTCTCTCTCACTCTCGATCCGATAAACTAATTTGAAGTAACTGAGAATTTATCTTGAAAGCTTCATGAAAGGTCGCAGTTTATGACCGTGTGATAATTACTATACGAGCTCGACACTTAGCTCTGAGTACTGATAAAATCGTTAATGTATTGGTGATACTTGTATATATTAAAAGGTCTGGATCTCTCTGATTTAAAGTGTATTCAACTGGTAGATTAATTCTTTATTCCTTATGTGATGATTTATGTAATTTACACTTCTTAAGTAAAATTCCTGGTCACACTAATTTGCCCATTGACATATTCTTAATGATGATTTTCACCTCCATAAAATTCATTGCCAGATAATGCAGGGTCCATAGAAAAAAGATATATAAAAAAAAAAAATGCTTCAATGTAGCAGATTGTTCATCTCTGTCACCCAGATTGTCCTAGTTTAACAACTACATGCAATGGTGCCGAAGTATTTTAAGTCGCACTCTTAGTGAATTTTAATTTTTAGCACCTTTGGCAGTGTAATCTTTCCGACTTTTACTTGTTAGAGATGGTGAAAATTCACATAAGTTGCCTCTCAGACCTTTCCGGATACCTGATTAGTGAAATCAATTCTATGCTTCAAAAAAACATTAGAGAAATAAAAATATATTTATTATTTCTGGATGCAAAATCTCCTCGGGAATAACTGAAAAACACACAACAAAGAATTTCTGTTTTAAGAAAAATGATATACTGACTGTAAATTTCTTGTAAACTACCGCTTCGGAAGTGATATTCATCCAAATGCCTTTACAAGATAAATTTTTTAAAAAATAAATAAATAAATAAAAACTCAAGAATTAAATTAATAAATAGAGTTCCAATATTTTATTTAAAGATAATTTTAAAAAAAAAAATCAAAATTTAAAAAATAGATTAATGAAATATATTTAAAAAATATTACCTTTATTTTTTAATGATTTTTGATAATTTGTCATGTGATCCTTTACCTGTGGTTTATGAATGAATGAATTGATTGTTTTTAAAACATATGAAACCAAAGAAAAAATTTTAAAACTTGAGAGGGACTTATTGATGGTTATCAATACAGCATACTCCCAATACAGCATACTCTTTTATTAAAAAATTATCTCAAATCATCTCAATCAACTTTTTTTACAAACTTCAATAAAAGTTAAATATCTTTAAAACTTTTTCTCAATTTTTACACAAAAACTTATAAAACTGCAATCTACATAAATACTCACAATTATATCAAAAATCCTGCTAATCTTACAATATTTATAAAACGAACATCTCTTAGTTTGTTGTTTAAAAAATAATAATTTTTCCATTGGACTAAATTTTTTTTACTTTGACTTCATTTTCAAATGCTTGCCAAATATTCAAAAATAAGTAAAACAAATTACAAAATTTGTTCTACAAGCAAACAAACAGACCCTATACCAAGCAAAGTGTCTCTTTATTGTTTTACCTCCCGAATCACATCTCATTAGGTTCTGAAATAACAATTGCAACTTGGAATATGAAAGATTATCAAGGTTCAGTGTTCACATGTACAATTCCGTATGCAAAGTAACGACGCAGTCAAACGTCAAACAGACCAAAAGTATGCCAGGCAAACATGCGTAATTTACGTAGAAAGCTCTAATTACTAAACTATTTTACGATATGCCAATCTGGGTTTTAAATCCTAACAATTGCAAATGGGAAATCGGATATCAAATCTAGGTACTTCGCTTCTTTGCATTAAGGCAACGTCCATAGGTACAGAACAGCATATACAGCAACAATGCAATCAAAAGTCAAACAGACCGGTCTCTCTCTTCCCGTGGCTCTTGCAGTTCTTCTCCTGCTATTTCTTATCCTAGCAAAAATGTCATCTGCAGGTAAGCAATTCTTCAAACTCCAAATTAATGAAAGTTTTTCCAAGAGTCACTGACTTTACTCCGATCTACTCCAGAATCCAGACTTTGAATCTCCCCCAACCAATATGACTGCAAACACCACCCCTCCATTCTTGCTCCAAAACAAATACAACAGCATTCCCGGATGGTCATTCAATGGCACAGTTTGGTATGTAACTTCAGGTCCCAAGGCCTCTCTGCCTGGGAATGGCCATGCAGTACAGTTGGGGCATGATGGCAAAATCAACCAGACTTTCAAATCAGATAGGAACCACATGAACTATGTCCTTACATTCACCCTTGCTCCTGGGAGTAAAAATTGTTCCAATAATCATGCCGCTGTAAATGTGCCGGACTTCTGATGGATAAAAGGTTTTCCACTTTCAAGGATGCTATGGGAAGGAAATGTGGGAGAGCCATGCATACTATTTTCCAAGCTGGGATGAACGAGGGCTCAACAACCTGGTATTTTAAAGCACATCCAGCTACACCAATTCCACACTAATGTGTGCGCCTGTGGTGGATACTTTTCTCATCAGAAAAATTGGGTCACCATTTGGCTAATGCAGGTATGTAATTTCTTGACTGTGTGTGGTTAGGAGTTCGATTAGGCAGGAAGTTCTGCTCATTAATGCTGGAATTGAACTGTTTATGGCAAAAACAAAGAAAGAAAGGAAACTAAATAAGAACAAAAAAAATATAAAAGAAAGACACACAACTGAGGGACAAACATAATTTCTTTCTGCTCCCTTGAAAGAGTAATTTGTTATATAAATTTATCTAGGAAATATGGCACATCACAACTCCACAAACACAGTCAACATCATGAACTTTGACAACCAAATCTACTTCCAAGTTCAAACCAAAGCAAACAAAAAGTAATTCAAAGCTCAATTTTTGGTTCCACCTACAGATTCAGTTCTTCTGTTTCTTTTCATTTTCTTTGTGTTGAAAAAATTTACAGGACTTGATGTCCTTGGTGCCAATTTATCTTTCAGCAGCTTCTTAAAATGTTTGTGATACTCCATCTACAAAATTAATTAACTAAAGCAAACTCTTAAAGAACTAATCAGAACACTCTTGTACCTAGAAAGATGCAAGCTTGTAATCAGTTTTGAACCAAAAATCATTATGAAAATGGAGCTAGATACTCTCTCAAGCAAAAAGAGATCATAAAGCTCGAACTCAATTCTAAGATGTTCATATAAACAGAACAATAAGTAAGCAATAAAGTAATTTACACTCGTCTAAGACTTTAACTGATGTCCAGCACTAAATTTTGCCATTTCCATTGCAGACAACATGCTAGTGAATAGCGGATTTAAGGTGGGTCCCGCATTTTTCAAAAATTCAAGCGTCGGTATTAAAGATTCAATCATTCGAAATTGCACCAAATTTCGAAAGGTTCAAAACCAAATGTTAGGCTGAAGACGAACCAAACAAAAGCAGAAGACGAAAGGAAACCCTAATGTCAAAATGACGGTTGGAATCCAGAGGAAAAAAATTTGGACCATTTCTCGATTTGTGCGTGTCATCCTTGCGCAGGGGCCATGCTAATCTTCTCTGTATCGTTCCAATTTTATCGGATGTCCCCGAAGGGACGGTGCCGTCTCGTTCGTGTTCTATTATATCTAAACATTTATTTCTGTAACTAGGCCTTATGGGATTCGTTGGCATAGAACTAGATGCGTGTGACGTGTGATTAGATGGTAGTTGGCCCAGAACTAGACGGTCCTATCGTAACATCGTTTCTGATGCCTTGTTTGTTTGGTAAGCGAGTTTGACAACCCTTGAATTGCGCCGGACTCCAGCACTGAGCCGTAACAACTTGGGTGGGCCTACTGAGTGTCCTACTCAGCCCAAACTAACACTAATACAATAACCCGAAGAAATAAATGTAAGGCTTGCCCTAAGGCCCAACCCCTGAGCAGCCCACAAGCCCATCTAAACAAGACAAGACATAACCTAAAGTAGATCTTCCCACCCTTCAGCCGCAGTTCCTCCTCTTGTTTCCTTCGAAACCCTAGAAACCCAGTACCAGCTGCTGTCGCCTATTATCATCCACCAATCTTCTAATCTGTATTCTGCCTTATTTATTGCCGTCACATCAGGTTCGGAGTTACTGTCCTTACTGGGTTTATTAAAATAATTTTGAAGAATGGGCTTTAGATATCTGTTCTTCAACTTTAAAAGTGTTTAGGATGAATGTGATTTGGTTTCTGTTGTCTCTGGCGTCCTGAATTTGTTATCACGTATTTAGCTGTGTCTAGTGAGTCTATGTTTGTATCAGGAATGAAATAGAGAGTAAGATCATAAATGTTTTGGATCTAGGAAGTCCTCTTCTGAACTGAAAGTAAAATTCTTAATGTTTGGACAAATGACTATCTGTTCTTCACGTACTTATTTTAGGCACCTTACTGGCTTACTCATTAAGAATCCTGTGTTAGGTATCTTTTTAGGAATTCTAGTAGCGAAGCTAGATTATCACTCGGAGTGTGTCAAATTGATTGTCTAACATATGATCCAATCATCATGCTGTGGGGAGTTATACATTTGAACCTTTTTCAATGTCAATAAGAATGAAACATAGGCTTCAGGTATAATGAGTGCTGATTGTAGTAAAGTAATTTGGGATAAATACTTATCAGTTTAGTATAAGTTTAATTGGCGTTTAAGCTAACATATGACTTGTCAGTCCAGATGCATTTTGGTGGTGACGTAGCAATCTACTCTGAATTTAAATTCTTCTCTAACTTCTCTCTTTCCTTAGGAAACCCGCAATTCTCAAAGCATGGCTACTTCTGCTACCCCATCTCGCCAGCTCTCTCAAAAAGAAACTGACATCCAGATGATGTTGGCTGCGGAGGTTCATCTTGGAACCAAGAATTGTGACTTCCAGATGGAGCGATATGTCTTCAAGCGCAGGAGTGATGGTATTCCTCCTTCCCTTGTTCAGATTTCTCCATTTTTTTTCATTTTCTTTTTGTCTTGTTTGGAAATTGTGGATATTAGCTACCATTTGGATTACATTGTTTATTTTAATTGTATATAGTTGACGTTTTACCCTTGGACCCGATTGTTTTGATCAGATTGCAAATTTGTGAATGATGAGCATTGAAATTCAGCTCTTGCAAATTTTTGAATAATTGCATCGAAATTCACTCTATATAATGGTTACCATGAAATATTCTATTGATGGCTGTCGGTTTGATGTTTAGGGATATACATCATCAACTTGGGAAAGACATGGGAAAAGCTGCAGCTGGCAGCCCGGGTCATCGTTGCTATTGAGAATCCCCAGGACATCATTGTACAGTCTGCAAGGCCTTATGGTCAGAGAGCGGTCTTGAAGTTTGCTCAGTACACTGGTGCCCATGCAATTGCCGGAAGGCACACTCCTGGTACCTTCACCAACCAGCTGCAGACATCTTTCAGTGAGCCCCGACTCCTCATCCTTACTGATCCTAGGACGGATCACCAGGTGATTATTTGCTTCCCAATTTAATTTAATTTGATGCCTGGTATAAGTTCTTTGCATGGTTGGTTATCTTTTTGATCCACCAATTGATCTATAATTAATATTATAGAGTTTAGATATCAAATGTAATTGTATATTGAAGGATTATGTTCTTGCCAAAAAAAAGAAAAGGATTATGTTTATTTGCACGATCTTATGCATTATTTTATGCTTGCACTGCTTTTTTTGCTTTGCCCAATTTTTACTCATGAACAAAAGCTCTTAACAGCCTATCAAGGAAGCTGCTCTTGGAAATATCCCTACAATTGCATTTTGTGACACTGACTCGCCAATGAGGTATGTTGATATTGGGATCCCTGCCAACAACAAGGGGAAGCACAGCATAGGATGTCTCTTTTGGCTTTTGGCGAGGATGGTTCTACAGATGCGTGGTACTATTCGTCCTGGTCACAAATGGGATGTGATGGTGAGGAACAAACTAGAAGGCTTGTTTTTTGTAATTATTTCCAGATAGCTAAAATATAATGCAAAATGGGTCGTTCTTTGTATGTGCAGGTGGATTTGTTTTTCTATCGCGAGCCTGAGGAGGCTAAGCCACAAGAGGAAGAAGAAGCAGTTGCTGTACCAGATTATGGACTTACTGATTATGCTGCTGCTCCCCTTGCTGGTGACCAATGGCCTGTTCAAGTTTCTGAGACCCAATGGAACCCTGATGTTCAGCCACCGATTTCAGCAGTTCCTAGTTCCTGGGCCCCAGAACCAGGTAGAACTAAGTTTTCTTCTTGTTTTTTTTATTTTGGTTTATAGAAATTCAACATCATATATTATTCTTGTGGAACTGATTCGTCTGAATGTATGGAAATATGAACATCTAAGTTTTTTCAGTTCTGATTTTGTGCTGGTGGTTGTGTCAGCTGGTGTCGAGTAGGTTTATTTGTTCGGCTAATCAATTTTCTGGAGTAGCTACTTAAATCATTTGACAGTCTGCCCATATTCAATAATGCTTTTTCCGTGTTGTTGGCTTTTAACTAGCAGTTGCAAGCTGTTTTTATCTTATATTGTCATTGGGAGCATTTCCATCTTTGCTTATTTTTTTATTATAAATAACTATTGACCAAAAAACAATTTGTGACGTCAGTTTTTCATACTGACTGGGTTTTTGAATTATGTTAATCTTTTGTTCAATATACAGTTGCTTTAACAGGGGAATGGGATGCTATTCCAGAACCACTGATGACTGCCCCTGTTATTGAGGGTGCTGTTGCTGCTGCTCCTGCTGCTCCTGTTCCAACTGGCTGGGAATGAATGAAGTTTGGTAGGATTTCACTTTTTTGCTCCTTGCCCCCATAATGTTGTGTTAGATTTCGAGGATAGTTTTATTGCTGTTGAGAAATGAACTTGCTTGTTGGCACAGCTTAGTTTAGATACGAGTGTCTGAGAATTTTTTGACTTCGCTGTTGGAGTTCTTTTAAGGGAGATGCTCAAATTTTGATATGGTAACTTTTTCAATTAGAGAAATATTTCATGAATCTCCCAAGTGCAATGACTGGAATCACATATTTCTAATTCTCCTATTGTGGAGGGAGGGTAGGGCAGGTTCTGTGATACCAAACTTTTCTTTGGATTTGAACGCACAGGATTAAAACTAGCCTTCTACTTTTGGCCCCTCTGCTCTGAATATGTTAGGGTTGACTTTTTAGGACCTAAGGAAAGACTCAAGAGTGGAGTTTGAGAGATTCATATAAAGACTCGAATGAGGATAATTGTTCGCCTACTTTGGGTTTTATGCGGCAGAGTCGGATCCTAGATTGTGAAGAAATATAAGAAGGCAGACCTGCTTCGCCATCGTAGGGAAAGGGATATTGACCTTTCTCAAAATGTACAGGTTCTGGAGTACCGGAGGAGCCCCCGCAAGTTATAAAATATAATCAAAGATGAAGAAGATCGAAAAAATAATGGAGGAAACATTTATATGTACTCACTTAGTTGATATGATTTTGAAAAATTCGTTGCGTTTGTTAAAAAAATATTTACCCTAACTAGATTTTGGCCGTTTCACTCATTCTCTTAGAGTAATCTAACAGAAATTTAATAAAGATTATTAAATGGCTACTCAAGTTAAAAAATATAATAAAGATGAAGTTAAAAAATACAATAAAAGATGAAGTTTGAAAATAAAATAAAAGATGGAAGAGATAAGACAAGTTACGAAGATTCAAAGCTTACCCTTTTTTCTTTTCATTTTGTTCTCCTTTCCTCTCGTAAATCTATATTATTTGTTCAGAGAACTTGGTATTTTTAACTCCTCCAGATTAGGGGTTATTTGAATTAGATTTACTCCTTTTACCCAAGTTATATGGATAACCAACTATTAAGAATTTTGAATACAAACCTTAGTCATCCATTCCGGGCGCGTCAGACTTGTATTCCCATGGATAGGGCCACTTACTTGCCGGGGCCTGCTTCTTATCAGGCTTTCCTTGGGCCTTAGGGCCCTTTTGGCTTTAGTTGAATCTTGGCATCATTACTTCCTATGCCAAAACTGGAGTTGCCTCTCTGTTTCCAAATTAGTCCACCGGTGTTTTAGTTCATTTTTAGATTAGCTCTCACTCTGAGACGTAAGCTGCAGTTGATCAGGTGTCAATCTTCTTAATTCACACGTAAATGCCAGCACGGTTTATCATGGAAGTGGTGGCTTAATTGATATTAGTGTTCATGCAAAATTGGACTAGGGGATGGAGGTCTCTTAATCGAACTCCCAACAATGCGAGTTTAGTAATTATGACTCAATGCGGGCATTCCACGACAGGTGTAAAACTGTTATAGTCATGTCCAAGGGAGCTGGTCCCACTTCCTTTTCACTGGTTAGCTTAAAAAATGTAAGTCAAGCATCTACAAGGTTCTGTGCACCCGAAGACTGCCACTAATCCAGTGAATTGAGGAAATTCCTTTTACTTTCAATACTTGATACAAAATTAAAACGTTGCCACACATGAAATACTATCTATCAGCAATGAATAGAATGATTCAAAACATTTCTCTGTCCACTACTAATTTTCTTGGATGATCTTAAACCTCTCAAGCACTACTTTCCCTTCTTTGTACTTCTGGGATTCCTCGTAAGCTCGTTCATGCTTCCAACCCAATCGCTCCCGACAAGCATAGCAGTATACATCAGCAACCTTGTGGAGGCCAGTGAGAAGTTGTCGATCCTCTGCAGGCCCTAACAAAATGTTCATCGCGTGGGAGAACAGAAAGGCTGTCCAGTTACCCGACTACAAAATAGATTTTCATAGATAAAGTGTTGAGAAACACGGAAATCTTGAAGGAACCTTGAACAGCCTGATAGGAAAATTCTGTAAAAAAGTCAAAAAGATTGATTTCACCATGAAAGTTTTGCATATGATATCGTCGTGTCGGGCAACATGGTTCCGGCACTTAAAGCAGCTGTACAACCGCAGTTCATCCCACTCTGCCATTGGAGAGAACCTGCTCGATGCAGATCACTTTACTGCCCCCACAAAGTCAACAAAATCAAGTTTCTCCTGCAAAAGACTCAAAAACACAAGTTCTGGGTTTGGAAAGATGAGTTAAACTGAACACATTGTGGCATCAATGATTGGGGTATGTAGACTAATGAAATGAATAAAAATTGAGATGGGTGATTGAGTGAAGATTCCAAACAAGATAAATGACATTATTAATAAACAAACGGGGGTTGATAAAGACAGGATTAAAAGATGAGCACTGACTTCCATTAGAAATTTAGCACTAAATAAACCAAAAAATTAGCATAGTATTGTACAAGAAGTAACATAATAAAGACAAATTTTTTTTTTTTAAAAAAAAAAAAGGGAAAGAAACTTAGTGATACACATTTCTAATTAGAAGTTCAAAAAACATTAAACAATACTATACTTGTTTCTTCATTAGGAATCAACAACTACCCATCAAAAACGCAAACGGAATATAGCAGAAGAATGTACAAAAGATGAAATTCCAATATTTACAAAATTATCAAACGCCTCACATTTAATTTTGACCTCAAGTAAACTTTGGTGGGTGTGTGTGTGTGTGTGAGAGAGAGAGAAAAGTCTTATACCTTCTGTTAGCATGTAGTAGGGTTTTGAGTCTCTAAAGGGAGCTTACCAAAAACGGAAAACACAAGAAATATTGCCGAAAATTTTTGATGAAAAATTTAGGGGCATAAATGAAAATAATTCTAAGTACCGTGCATCAATGAAGAAAATCTAGAAATTCAAGGGACATAATAGAAAGAGTATTATTTCTTCCAAAGTCCAAAGTCCAAAGTCCAGACACTGTTGGAGGATCTCGTTATAGTGACTAAAACTATAAGAAGAGCTCCAATTTGGGTTTTACATAAACCCATAACACCTCGTACCAAATACTCCGTCTTGGCCAGAATTCATTGGGGCATCGTTTGTCAAATTCCTTCGAATCCAACGCGATCGGGATTCTTCAGATTTTGCGTATGTACACTATCATTGTCCAGAATTTTCGCTTTTTTTGTATTGGATGTACTGTGTAGTAGTGAATGCGAATTCAAATTGCCTTTGTAACGGCTTCTTCTCCAACAGTTTCTTGTAAATGCGATGAATTTTCGTGGTTTCTAATGTTAAATGCTGCACGAGAAAGAGAAGGGAAAGTGGTCTGCCCAAAAACAAAAGGCTCATCTATTTCAAGGATTTTTGTTTTATATTTTTCAAAATATTGTTCTTGGAGCCAGGTTTCCCTTGTGGTGTAATAACCCCAGCCCAGTGTAGTCTCTCACAAGTCACAATAACAAGGTCACAAAAATGTGCGTGCAGAGAAAGGTTAATTAATTAGTGCCGTTATATAATTTAATTAAGGACAGCATTCATGTGAACCCCAAAACGATCTGAACTTTTACCATGAGGCGTGTAATAGTTATGGTTGCCCTTTATCAATAAGGTTGATGTAGTGCTCCCTCACAATAGTTCTTCTATTAAGGGTTTGTCATCTGACTTCTTGATTTCTTAACATTGTAAATGTGCAATGCACTGTTTTGAGTCATTTAGTGAAATATTAGTCCATAATTGCAGATGTGCAAACATGATAGGAATGGATTGAGAGAAATGAATGAGAAAAAAAAAAAAAAAAGATGAATGAGAATGGTTTGCATTAGAAGCTGATAGAACTATAAATAATTGAATGTCGGCTAACGATGCATGTCCAAGTGAGCACAATATATTGAAGTGTTCATAAAAAATGCAGTAAGAGGTATCCGGCTAGAAGTTGATAGCAAAATGGAATTTTGTCCAACTTGCGGGAACATGCTGCTGTATGAGTCAGCCGATACTGGCCGCCCTGCTAGATTCTTCTGTCCAACATGTCCCTATGTATGCTACATGGAGAGCAAGGTATAGTCCCTTTAATGCATCACTGCACTTAACTGATTAGTACGTGGAAGGTCTCTAGTTCTACTTTTGTGCAGTTTGTATTATATTCTATATGATTTCTACAGATGTATGTGTGGTTTCACAATTGCAGGTTAAGATAAAGAAAAAGCAACGTCTGGTTAAGAAAGATTTAGAACCTGTCATCACCGATGATGACATGAAGAATGCATCTCATACTGATGGTGCGCCTCTTGTGCAACTTTTGTGTTGGGTAGATTGTTTAAGTTTTTGTTTGTGTATTTTTTTTTTCTTTTCACTCTATTTATTTCTGTGTAATGGACTAAGCTAGTAAATCAACTGAATTCTGGAAGAATATTGGTGATAACTGGTCAGTCATTTATTTCATTGAGAATTAACTTGTCTTGTGATGTATTCCATTTAAGTAGAGTTAGAATGGGATATCAGGGGAAGAGTAAATCTCTCGGAAAATGTAACAGCAAATGATAGTGATAGAATAGTTTTGTGAAAAAGTGTTATTAGCTCATAGACTTTTGAATCTACACATAATGGCTAGTTCTCTTACTGTTTCCATTTCACTTCTGTTACTGATATCCTATAAATTGCTTCATATCTCTTTTTATCAACTAAGGCATCTACATGACTCAAAAGAAAGAAAGAGGAAAAACTTAGTTTTGAGGTTGTATGTTTATGACAATTCTATCTGATAAAACTGTGGTGATCCTGTCAAGGTCCACATTTTAGTTTGTGAACTGGGTTTGTGTTAGCTGCTTTTTCTCTCTAACCCCCCCCCCCTCTCTCTCTCTCTCTCTCTTCCTTTTGTGTTCTGCACCTCTCTTCTTATAATCCCCGTTGCTGCTGTTAAATTTGTTTCTTCTGTGTATGAGTTGAAGTTCATCAATCTGGTGCTGAAATATTGCATATACTTATGTGCCTTAGCTAAACAGTTGAACTTTTGGTTATGCTACTTTTTATTATTATTGTTGTTTGTTTCTGTTGACTCTGATATTTTTTGCCCCTGTTTCCAAGAGAAAATTGTTTCCGGTTTGCTTTTTTTTTTTTATTTTTTTCTTATGGGTGTTGTAGGATTGTACAGGAGTAAAACAGTAAACAAACGACTGCTTAATGTTTTGGTGTTCTAGTTATTCCAATGAGAAATCCAGTATCCCAGTCACGACATGATATAGTTTATAGTTACCAATGAGCTTCTGAAGGATTTGATGAATAGAAGTCAGTTGGGATGGTTTGGCCAGGTGCAGCGATGCCAATCATGCCCTGATATATTTTAGTTGAATATCTTCTTCAGATGAGGACTCCAGAAAGCCATCATTTTGGAACTTGGGATGATGTGTGATTTAGAGGAATTTGCCGTTGTTCCTTAGGCTCAAGTGGTAACAGTGCCTCTGAAGAAGAAAGAAAAAAAAAAAAAAAAAAACCAGTATCAGGTGGAATGAGAGTCACGACATGATATAGTTTATTTTACCAGATGAGCTTCTGAAGGATTTGATGAATAGAAGAATGTAGCAGTGGGATTTTGTCACCAGGTGCTAGCGATGCCAATCATGCCCTGATATATTTTAGAGCTTTAATATTAAGACATCTTTCAGATGAGGACTCCAGAATGCCATCAAATTTTGGAACTTGGGATGATGTGTGATTTAGAGGAATTTGCCGTTGTTCCTTAGGCTCAAGTGGTAAATCAGGTGCTCGAAGAAAAGAAAGAAAAAAAAAGGATGAAGTTTAAACAGGTGGAATGAGATTGTGATGGGACATTTTGAGAATTAGGTTACACAGGTGATTGAATGTAGCAGTGCAACGGTTTTGTCACATTCGCTAGTTGGATTAGGGGGAGGTGAGAGCTTTACAGGATTAAGACATCTTTCACTCGCTAGGTATGCGAGAAATATTGTTCTTGGACTTTTTCCAGAGTTATGCATCTTTGGCTTTGGTACTTAATTTATCTTTCTTAACTAGATAGAAAAATATTTATATTGAATATTTAACCATGATTGATTATTTGGTGCTCCAAGCTGGAAGATGAAGCATTAATCCTTTTCTTATTGCTAGCTTCAAAATTCTTGTTGAAGTTTTCTTGATGCTGCTTCCACGAAAACTTTTTTCTTCCGTGTAGAGTTCTTTTAAGAGACTAGGTCTAAATACTGCAAATTTGTGCTTGTTTTTGTTTTTAGTGGACCTTTGTTTCTTACCTGCCTCTTCCCCCCTCACCCCTCCCATCTGTTTTTCTTGTAAATGTGGCAGCAACATGCCCGAGATGTGGTCATGGAAGGGCTGCTTACGTACAATTTCAGACTAGATCAGCTGATGAGCCGGCAACAACATTTTATACGTGCTTGAACGAGTCTTGTAGACAAAAATGGCGAGAGGATTAAGTACTCTGTTTTTGTATGCGTTTCTTTTGTTCCTACCAGGCTGTACAAGGAGATCTTTGCTCTCTTAAGTTATGTATCTCTTCAATTTCCAAAGGCACGATTTTTCGTTAGCCACAAGTTTGGCAGAAAAGTTTTGCACGAATCAAACTTGGTTTGAATTAGTTGACTATGGTATATTGGGTCTGATTCCTGTTTTCGTTTGCTTTTTGATTTCTTTTGTAATCTCTTATCATTTTTCCAATGCATGAATTGTTGTCTCTTTTGTTCCTGACATCCTGACATGTGAAGGCCGTTCATGTATGCACGAACATCAGTCCTAGACATGACAGTTGCACTAAAATAAATTAAGTCAAAGGATAAACTAGGCACACAGAGAGAGAGAGAGAGCTTGCGCATCTGTAAGGCAAATGCTGCTTGAAGATTCTGACCCTGATTTCAGGGTTCAGGCTTCAGCTCATTCTTCAAAAGACTGAATCATTGAATTCCAATAACCAATCAGCAAAGAGTTTGACATGTGCAATGCTCACAAGCAAATGTGGAGAAAGAACGAATGATCAACAAATTCGGGATCTTATTTGCACTCAAGAACAATGTCAATAGGAGCGAACCTAAAAGCACGAAATTTAAATTGAAGAAGGATCACGACTTCCGCTAAAAAAGAGCCGCATCCTATGCTTAGTCTCCAATCAATATAATCACAGCCCTTGAGAGGAATTTTGAAGGACCTTGTGGACAAGAATGAAACAACTTGAACAAGAGAAGAAGCTAAAAAAAAAATGGTCAGTGAATACTCTTAATCAATGGACAGCCAACTTCTTCTTAGCTATCCAACGCCGTTTGGTAGCCTCCAATGCTTCTTCCCTTATCCTAGAAAGCTCCTGAAACCAATGTTGATACTGTGACTCTATGGTATCAAGTTCCATCTTTAGCTCGGCATCTGTATCTTTGTCTGCTAGGGACAAGGACGAGCAGCTGCTTGTCAGACTCATAATATTTGACGTTCCACTTTGAACAGGCAATGACAACTCTCGGTTCCTCACAAATTCATTCACGACTGATTCTGCACCACTGCTATCCATTCGTTGCAATCTGCAGTCATCATAATATGTATCCCCAAGCCCTAGTTCAGAGAACGAGCCACTAAAAACTTTATAGCTTCCTTCGATGTTGCAATCAACAGATTCAGATGCTTTGTCACTTTTGGCAGAAGCATCTTCTACCAGCATCTCTGAAACAACTGAAGCTTGTGAATGTTGATCTTCAAAGTTAGCCAAACTTGGAGAAGAATTATAGTCACCATGGAAAATAGTATTGTCAGGATTATCGCACACACTACCTTCTTGAGCCTGTACACCAACTTCCTGAGGACATAAATTTAACCCAGAGAAAACATCTTGCTCAACCACCAAACCAGCTGGAACACTTGTTCGCATTGAATCCCACAGACATGCCCTTGATGTTTTGCCATCATGAAATACTTGGGAAACATCATAGGGAGTTACTACTCTACCTGACTTATAAGAGGAGGGCTTCCACACAGGTAAAAGTTTCATTATCAAGTAATCAATAAAATCAGCTATGAATGTTACATCATGATCAGCTAAATCCAGATGTTCAACCATCTCACTGGCCACTGAAAGTGCAGTATCTGTATCAAGGTAAAAGACAAAGTGTATATTCCTCACTCGACCTGCAAATAATGAAACCATATCCATTTTACAACACTATGAAACAGGAGTACTGATTAATGACCGCAGTGCATGTTCTCTTCCACCATCAAGAAAATAAAAAACAACATAAACAGAAAAGTGCATACTCACCAAAAGAGTCAGCAATACGCAAAGTCAAGGACACAGAGTTGTCATCATTTTTCTTCCCTCTTAACCTAAATTCATTGTTCTTGTTTGTCCTCTGAAATTCCAAAACTGGACAGCATGGACTCGCAATGTTGCTTTCTGTACCAGTGCTTAAAGATAGCTTCTTATAGTCAGAATCTATGTCCATGGAATGAGAGCCAGACTTGGAAAAACTATTTGAATTGGGACTTTGGTCAGGTAGCTGTAAGGGATCACGGACAGGGTTCTTTGCATTCTCAACTTGAAGGAAGTGGTCTTGGAGAAGCTCATTCGCGGACAATCTTTCAGAAACTGGAACCAGGCACTTCTCAATAAACTCCTTAATTTGGGGATCACTCACCTTACTAAGCGAAGCAGGTTTAATGCCCTGTACAGAATGCATCCAAATTGGAATCAGATGTTTGCTTAAAGGTTTCATTGTTGGATGGTATGATGTTAGACCAACGGTTGCTTAACTTACAGATGTAACCTTCTTATAGATTTGGGCAGGGTTTTTGCATTCGCTATATGGATACTCAAAAGTAACCATCTCCAACATGCACATCCCAAATGAATATACGTCAACAAGTTCATTGTATTCCTCGTCATACAGCTCAGGAGCCATAAACTCAGGAGTCCCTAATTGTTAACCAGGGAAAAGTTCACCACTCATCAAGTCTGTAAGATCAAAGGGAGAGCCTGAGAAGGAATAAATTCCTTACCAATCACACTTCGAGCAGTAGGCTGCTGCATCTCAATTGCCAACCCTAGGTCTCCAATCTTAACTTCTCCATGATTTCCATTAACAAAGATGTTGTCACATTTTAAGTCCCTGTGGATAATAGGTGGGTTGTGACTGTGAAGATAAACTAAACCTCGGAGAATCTGCCTCGCCCAATTCTTTATGGCCTTCATATCAACATTTTTGTGCTTCTCACGATATCTGAGTACCAAAAGGTATCAATCACACATAATACTACCACACAATGCGAAGACAGAATAGGAAACAATGAAGAAAACTTACTGCCTCAGACACCCTGATGTGAAGAGCTCTGTTATCATGTTCACAGTTTTCTTCTTATCATCCACCCAGGAATTATAGAACTTAATGATGTTATCATGTTTCAATAATTTCAGCAGATGAACCTCAGAATACAACTTTTCCAAATCTTCTGGTGACCGCAAAACATCATCGATCCTTACTTGGTTCCAAGCTACTTCTATTCCATCAACTTCATCAAATGCCTTAAAACTGAAAAAGAGAAATCAGGAATACCAAGTACAACCACTCCTGAAGCTGGTGTCCCTTGAAAGAATAATTTACTTCGAAAATAAATGAAAATTTAAAACTCAAAAATATAGAGAGAGAAAGAGAGAGTTTTCAAGAACCGTACACAGTCTTGAAAGCGCCTTTGCCTAAAATTTCACTGTACTGTAACACAGGAAAAAAGAATGAAAAAAGGAAAAACTTAATGACCATAGAAGCAAGGACAAAAAAGATTGATCTTATCTCCAAAAAAGAATAAAACTACCAATCTAAATCCCAATATTTTCTTTTTCTTGCCAGTGGCAAAGATGAAGACAAGAGCTTCCAGGTATTGAATCGTCTATAGCTACTTCAAATATAGGCATGACTCATTACTCAATCTGTTGATATAAACATGAAAAGAAGTAATCAAAATCTAAATTCTAATCTGATGCATCAGCAAAAACTTGGAATCATACATATAGTTTTAAAAAGACTAGCATGCTGATAAAAACTCAATTTCCAAACATGTGGCACTGATGACATAGAATGAAAGGAAGGCTCCTACAAAACCAACTACGGATAGTCACATCAATCATGGGCTAGAGTGATTAGCATCCACCTCACATCAGAATTACAAGGTTCCAGTTTTACCAACAGATTTCCCCCAAATGAAAAATTGACCATTGCTTTATGCTAATGCATACCAAGGCTAGTGAAAACTGGTTGATATTTGGAGCTAGGACGACGAACTAATCAAACAATCTTGAAGTAAACAGTCTCTTCTTTTGCGTTTAATTACGCTCAACTCTTCAATTCTTCTTACACATCGAAGATGAGACATTATTGCAGGAAATATATGTATTACAGAACTGTTTCTTTTCACTGATACAACTATGTACTTTTAACTATCCAAGTGATGGAAAGGAATAATGGGAATAAGAAATTTTTTTAATTTTTTTTTTTTCATATAAGTAAGAAATGAGAACAAGAAAATGAAGTTATCTTTTGTATTGATTCCACCTCTTGTCATGAAAAGACCAGGAAGAAACGAATAGGAAACAGTTATGCTTAAATGAGTCGCACTCAAAGATGTTGATAATGAACAATCTTTGCCACAGAAACCAAATTGCTGATCAGCAATAACACGACAACCCTACTCGGTTTATTTAACAGAAAAAAACAAAGAAAGACGGCAAACAACGGAGGAGGTGTGTAGCTGCCTGCTGATGTAAGCCAAAGAAATTGCAATGATAACTTAAAAACCTCAACCATCATACAAAATTTCCAGCCCCGTGAATCATAAACATAAAGCAACATATTGTAATCATCCAATCAAGAATTAGGGTAGCACGAAATACCCGAACGTATCGACCCGTAGGATCTTTCTCTAGATATTCGGCCACGGTCTCAGAAGGTTCAACCATTGTCCCAAACATTCCTTCACTTGCCGGAATTACCAATCGGCCACTAGATTTCATTCCTGCCAAGAACCAAACATCTAGCAGAACAACAAGGATTCGAAATGTTTATTTTCCTCTTCTGTTTCTATCTCTATAGTTTCTTATATTCCAATTGGCGGGACAATTAGGTTTTTTTTTTTTTGGGGGTCGGTTTGGGTTGTGGGGGTGTTCAAGACCAATCAAAGCAATTCCAGCAGATCAAGCCCGACAAGAAATTGAAAATGAAGACGCTCAGAGAAGGCTTCGGAGGCAATGCAGAAGGAATCGAATAACGATTGCGAGCGGCATCGCCATTCGACTACTGAGCCTGCAGAAGCCAAACTCACCGCTCCAACTTCCATGCCGCGCATTCTATTCATCGTCGCACCAGTCCTAGCAAGACCCAATTCTCAATTACCATTTCTTCACCAACCAGGTCCCAACCACTCCCCCCAACAAACAAACAAAAAAAATCCTGAAAAAACTGAAAGAAATTGACCCAAATTTAGTTGGAAAAAAAAAAAAGGGGGAAAAAACCAACCGATAGACCTAATGAGTTTGCGCAGAAACAGAGTGAGAGGTAAAGAGAGAGAGAGATTGTTGGGAAAGATAGCACACGAGACCGAACTAGCGGGAAGTGCGGGAGAGGAGGCAGGAACAAACACTTGGATGGTTCATAACCAACGGTTTGAGAGTTTTTAAACGGTTTGAGAGTTTCTTAACACAATCAACAGGAATCTCTCTAATTTGCATAGATGGTTCAATTTCGAGGAATGCGAACTTACGATCAGATCCACATTGCTCTTTATTGCTAGATGATTCACATAGGAGGGAAATAGAAATAACCTTACAATGAGATCTACAGAGGGCCGAACAAAATCAGACCGCAGACCGGACTGAACCGCAAAATCAGACTGGATTTGCAATCCGGTCCAATCTTGATTATGTAGTCCGGTCCGGTCCGGACCAGACCGGATTTATTAATATAAATTAAAAAAATATTTTTTTTTTTATATTTTTTTAATGCAAATTACAAACTTAAAAAGTTTAGTTTAAACCTAAACTAAAACTCTAAGTTTTTACATGTCCTTCCCCCTTTGAAATTAACCTAAAAAAATGAAAAAATGAAACCAGTGGTCCAGAATGGACCGCATTAAACCGGTCCGGTCCTTTTATATAAGCACAATCGAAAATCCAGTCCGACCGAATTCCAGTCCAAAAATCGGATTGGATTTCCTGTTGTGCAGCCCTAATCTACACTGATAATGAATGTTGTAAAACTCATATGTTGTATCTATCTCTTAAATTAAACTATCCAATTATACTAGTAAATTAAAGAGTATATTTGTTCCACATTTTCACATGTAGCTAAAGTGGGCATATTTTTTCCATTTGAATTTTGGAAAATGGGTGAGTTTTAAAGTCAGTTTGCTTACTTGTATAATACGTTTTGTAATTTGTTTTACTTGTTTTCAAATATTTAACAAGCACCTGAAAATGAGGTCAAAGCTTTATTATTTTTTAGAAAACAAAATAAGCTCAAAATTTGTGTAAACCAAGGATTTTCTGTACAAATATAAATTGTGCAAATCTATGCAAAGTAACATTGTGATCTAAATAAACAAATCCAATATTTTAAGGCGAGTCACGCCATTTAGTCAAACTAAGGCTAGTCAGGTCATTTTATTTCTTCACCTCATTAAATGAGATGATTAGCCATAGAACATTAGATTTATTTATTTCAATCACAGCAGTCACTCTATATGACTTTGCACAATTTGACTTTACACATAATTTGTTCTCCACTGGTAGCACTCATTTGTCATGACCATCAAAGCTCCATGTATCTATAATAGAATGTCTCCATGTCGCCATCCCAGCCAATCTATCGTTTTGGTTTCATTGAATTTTCTTGTAATGTGGGAAGCTTGTGTTCTATGATTGCAATTAGGTGATGAAAGTCATTAGGCACTAATCACAAAAATAAAAGTACATTATACTGAACTAATGACAAGTGCGAGAGAGGAGGTGGCAACAAACACTTTGATGGTTCATAACTAGGACTGTAAACGAGTCGAGCCGAGCCGAGTTGTGAATATTTGAGTTCGACTCGTTTAACACATATTAGAGCTCGAACTTGAAAATCCCTGTTCGAACTCGGCGCATTAAATTTTAAATGAGTTCGAGCTTGAGCTCATTTAGTATTTTTAAAGTTAGGGAGAACTTTTTCAAAATTTGAAATTACCATACTTTTGGCAATCAAAATTTTGGCCCCAATTAAAAAAAATTATAAAATAATCTCTCTCCTCATCAAATTATTCTTTTTTATTATAATATTCATTTAAATCTTCTACCTCTTTACTTTTTTACCAACTCCCATAAACTATTTTTACTTTTTTACCAACCTCATACCCAAAATTTTAACCACCCCAAAAATTTTAATAGTCAAAACACTTATGATTATCACAACAAAAATGACTAAATGATCTAGTTTAAGTAAGTAAAATAAACAATAATATGTACTAACCAATAGAAGTATACTAGGAAATAATAGGGTATTTTTCACCCTATAAATTTAGGCTTTCACAAAAAAAGATAGCCTGCTGTAACACCCAGCTCTTTTGCACCTATTTGGTATATATGTGAGATAATATAAATAGTACGTTGTGGAATTTTCTTACTTCAATTATTCTTCGTACATCTTTAATTCTCCTCCATTTACACCTAGGTGATTATATTTGTTTTTATATCATTGATGTAACGCCCCTTCCTTGTATAGAGCTATAGTATATAGTGCTCATGTGAAATTTTTTATTTGTGTTTACATTCAAGAAGGTAATTGGGATGATCGGGGCAAGCCTGTAAAATCCTGGTAAGACAGGTCTGAGTGCTGCACGCCCGGGATGATTAGACGAGCAGTTTGAGTTTTCCCCCGAGTAGTTTAGTTCTCGACCCCGAGCAGTTTGAGTTTCGACCCCGAGCCCTGACCCCGGGCTATTTGAGCTTCCGGTATGCCCAAATTCTACGTTGGTTTAAGCTTCCTTTTGCATGCTACTTTTTACGTGTCCTAACCTTATGCGTGCATTAAATGCACTCTTATCCCATTTTACGTTTTACTTTTCTCCTTCTTATCTGACCGCCTAGATGAAGTTTGGCCATTGGCTCTTTCTTTTTGACGTGTTGCTTGCAAAATAGATGTACGAGATGAATATTCTGGTGGCAGCAGACGTGTACAATCTCGCTATCTTTCTCTAATGATTGGGTCTATACTATAGACTGGTAGGGGGGAGTTCACCGTGAATTCGTTGTTTTCTGCTTAAGTTTTCAACTAGAAGAATAAAAGAGAGAGACGTGGAGTGGACCTGGTACTCGAGCATAAAGAAACTGAGAACTTTCACCAAACTGATAGAGAGAAAGGAAGGGAGAGTGACGTGAGAGAGACCAGCTGACCGAAGGAAAAGAGGAAGGAGGAAGGAGAAACCAAAGGGAAAAGAGACCGAGGTAGTCTCGGTCTGCACCTTTTCCTTCCCTTAGCTTTTATCTTTTCTTTTTCTAACGTAGTGTCTTATTGTTTTTAGGTGTTTTTATTCAAGGAAAGGCAGTATAAACTCGATTGAGGTAAGGTGAGCCAAGTTACATTACGGGGGAGCCAAGTTACATTACGGGGGATTAGTAGTAAGGGGAGAAATGCTTTTAAGGGTCACGACTTATAGACTGATGAGCCCGGGGAGTTTTGCTCTTTCTTTTGGGAATAGTCATATGCATGTAGGAGCAATAATGAGGAAAGTGGAAAAAGAAATACATAAGTTGAATATCCTGACCTAGGGGCCCTAGATCCTTGAACACCAGTCCTCAGTGGATTTAGAAAAACTCTTTTATACATGTCCAGAGAAAACCTTTATTTTTGCATGGTCGGGGAAGATGTTTTTGAAAGCCTTTGTGTTGCATGGCCAGGGGAGATATTTTTGAAGGCCTTGTTTTTACATGCCTGGGAAGGACTTGTTGTTCTTATATACCAAGAAATTTGTTTTGCACGCTCGGAAAAGACCTTTGTTTTAATACCGAGAAGAGCTTAATAAAACGTACTCAGGGAGCCTTTTTGCTGTCTACCCAGGAAGTTTTATTAAGCATGCTCGGGGAGCCTTTTATAAAACGTACCGGGGAGCCTTTTATAAAACGTACCCGGGAGCCTTTTTGCTATCTACCCGGGAAGTTTTAATAAGCATGCTTGGGAAGCCTCTTTTTATAATGCCCGGGAAGTTTTTAAATGAAAATGCCGGGAGGATTTTCTTTTGAAACTAGTCAAGAGCTCTAAAATCCTTTCTTTTAAATACAGCCAGTCCTTATTGGTTTAGCAATAAATAAAAATAACTTAATTGTATAAGTTGTTGGACTTGCCTATTAACAGCATGTGGTACGTGTTAGGTTGACCGAGTCTAATGCATGAATATCATGAAATGAACACTTACCTTTTGGAAGCTTATGGTCACTTATGGATTAAAAAAAGTTATTGTGAATTTAGATTGCTTTATTTTATATGCATTTTATATGACAATTGGTCCATGAAATCTATTGCTCATTTTGAGTTAAGTGATTTTTAATAAAGCATATGATACATGTTGCATCATGTCATGAGTCATGTCATGGGTGTGGAAAATTTAATAACGAAATGATAGAAAGGGAAATGAAACCCATACCCAGAGGTGGTCCGATGACAGGGTGACGGTACTAATTACAGTGGGATAGTGCAAGCCGCCACTGAAAGGATAGTGGTTGGTATCCCTGGTGTGAAACAATATACGCTTGACAGGGTCCTGGTGCGGGGCACGGGACAGTCCCAGAGGAGAGGAGGGACGCACAACCCTGACTCTGGGGGTTAAACAGAGCGATGAAAGGACACCTCGACAGACAGAAAGAGGAAAGAAAGAAAGAAAGTACAGTGACCGGGAAACAGATGCATCATTCCTACATTGCATCATTTTCCTGTTTAGTGTTATTGATGCTTATCTATTTTGCGTGGCATATTCTTTTTTTTCCCCCTTTACTGAGTCAATAGGACTCACCCCTTTTATGTTTAATCTCTTGTATGTACTGCCGTGGACATCGGACATATCAGATGCTGACATTTATGAGCGAGCAGACTTTGGATGTTGATCCCTACATAGTAGTGGTTAAATTATGGACTTATGTCACCGAATCTTTTGAGGTATTCGTGGGGTACGAGCCCCAATGGTACCTCAAGGATCCACCTGCATCTCCAGTTCCTCGAATTGAAGATTTCGGTTTGGTCGATGTTGATCCGGCTCTTCTGCACGTTGTCCTCCTCCACCGGTGCCACCAGTGGAGGGCAACGGGGATAATGAGATTATTGACCTAACCTCCGACACTGAGTCAGAGATTGACTAGACATCAGTGGTAGTCATTTTTTTTGTTTTAGGTCCTGTTACTGTTAGCCGGTTTCATGGATGTGGTAAGGACAGAAAGTTGTAGACAACTTCCGTTTTTGTATTTATTATCTCGTTACTTTTGTATCTTCGTAAAGGGTTTTTGTTCTTTGTAAAGTGCTACCAGTATAAAAAAATCAATATGTATGTGTAATTCCTTTTATTCTGTCCCTCCTTACGCCACAACCTACTTTCAATTTTTTTAACTGTAATTTTGACATCTCCTTAATTAATCCATTTTATTTTCCCTATTTAATTCAGTGTGACTTGTTTGTTAAATCCCTGAAAACTATTATTTTTCCTTCCTTAATATACTTATACATCTCCTTAATTCAGTGTGACTTGTTTGTTAAATCAGGAGATGTGAACCTGAATCAGGAACAGGGACAAACGACTTCTGGGTCCAATGCGGAAGAGGTGCTCGAAGTTTAGCGGGTTTCATGGCTCAACAAATGAACCAGAACCCCAATCACCATGAGGAACGTATCGAAGGGTGTTCCTTTGACCAATTTAACCGTCAGCATCCTGCTGTATTTAACGGCAAGACTGACCCAATATCTGCTGAGAATTGGATTTTGGATATCGGGGAATTGTTTAAAGTGTTGGGTTGCACTGATGAGCAGAAGGTGATATATGCTGCTTATAAGCTGTCTGGGGAAGCAAAACGATGGTGGCTATCTAGGAGCGTGTTACTGGAGCAAGAGCTTCAGGGAGCACCAATTACTTGGGAGAGGTTCAAGGTGGAATTTTTAAACCGTATTTTCCTAGATCGGCTCGGGAAGTTAAGGCGAGGGAATTTTCTAATTTGGTGCAAGGGTCGTTGTCCGTAGAAGGAGTATGTGATTCATGGAGTTATCGTGTTTCGCCTCTCATCTGATTCCCGATGAGGAAAAGAAAGCACGAAGGTTCGAGGAAGGACTACATCCGAAAATCTTTGATCGAGTATGTAGTCATAATTTTAATAATTGGCCGAATTGGTGGAGCGAGCTGCTATAGTGGAATGTAGCATCCAGAGGAATGCGGCGTTTTATGACCGACAGAAAAAGCGTCCTCCACAGCAAGGAAGTGGTTTTCGAGATCAGCCCCAGGCCAAGAGGTTTGTTCATAGTGGTGGCCAGTGGAAGGGCCAAGGAAGTAATGCTGGAGGTAATACTCCATTTAAGGGTAATCAAGGAGCGCTTTGCCCCCATTGTAAGAGGTTCCACCCCGGACAAGAATGTCGTATGGCAAACGGGACTTGCTTCATATGTGGTCGTCCGGGACATTACGCTCGGGACTGCCCTAGTAAGCAGAATGGACCCTCTCGTGTGCAGCCCCAAAGTACCAGTAAGGAACGGCAAAGAGCCATAAATCGTGGAAGACAGCAGCAAAATACTGTCCCCGCTCGTGTTTTTGCCCTGACAGCAGAGGATGAAGAGACAAATGATGCGGTGGTGTCAGGTATCTTTTTCCTACCTCATGGGGCTGTAACTGTTTTGTTTGATTCAGGTGCTACGCATTCTTTTGTTTCTTATGATTGTGGTTTGATAAGTGGGGCAAAGTTGGAACCCTTAGAACCGGTATTGGAGGTAGCCACTCCAGTAGGGGTAGCGAAAATATGTGACAGAGTAGTTAAGGCCTTTCCCATGCCAATAGGAGAGGTGGTTATGCCGGTGGATTTGATTCTTTTGCATATGGTAGAGTTTGATATTATTCTCGGCATGGATTGGTTGGCCACATATCATGCCTCTGTTGATTGTTTTAATAAGGAAGTGATATTTAGAATACCAGGCCGAGAGGAGTATAGATACAAGAGTTCTCGGGAAAAGCAGTGCCTCGGGTTGTATCAGCATTGCAAGCTCGGAAGTTGATTTGAAAGGTGCCTAGGGACTTTTAGTCTCAGTGGTGGAGGTGAAGAAGGAAGAGAAGGGAATTGATTCCATTTTAGTAGTGAAGGAATTTCGGATGTATTTCCTGACGAGTTACCGGGTTTACCCCCGGAAAGAGAGATTCAATTTGAGATTGAGGTGGTACCGGGAACAGTTCCAATATCAAAAGCGCCGTATCGTATGGCGCCGGCCGAGTTGAAGGAATTGAAAACGCAGCTGCAGGATCTTTTGGAGCGAGGTTATATTAGACCTAGTGTATCACCATGGGGAGCTCCGGTGTTGTTTGTGAAGAAGAAGGACGGAACTCTCAGAATGTGTATTGATTATCGCGAGTTAAATCAGGTGACAGTGAAAAATAAGTACCCATTACCGCGTATAGATGATTTATTTGATCAATTAAAGGGAGCGGAGTCTTCTCAAAGATAGATTTGCGGTCTGGATACCATCAGTTAAGAATAAAAGGGAGGATATTCCAAAGTCGGCATTTCGACTCGATATGGTCACTTGAGTTCTTAGTAATGCCATTCGGATTGACGAATGCACCTGCTGCTTTTATGGATTTGATGAATAGAGTGTTTCGGGAGTTCTTGGATCGTTTTGTGGTAGTTTTTATTGATGATATTTTGATTTATTCAAAGGACCGAGGAGCACGAAAAGCATTTATGCTTGGTACTACAAAAGTTGCGAGAGAAGCAATTGTATGCCAAATTATCGAAGTGTGATTTTTTGGAACAAGTGTCATTTTTGGGGCACATTGTGTCAAGTCAAGGCATCTCAGTGGACCCAAGCAAGATAGAGGCAGTCATGGATTGGCCAAGGCCGGTCAACGTCCACAAAATTCGCAGTTTCTTGGGATTAGCAGGGTACTACAGGAGATTTGTAGAAGGATTTTCTAAGTTAGCTGCCCCGTTAACTGCCTTGACTAGGAAGGATGTAAAGTATGTATGGACCGAAGAATGTGAGAAGAGTTTTCAGGAGCTAAAGAAGAAATTGGTGACAGCCCCTGTGTTGACCTTGCCCACTGAGGGTGAAGATTTTGTGATTTTCAGTGACGCATCTCGGAAAGGACTAGGTTGTGTATTGATGCAAAAGGATAAAGTTATTGCCTATGCATCTCGCAATTGAAGCGTCATGAGGAGAATTACCCCACCCATGATCTGGAATTAGTGGCGGTGGTATTTGCTTGAAGATATGGAGACATTATCTGTATGGAGTACAATGTGAGATATTCGCAGATCACAAGAGCTTAAAATATTTCTTTACTCAGAAGGAGCTCAACATGAGGCAAAGGAGATGGCTGGAATTGATCAAGGATTATGACTGTTCAATTAATTATCATGCAGGGAAGGCTAATGTAGTTGCTGATGCTTTAAGCCGGAAGGTAGTAAGGAAAGAAATAAAGGATGATATGGAGAGGAATGATATTGAACTTCTCTTGCAAGGAGAAACGACAAGGTTGGCCTGTTGATCCAACCTACCCTCATTGAAAGAATTAAGGAGAGTCAGCAACAAGACTTGTTTGTAAGGAGAATTGTGGCAGAGCTGGAATCAGGCACGAAGGACAATTTTGTACTATCTGGAGATGGGACCCTTTATTTTCAGCGGCGTTTGGTAGTACCTGAAGATAAGGAATTCGAGAAAGTCTTTTGGGAGAAGCTCACAAGTCGATGTTTTCTATTCATCCGGGTAGTACTAAGATGTATCGGGATCTTAAGGAGAAATTTTGGTGGAACGGAATGAAGAAAGATATTGCTGATTATGTGAGTCGCTGTTTGACATGTCAGCAAGTTAAGGCAAACATCAGAAACCCACCGGATTATTGCAGCCATTGGAGATACCCGTTTGGAAGTGGGACGAAATAACAATGGATTTGGTGACGGGATTACCAAAAGCACCAACGGGACAAGATGCTGTATGGGTAATAGTAGATCGATTAACAAAGTCGGCTCATTTCCTTCCGATCAAAGTTACTTATTCAGCAGAAAAGTTGGCTGAGTTGTATATTCAGGAGATAGTGCGATTACATGGAATTCCGAAGTCCATAGTGTCGGACAGAGATACCCGCTTTACTTCCCGAGTTTGGGAAGGTTTTCAAAAGGCAATGGGTACTCAGTTGAAATTTAGTACAGCTTTCCACCCTCAAACGGACGGACAGTCGGAGAGGACGATTCAGATACTTGAGGACATGCTTAGAGCTTGTGTGCTAGATTTCAAGGGCCATTGGAGCTATTATTTGCCATTGGTAGAATTCGCCTATAACAATGCTTATCAGCTAGTATTGGTATGGCTCCTTATGAGGCGTTGTATGGACGCAAGTGCAGATCTCCATTATATTGGGATGAAATTGGGGAACGACAGTTACTAGGTCCTGAAATTGTACAGAAGACCTGTGAGAAAATTGGGATTATTAGGGAATGCCTAAAAGCTGCCCAGAGTAGACAAAAGAGTTATACGGATGTCAGACGATGTGCTTTGGAGTTTCAGGTAGGCGATAAGGTATTTCTAAAGGTAACGCCCCTGAAAGGGATCAAGCGGTTTGGAAAGAAAGGAAAATTAAGTGCAATTTGTGGGGCCCTATGAGATTTTGAGCAAGGTAGGACCAGTAGCATATCAATTGGCACTACCACCAGAATGGGAAGGGATGCATGACGTCTTCCATATATCTATGCTAAGAAAATACGTGGCAGACCCCTCTCATATTCTGGACCATGCACCGTTGAGTATAGGGGAGAATTTGTCATATATAGAGCAACCAGTGCAAATTATGGATGCACTCTAAAAAGATTCCAGGTGATACTTTGGAGGAGCCAATCCAGGCTCAATCTTGGAGTCAGGGCCATCTATTTATTGATTCATGATCTTGGTTGAACTTACTTTGGATTCATTGGAATCTGAAATGCGTTGATTTAGGTTATGATCTTGAAATTGAGTTATTCATTGGTATTCAAGCTGGTGAGATGTTAGTGATCTTTATACCTATCTATACTTATCTAGCAGATGGAGAACCAAACTATCAAAACTATCAAGAAGGAAATTTTGGTGAAGAAGAGGAAGTACCCGGAGCCCAAACCTAGGCACGTATGGGCAACCAGGAGCATGCCCGTGGGATGTTACCAGTACCCGGGCGCTGTGAAGAAACCCAAGCTGGAGAAGGGAAATGAAGAGGAATCTGACCCTGAGGAAGGATCTGAAGTAGAAGAAACAAAAACAAAAACAAAAACAACCCCGAAGTCAAGAAGGACCTGGCCGACAAAAAGCTAGCCTAGTATATCTATATATATTGTTTTTTTTTTTTTTTTTGTAGTTGTCACGTACTATGAAAACTTTGTAACCTTTTTGAACTCACACAATTCTGAGGGCGAAATTGTTTTTAAGCGGGGGAGAATGTAACACCCATATCTTTTGCACCTATTTGGTATATATGTGAGATAATATAAATAGTACGTTGTGGAATTTTCTTACTTCAATTATTCTTCGTACATCTTTAATTCTCCTCCATTTACACCTAGGTGATTATATTTGTTTTTATATCATTGATGTAACGCCCCTTCCTTTTTAGAGCTATAGTATATAGTGCTCATGTGAAATTTTTTATTTGTGTTTACATTCAAGAAGGTAATTGGGATGATCGGGGCAAGCCTGTAAAATCCTGGTAAGACAGGTCTGAGTGCTGCACGCCCGGGTGATTAGACGAGCAGTTTGAGTTTTCGACCCCGAGTAGTTTAGTTTTCCCCCGAGCAGTTTGAGCTCTCGACCCCAAGTAGTTGAGTTCTCGACCCCGAGCTGTTTGAGCCCTGGACCCCGGGCTGTTTGAGCTTCCGGTATGCCCAAATTTTACGTTGGTTAAGCTTCCTTTTGCATGTTACTTTTTACGTGTCCTAACCTTATGCACAGCATTAAATGCACTCTTATCCCATTTCACGTTTTACTTCCCTCCTTCTTATTTGACCGCCTAGATGAAGATGGCCATTGGCTCTCTCTTTTTGACGTGTTGCTTGTACAATAGATGTACGAGATGAAGATTCTGGTGGCAGCAGACGTGTACGACCTCGTATCTCTCTCTAATGATTGGGTCTAGACCTATAGGCTGGTAGGGGGAGTACACCGTGAATTCGTTGCTTTCTACTTATAGTATCAACTAGAAGAATAAAAGAGAGAGACGTGAAGTGGAGTGTTCCGAGACATATAGAAACTGAGAACTTTCACCAAACTGATAGAGAGAAAGGAAGGGAGAGTGACGTGAGAGAGACCAGCTGACCGAAGGAAAAGAGGAAGGAGGAAGGAGAACCAAGGAAAAGAGAGAGGTAGAGGTAGTGTTTACTGTTTTTAGGTGTTTTTATTCAAGGAAAGGCAGTATAAACTCGACTGAGGTAAGGGTGAGAGTTACTTAAAGGGGGATTAGTGTAAGGGGAGTGCTTTTAAGGGTGACTTTATAGAGATGAGCCCGGGGAGTTTTGCTAATAGTCATATCATGTGGATAATGAGAAAGTGAAAAAGAAATACATAAGTTGAATACCACCTGTCGGGCTAGATCCTTTCCTCAGTGAAGAAAAACTTTTTTATAAAGAAAAACCTATGGTCGGGAAAGTTTTTGAAAGCCTTTTGTTGCATGGCCAGGGGAGATATTTTTGAAGGCTTTGTTTTTACATGCCTGGGAAGGACTTGTTGTTTTATATTTTATTTTGCATGCTCGGAAAAGACTTTGTTTAATACCGCTTAATAAAACGTAGGGAGCCTTTAGGAAGTTTTATAAGCATGCTTTTTATAAAACGTACTTGGGGAGACTTTTATAAAACGTACCCGGGGAGCCTTTTTGCGGGAAGTTTTATAAGCATGCTCGGGAAGCGATGCCCGGGAAGTTTTTATAAAATGCCCGGGAGGATTTTCTTTTGAAACTAGTCAAGAGCTCTAAAATCCTTTCTTTTAAATACAGCCAGTCCTTATTGGGTTAGCAATAAATAAAAATAACTTAATTGTATAAGTTGTTGGACTTGCCTATTAACAGCATGTGGTACATGTTAGGTTGGACCGAGTCTAATGCATGAATATCATGAAATGAACACTTACTTATGGATTAAGAAAAGTTACTGTGAATTTAGGTTGCTTTATTTTATATGCATTTTATATGACAATTGGTCCATGAAATTTATTGCTCATTTTGATACCTGTTAATAAAGCATATATACATGTTGGTCATGGAAGCTATTGACCGAACTGACATGGCGGAATGAAACCCATACCCAGAGGTGGTCCGATGACAGGGTGACGGTACCGATCACAGTGGGATAGTGCAAGCCGCCACTGAAAGGATAGTGGTTGGTATCCTTGGCGTGAAACAATATACGCTTGACAGGGTCCTGGTGCCGGGGCACGGGACAGTCCCAGAGGAGAGGAGGGACGCACAACCCTGACTCTGGGGGTTAAACAGAGCGATGAAAGGACACCTCGACAGACAGAAAGAGGAAAGAAAGAAAGAAAGTACAATGACCGGGAAACAGATGCATCATTCCTGCATTGCATCATTTTCCTGTTTAGTGTTATTGATGCTTACAGATTATTTTGATTATTCATGCTTATCTGTTTTGCGTGGCATATTCTTTTTTTCCCCCTTTACTGAGTCAATAGGACTCACCCCTTTTATGGTTTAATCTCTTGTATGTACTGCCGTGGACATCGGACATATCAGATGCTGACATTTATGAGCGAGCAGACTTTGGATGTTGATCCCTACATTGTAGTGGTTAAATTATGGACTTATGTCACCGAATCTTTTGAGGTATTCGTGGGGTACGAGCCCCAATGGTACCTCAAGGATCCACCTGCTTCTCCAGTTCCTCGAGTTGAGGATTTCGGTTTGGTCGATGTTGATCCGGCTCTTCTGCACGTTGTCCCTCCTCCACCGGCGCCGCCAGTGGAGGGCAACGGGATAATGAGATTATCGACCTAACCTCCGACACTGAGTCGGAGATTGACTAGACATCAGTGGTAGTCATTTTTTGTTTTAGGTCCTGTTACTGTTAGCCGGTTTCATGGATGTGGTGGGACAGAAAGTTGTAGACAACTTCCGTTTTTGTATTTATTATCTCGTTACTTTTGTATTTTCGTAAAGGGTTTTTGTTCTTTGTAACGTGTACCTGTATAAAAAAATCAATATGTATGTGTAATTCCTTTTATTCTGTCCCTCCTTACGCCACAACCTACTTTAAATTTTTTAACTGTAGTTTTGACATCTCCTTAATTAATCCATTTTATTTTCCCTATTTAATTCAGTGACTTGTTTGTTAAATCCCTGAAAACTATTATTTTTCCTTCCTTAATATACTTATACATTTCAAGACAATTTTCCGCTAAGCTTTTTTT
>CM025851.1:17981732-18098610 GCA_003952965.2 Morella rubra | reverse complement strand
GAAATGCTTTTAAGGGTCACGACTTATAGACTGATGAGCCCGGGGAGTTTTGCTCTTTCTTTTGGGAATAGTCATATGCATGTAGGAGCAATAATGAGGAAAGTGGAAAAAGAAATACATAAGTTGAATATCCTGACCTAGTCGGGCCCTAGGATCCTTGAACACCAGTCCTCAGTGGATTTAGAAAAACTCTTTTATACATGTCAGGAAAACCTTTGTTTTTGCATGGTCGGGGAAGATGTTTTTGAAAGCCTTTGTGTTGCATGGCCAGGGGAGATATTTTTGAAGGCCTTGTTTTTACATGCCTGGGAAGGACTTGTTGTTCTTATATACCAAGAAATTTTTTTGCACGCTCGGAAAAGACCTTTGTTTTAATACCGAGAAGAGCTTAATAAAACGTACTCAGGGAGCCTTTTTGCTGTCTACCCGGAAGTTTTATTAAGCATGCTCGGGGAGCCTTTTATAAAACGTACTTGGGGAGCCTTTTATAAAACGTACCCGGGGAGCCTTTTTGCTATCTACCCGGGAAGTTTTAATAAGCATGCTCGGGAAGCCTCTTTTTTATAATGCCCGGGAAGTTTTTAAATGAAAATGCCCGGGAGGATTTTCTTTTGAAACTAGTCAAGAGCCCTAAAATCCTTTCTTTTAAATACAGCCAGTCCTTATTGGGTTAGCAATAATAAAAATAACTTAATTGTATAAGTTGTTGGACTTGCCTATTAACAGCATGTGGTACGTGTTAGGTTGACCGAGTCTAATGCATGAATATCATGAAATGAACACTTAGGCCTTTTACGGAAGCTTAGACTGGTCATTATGGATTAAGAAAAGTTACTGTGAATTTAGGTTGCTTTATTTTATATGCATTTTATATGACAATTGGTCCATGAAATCTATTGCTCATTTTGAGTTAAGTGATTTTTAATAAAGCATATGATACATGTTGCATCATCCTGTCATGAGTGTGGGAAGCTAATAACGAAATGACAGAAAGGAAATGAAACCCATACCCAGAGGTGGTCCGATGACAGGGTGACGGTACCGATCACAGTGGGATAGTGCAAGCCACCACTGAAAGGATAGTGGTTGGTATCCCTGGCGTGAAACAATATACGCTTGACAGGGTCCTGGTGCCGGGGCACGGGACAGTCCCAGAGGAGAGGAGGGACGCACAACCCTAACTCTGGGGGTTAAACAGAGCGATGAAAGGACACCTCGACAGACAGAAAGAGGAAAGAAAGAAAGAAAGTACAATGACCGGGAAACAGATGCATCATTCCTGCATTGCATCATTTTCCTGTTTAGTGTTATTGATGCTTACAGATTATTTTGATTATTCATGCTTATCTGTTTTGTGTGGCATATTCTTTTTTTCCCCCTTTACTGAGTCAATAGGACTCACCCCTTTTATGGTTTAATCTCTTGTATGTACTGCCGTGGACATCGGACATATCAGATGCTGACATTTATGAGCGAGCAGACTTTGGATGTTGATCCCTACATAGTAGTGGTTAAATTATGGACTTATGTCACCGAATCTTTTGAGGTATTCGTGGGGTACGAGCCCCAATGGTACCTCAAGGATCCACCTGCATCTCCAGTTCCTCGAGTTGAGGATTTCGGTTTGGTCGATGTTGATCCGGCTCTTCTGCACGTTGTCCCTCCTCCACCGGCGCCGCCAGTGGAGGGCAACGGGGATAATGAGATTATCGACCTAACCTCCGACACTGAGTCGAGATTGACTAGACATCAGTGGTAGTCATTTTTTTGTTTTAGGTCCTGTTACTGTTAGCCGGTTTCATGGATGTGGTAGGACAGAAAGTTGTAGACAACTTCCGTTTTTGTATTTATTATCTCGTTACTTTTGTATCTTCGTAAAGGGTTTTTGTTCTTTGTAAAGTGCTACCAGTATAAAAAAAAATCAATATGTATGTGTAATTCCTTTTATTCTGTCCCTCCTTACGCCACAACCTACTTTAATTTTTTTAACTGTAGTTTTGACATCTCCTTAATTAATCCATTTTATTTTCCCTATTTAATTCAGTGTGACTTGTTTGTTAAATCCCTGAAAACTATTATTTTTCCTTCCTTAATATACTTATACATTTCAAGACAATTTTCGCTAAGCTTGTTTTTAAAGCCAGTTATCAGATTAATTCGTGCCGTAATCCCTGCTTGTGTGCATACCATTACGATAGGAGAGCCTAGGGGGTAAGTACTGGCACAGGGCGTGACACCTACAAAACATTAATATTATAATTATATGGTAATAAGGAAAACCTTACCATCAATCAAGCATTCAAAAATACAACAAGCCAATATTTTTCCACCAAATCATGAGCATACGATCAAACATATAATCAATGAGAACATTTTGTAACATAAGTAAATTTGTGTGCTTATATATACAAAAATGACTCATATAAATATATATTTTATAAGGTAACTTAACATGATAATATCATAAAAATTTAATATAAACCATAACACATGCATATACATAGGATATGTAACATAAGTAAATAGGCTCTATAGATATATAAATGTTACTAATTACTAAATATAAAGTAATAGTGTATACCTAAACATATACACAACAACAATAGAGATATACAATATATACAAGTATCTATAGGTACAAATATTATAGGTTATATATATAACTAAAATTTATTTATGGATATATATTTTTATTTACATGTATTTTTTTAATACAAGCTATTAAATGAGCTCAAATGAGTTGAGTCAGTTTATACAAGCTTTGTTCACGAGCCTAAACTGAGTCGAGCCGAGTTTAATCAAATTTGACTTGTTTAATAATCAAGCTAAAAATGGTGTTCGAACTCGGCTCTTTTATTAAACGAACCGAACTTGAGCCGTTCATAAACAACTCGGTTCATTTACAACCCTATTAATAACTAATAGGCGTTGCGTTTTTAAACATGATGTGGAATTTTTAGTTTTGTATGGCCAGTTGTCTAAAAACGGGTATTGCCCTTAGTCTCATTAGAAGAGGTAACAGTGGTAAAACTATGTGTTGAGAGAGATAATGACAAACAAATACAACGAAATAATTATTTTCTTTAAATACCAGTAAATAGAGTGCAATATCTACAATTATATGTGGTGAAAATAATTTATAGGCAATCAATCACACAAGCTGAATAACATAAGCAATTTTTTTACGTGGAAAACTTTCCTAGTGTGAGGAAGAAAAACTACTAAACCTAGTTCAGTTAAAATCTCCACTATTAATTATGTCTTATCTAGTCACAACTAAAGGCTACAACATATATCTCTTCAAGATGATATCAATCTTGAAAAATACAACAATAATTAGAGAGAAAATATAAAAACTTGCGATTATTGTTCATGAGCACAAACCCCAAGTCTCGAATTATAGCTCCTTGTGTCGTGAACCTCTTCTCTAAATTTCAGCTCGATCAGACTATATACAAAGCAGGTTCAAGGCTTTGATGAAACCTAGGCATGAATGAGAAAAAATTATTTTTTTTTTCCTCCTCAATTTCTCTCTTCGATCCGTGTAACTTAAAACTCCTTAGAGTTAAAAGTTAAAACCCTACTCAGCTTTGTGCCTTAGTTAAAGACCTCACTCGGGCTATCCTTCAGATGGAAGGAATTAATCAAACACTGCGAACACAAGCGGGATCGAGGGTGGCCAACAAGGGCCACCGTGCTGGTTGGCTCCCCCAAAAATTAATTAATTTTTTTTATATGTATTTACATAATGGGAATATTCAAAATGAAAAAGCAACGACCATTTTCTCCTGCACAGTGACTGTTTCTTTGGGAGTTGGGGTAAGAATATGGGAATGAGGTCCTTCCCTCTTTAAGAATAAGGGAATGATGTTTTGTCTAAGAAATAAAAGAGAAAAATTGATGAGGATGTTATTTTATTTTTTCTTATTAAGAGACAAGGAGAAAATAAAGAGAAGGAAATATATCGTTAGGAATCAAATTTTCAATTTAAATATCTTTTACTAACCAAGTGACCTACAATATAAAAAATTAAAAAGTTTATCTTCTTTTCCCTTGCCTATTGACAAAACAATTAATATAGTACATCTGCTGTTTAAATTTCTTTTAAAAAAGATAAACATTTTGTGTGCTATAAAATATGTATTAAGATGCAATATATATAATCTGATATGATGTATATAATAAGTATGCTTTAGTGACATAGGGATTCTAACCTTTGAATATGGAGACAAAAATTAAAGATTATATAATTTAATTCAAATATTGTATGAAAGAATGACTTCTACTTTTCTGTTTTAATTTGAGAATTATATTTGGATGGACTAAATTTTTCCAATACTATTTTTTACCAACCCTAACAATTTCTTATTAAAATTAACTTGTTCATAGATTTCAACAAAGTCTCCAACACTTTTTTTTTTACAGGTCCAGTAAAATCTACCCTACTTCTAATAAAAAAATAATATTTCACAGAAAAATCTTTTTAGACATCATAGGAAAACTCTACGTTTTGGACAGTCTACTGACTGGGTCATCGCCACCAGTCTCTGCTCTCTTTCTTTCTTTGCTCTCATGCTGCTTACTCTCCCAACCAACTGATTCAACCAACCAAAACCTCTCAAATTTTCCCACAATCGCGGGAAGAGACGGAAATGGAGACCCCTCGAGAAGGAGAAGGAGGATTCTCGAGGGCCAAAACGAGGCAGAAGCAGAGGAAGGCTGACCTGGCCGCGGTGCTGAGGAAATCCTGGTACCATTTGCGGCTGTCGGTCAGGCATCCCGCTAGGGTTCCTACATGGGATGCGATCCTGCTCACGGCCGCCAGTCCCCAGCAAGCGGAGCTCTACGACTGGCAGCTCAAGCGCGCCAAGCGCATTGGCCGCGTTGCCCCCTCCACCATCACTCTCTCCGTGCCCGACCCGGACGGCCTGCGGATCGGCTCTGGAGCCGCCACTCTCCATGCCATCCACGAGCTCGCTGCGCATTACCAAAAGCTCGGCCTCCATAGGGGCCCGGAGGTAGTTAAGTTGAATTGTATTGTGCAGCTCATTTTCTCATTGTCATTGATCTAATTATTTATGTACTTTTACTTTTAGAATAGTGTTGTACTGCTTAAAGAAACATAGAAGTTGATGATTATGTTTTTCTTTTCTCTCATTTTCTATATTTTTGGTGTCCATTTGTTTCTGTTCTTTGTTTTTTAAAGGTGCATCTAGATGCTCAGTGGAAATTGGTTTGCTTCTTCGGCGTGATATGTAATTCTGATGTTTACCGTAAATTCATCTCTTAAAGAGTCCTGCAAATATTTGGGGAAGAACTAGGGGCTTGTCAAAGGCAAAAAAATAAATTCAGGATCGTTGACATATCTGGTGGTGAACAAATTTGAACCAGTGGCATTTCATTGGTTTATGGCTGTGGAGATGAAACTATTTCAGTACACAATCTATAGGTGATAAAATTATGTATCAAATTTTGAGGTCATTTACAGTCAGCCATTTATTCTCCTAGATCAATTAACGGTGCTCAAATGTATCAATATGTGTCCTTTATATTATCTGTTTTGTATTTAGAATTATGGTCAATCTTATATTTGTCTTCTTCGCTGCCTCATTACATAAGCATCTAAATTTTCCTTGGGTTAATGGGGAAAGGAGATGAGTAAAAAAAAGAACACAAGAATCTTTGTTGCCATTTGGTAAATTCTTTCAGTTACTGGCTTTGATAGGATGCTTATGATCAACAGGTGGAAAATACGGACAATAGCAGTTCAAACAACAAAGCCTCGCATTTGTCAATGGTTAACTTCATGGCCAAAAGGCATATACTGTTGCTTCATGCTGGAGGTGACTCTAAAAGGGTCCCATGGGCAAATCCTATGGGAAAAGTTTTTCTGCCGCTTCCATATTTGGGAGCAGATGACCCTGATGGGCCAGTTCCACTGCTTTTTGACCATATACTTGCCATTGCTTCATGTGCAAGACAAGCGTTTAAAAATGAAGGTTGTTTTTTCTCACTACGACATTTGGAGTGAAGCTTGGTGATATCATTTGACATTAAAAAAGAGAGTCATGTTGTTTGCTTTCACAAATATTCTTTCTTCTTGAGTAATGCATGTATTCTGATAGGATTTTTTTTTTATTTGACATGCAGGTGGGATATTTATTATGACTGGAGATGTTCTTCCTTGTTATGATGCCTCAACCATGGTACTTCCAGAGGACACATCCTGCATCATCACAGTTCCGATCACCCTAGATATTGCTTCTAACCATGGTGTCATTGTGGCATCTCAAAGTGAAATCATGGCTAAAAGTTCTTCAGTCAGTTTAGTTGATAATCTTTTACAAAAGCCCAGCATACAGGAGCTTGTTAAGAGCAAGGCTGTTCTAGATGATGGTAGAACACTGCTTGACACAGGAATAATAGCAGTCAGAGGTCAGGCCTGGGTGGAGCTTGTTAAGTTAGCATGTTCCTGCCAACCAATGATTTTGGAGCTTCTTAAGAGCAGACAAGAGGCAAGCACTGATGGTTTGTGGCTAAATTTTTTATGTTGTGGCACAAAAAAACAAAAAGAAACTTTCCTTATGTTGTATCTTCTCAGGGAAAAAGAAAAAGAAAAACAAAGCTATAGCATACATTTATCTGTGATGTCTCTTTCATTATGACTCCCATTAAGTGCTCGCATGGTTTCTGGCTATTGTGGTACGAGATCTGCTAATGAGAAGCTAGATGTCATGACAAAATGTAAACCAGATATCTTGATGAATTCCTCCCATATTGACTATTCATTGCGATTTTTCTAGTTTCTATTGAAGAGAGGAATGAAATGGCAAAGGAAATGCTTGTTTGATATTGTTCAATGCATGTGCCCGTTTGTGCGTTTTTCTGAGGTTGCTATTGACTTCTGTTTCAATTGTTATAATCCTGCTTTCTCTCCCTTAAAATTTCTGCTGACATGTCTCAGACAGCAGAATTTGAAGGCATTTAGGGTTTATAACCACTGTTTTAGTTGGAGGATTTGCTGGTACCTGGAGACTGCCAGATGATTGGTATTGAATTTGACTTTTCTGTTTTGCAATGAAGCCAAACATAGCACCAGATGCATCATTCTGGTTTTGCACACTGTTTTCATGGTGACTGACTTCTCGAGATGCAACTGAACTCAACCAACTCTCATCACAATCAGTTGCTGTTTGTCACACATTCATTTCTCTCTAGTGCCTTTTCCATTGAACTGTGGGCTATGTTTATTCTTTCTTTCTTTCTTTTTTTTTTTTTCTCTCTAGGCAACGAACAAATTTTTTATTAAACAAGTGGGGCATGATAGAAGAAGTGGCACTTCATATGTAAAGGTTTGACCAGGGAAGAAGAGAGGGGATAGGAGGAAAGCTCCGGGAGAGAGGGGGAAGGGGGGGGTGGAAAAATTGAGAGAGTCTAGAAGCTTCCTGCTTCTCTTTAGACACAGGAAGTTAGGCAGTCACTAGTTCCGGAACTTAAACTCTCGTTTGAGCAGGTGAGTCAGGAAGTGATGGGTGTACCCTTCTGCTCCTTAATGCTATATTTCTTCCTTACTATTTCTTGTTGAGCTTCATTGTTTAGTCTATTTTGTTTGGTTTAAGGCAGAATATGCTTTTTTTGATGAATAAGGCAGAATATGCTATTCATGACCCATGACCAAAACCATCTGGGCTAATTTGTCTGGTGTCGGCTACCTCCACTTTCCACTAGTCTGATCACTACTTGTTACTCCTTTGCTCATCGTCCTGGTTATCCAGATCTGTACCTTGTTATACTCTTTTCGTATCTATTGTCTTTCTTTGATATGATAGACCAGTTACTGTTGCGTGCAAAAGTGCATATCTGCATCACCATGTCGGTTTAACTTTAAGAAAGAGGTCCTCCTCGATGTCCCCTCCTTTGGATGGTTTTTCTAACATTGTTAGACCTCATGTTCAGTCACCTGTTGACCTCCAGTGAGCATAATTTCTTATCTTATACCTGTTGTTTTTAGTAAAAAGTGTATTTTATTTTCTTACTCCTGTTAACCCTCAAACTGGATCATTTAATCATATCTTCAACTTGTGGGAATAACTTTTAGTTGTAAAATCCTTTACTTGGGTTCCTAATATGCAGGTGTTGGGCATGCTGATGATTTAACGCAGTGCTGAGATTTTTTACTCTACTGTAATTTCCTTGTATTTACTGCAGATGAGTTTATATGAAGATCTCGTATCGGCTTGGGTGCCTGCGAAGCACAAGTGGTTGCAACGACGCCCTTTGGGTGAAGAACTTGTCAGCAGATTGGGAAAAGATAAGATGTTCAGCTATTGTGCTTGTATGTTAAACACTGGTGCCAGTTCCTAAATTTATTATCTTTTTCCCTGTTTTTACCGTCGGTATTTGCCATATGGATATCATCCTTGCTCTAATTTTTGCTGCAGATGATTTGTTGTTCTTACATTTTGGAACCTCTAGTGAAGTTCTGGATCACCTAAGTGGGGTTGGTTCAGGACTTGTTGGTCGAAGACACTTGTGTTCCATCCCAGCAACAACTGTATCTGACATTGCAGCATCTGCTGTTGTCCTTTCGAGCAAAATTGCACCTGAGGTGTCAGTTGGTGAAGATTCTCTTATATATGATTCATCCATTTCTAGTGGTATACAAATTGGTTCTCAATCTATAGTTGTTGGTATCAATGTCCCTGGAGACAATGGGAGGACAGCAGAAGATTCATTTAAGTTCATGCTCCCTGATCGCCATTGTCTTTGGGAAGTTCCCTTACTAGGATGCACTGAAAGAGTTATTGTGTACTGCGGCCTCCATGATAACCCAAAAAATTCACTTCTTAGTGATGGGACCTTTTGTGGGAAACCCTGGCAGAAGGTTTTGCATGATCTAGGCATTCAGGAAAGTGACCTGTGGAGCTCAACAGTTACGCAGGATAAATGCTTATGGAATGCAAAAATATTCCCGATTCTTCCTTACTTTGAAATGCTTACTTTGGCAATGTGGCTAATGGGCTTGAGTGACCAAAAAACAAACTACTTGCTTCCCTTATGGAAAGATGCAGGCCGTGTCAGTTTGGAGGAGTTGCATAGATCAATTGACTTCAGAAAAATGTGTATAGGCTCCAGTAATCATCAAGCAGATCTTGCAGCTGGAATTGTTAAAGCATGCATTAGTTATGGCATGCTTGGACGCAACTTATCTCAATTGTGTGAAGAAATCCTTCAAAAGGAAGTTTTGGGAGTTGAAGTGTGTAAGGACTTCCTGGATCTGTGTTCCAAACATCAGGAGCAGAATTCTAAGATTCTTCCCAAGAGTCGGGCATACCAGGTGCAAGTTGATCTGCTCCGAGCATGCAGTGACAAAGCCACAGCATGTGTGTTGGAGCACAAAGTATGGGCTGCAGTTGCTGCTGAAACTGCTTCGGCAGTAAGATATGGATTCAAAGGTAGAAGTGAATATGCATGTTATAATGCTTACACAAACAAAAAAGAGTATAATGCTGAAACTATTTTCAATACTTGACAAGAATGAGTTGATATTGATAACAACTGATTATCGCTTGAATTTTACGAAGAATGAATTGTGCCTGCTTCCATTTTGCTTCCACTCCGAGTAATTGCTTCTCATGTATCAAGATGCAAGTATATTTACTATTTTAGCCAAGTGGGAAATATTATTTCTTGACCTTGATTCTTTTAGCCAGTGATATACTCACATTCTTTGTGTTCTGCAGAACATCTCTTGGAGTCCTCTAGCAATGTGTGTACTTCAGCATTTGAGAATGATAAGGTTGACGGATGTGTTGATCAACTTCTACACCCCAGAAGAGTAAAGGTTGAATTACCTGTTCGTGTTGATTTTGTTGGGGGTTGGAGTGATACTCCTCCTTGGAGCTTAGAGCGTGCCGGTTGTGTGCTGAATATGTCAATAAATCTGGAAGGCTCTCTTCCTATTGGCACAATCATAGAGACAACAAAAGCAGTTGGAGTATCGATTAGCGATGATGCTGGAAACCTGTTACATGTTGCAGATGTTACATCTATTACAACTCCATTAGACAGCAATGATCCCTTTCGGCTTGTCAAATCTGCGTTGCTTGTGACTGGTATTATTCATGATAAGATTTTTGTGTCCATGGGTTTGCAAATCAGGACATGGGCCAATGTTCCTCGTGGTAGTGGCTTGGGGACTTCTAGCATCTTAGCTGCTGCTGTTGTGAAAGGACTTCTCCAGATAACTGAGGGAGATGATAGTAATGAAACTGTTGCCAGACTTGTTTTGGTGTTAGAGCAGCTAATGGGAACAGGAGGTGGCTGGCAGGATCAAATTGGAGGTCTGTATCCGGGAATAAAATTTACTGCCAGTTATCCTGGAATTCCATTGCGGCTTCAAGTCATCCCCCTCCTAGCCTCTCCTCAGTTGATTCTAGAGTTGCAGCAGCGCTTGCTCGTGATATTTACTGGCCAAGTAAGTATTTAGCCCCTTTAAATCTGATTTCCACAATTGTCTTTCAAAAACGTTTTGGCTTAATTAATGTAGTACTACCTGCTATGTGGACTTTTGACAATTAGGTCCTTGGGTTTAAAAATTCCACGATGATCCCTCTAGTTATCTCTGTGAATTAGATGGGTTCCTCCATCCATATTCCACCAGATGACGGACTTAAAACACTCACCTGGCTTTAGATGTCCACATCATGTCCAATATTTAATAGACATTTCATGGAGGTTGTCTCACGATTTCATTTCACTTAAGTAGCCATGTGTCTATAAAGCAAAAAAATTAAAGCTTAAACAACTAGAAATAAGATACAGGAGAAACACAAAACAAGCAAGAAATAAAACGAAACCAAAGCAAGACAACTTGACTATGATCCCTACTGTGGGGATACTAATCCCTATGTGGGCATACAACAGCTATAACTTCTCCAGCACATAGGAAGTATAGTATAAATGTGGATACCTTTTTACAGCAAGAGACCATGATGGTATGACTGACTTTTATACCCCCTTCAAATTGATGCTGTTACATCAAATAAGAGCAATTTCTTCCAAAATTGATATCTTTGTCTGAATTAAAGCTTTTCTCAATGTATCAACAATCTGAAGATCTTTCTAGACGTGTGGAGGTGAAATGATTTGATGTCCAAAGCCTCTATATCAATCCAACTCCATATATTTTGTGAGCTCGTGGAAAACAAGATTTTGATGCAATTTCAATAGCAGTACCGCTCAGGGAAGAAAAAGGAAAAAGAATAGCACTAGTATTATCAACATTTAGAGGACTGGGAAAGGATTAAGTCTGTCTGAGTTCATAGAGCAACCCATGCAACGAGATCATTTCAAATAAAGTAGATGAGACAGCATGATCCTTCAATATAGGTGGCAACTTAGGAATAAGTTCCTATTTCTTGAAGTTCCATGATCAGTGTGGCTATGATGTGTGCGCCAACTAGTCATAAGACAGACGCATATCTAGAAACCCAACCCAATCAGCATTATTATAGGCAATATGTTTAGAGAAGATCCACTAGGACATTCGCGTGTAGGAGAACCAAGCAGATATAAATGATTTGATGAGCAGCAGCCATGTGAGGATTCCAAGGACAAGATATAAACTGATCACTTGGTGATTGGCAGGAAAATATCAGGTCGAGTAATTCTGAAGTAAACTAGACTTCGAAGAACTTTCCAAATACAATGTAGGACTAGGAAGAAGGTTCCCTTCTTGTTGTTGATATTTAACATTAACCTCCACAGGCATAGCAACAGGAGCGAAACTTTGTAATCCAGCCAAGAGATGAAGATCTATAATATACTTGTGTCAATTTAGGAAGAGATCTGTAGCTGATGTGTGCACTTCTTAACCCAAAACACATGTGAGGTCCAAGATTTTAAAAGAGGGGTGAAGAGAACCTTGAAATTGATAATTCAAAAGCACAATCAGGGCCAATGGTAAGTATATGACACTCTGAGAAGGACAAAAATAGTCATATGAAGAAATGTTGAAGGATCATATTTACTTTTCATGAAGAAAAGTTGGAGAAGTGCTCGTTAGTACTTTTCAAACAGATCTGAGCAGTTGTTTTAACCCACACAAGGCCTAGTTTTTGGACTATTTACAAATTTATTTTGCCTTTTCCTTTTAGAAACTAGCTACTGTATATTTTGTAGGGAATTGATCATTCCACTTCCGCGTCCCCCCCCCCCCCCCTCCTTTCTCTTCTTCTTTCTTCTCTCTCTTTTCTGGATAGACACATAACACATAATAGAAAAAAAAGGACATATTCTTACATTTCCCTAAGATGGAAATCTTGTTGTTTTGCTTGTCTAAGCTCACGATGCTTTGCAGGTTCGCCTTGCACACCAAGTTTTGCAAAAAGTTGTGACTAGATATCTTCAACGAGATAACCTTCTTGTATCCAGTGTCAAGCGTCTTGCTGAAATGGCAAAGATTGGGAGGGAAGCGTTAATGAACTCTGACATTGATGAGTTAGGGGAAATAATGTCGGAGGCTTGGAGGTTGCATCAGGAACTTGATCCTCACTGCAGCAACGAGTATGTCGACAGGCTCTTTTCATTTGCTGACCCTTACTGCAGTGGTTACAAGCTAGTGGGTGCTGGTGGTGGGGGTTTTGCATTGTTACTGGCCAAGGATGCTGATCGTTCCAAGGAACTGAGGCAATTGCTAGAAGCAGATTCAAGTTTTGACGTGAAAATTTATGATTGGAGTGTCTGTTTAGAATATTAATGCTGAAGGGTTATTAAAAGGTAGCATATTATTTTGCTGATTGAAGATTACCTATTCTTTATTTCAAGATGCTGGTTCAAATTGTTGCGGTATCATTCATGTAAATTCTGTAAAATCAAGGTTGGTGGAAAACTACTGAATAAAAGGATTCTTACCTATTCTTTATTCGGTCTGGTGGTGGTATTCTTGGAATCCATCTTCATTTAACCATATAGGTATTGGTTCATAATACAAGGTTTAGCTATTGAAGCTTAGAAGTAAAATGTCAAACAGGTAGTCTGATGATCTACAGTTGGGTAGGGGTGAAGACGGCCTTTTTTTTCTCAAGAAAAAAAAAAATCACTTTTAGCTCCTATTCATGGGCCAATTGTCATTTTGAGCCTTTAAAGTGCTAATTTTTGTTGTATCGGGTCTTCAAATTTTAAAAATTTATCAATGTTGGTTTTGTTACAAGATTCAACTGATAATATTGTGTCACGTAATGTGTTTTTTCACAAATTTCACTTATAGGATTTAAATAGACGGTGAACATTGACATATTTTAGTAGTTTGAGGTCTAAATGTGATAAAATTCATAGTTTTTTTATCGGTAAATGACAATTGAATAATCGTTTAGGGATTAGAATTAGTGAAGATTGTTTTTTTTTTAGGTGTGGGTTTGAGTTGGATTGAGTGCAGAGAGTAGCTAAAGTTTGTTCAATAGGGAATTAGCAGGCTGTTGGCCTCTGCCAAAGTTGGGTTTAAATGATTCTGGTTCATACCCAATCTTCTACAAAAACAAACTCCTCTCACGTTTCGCCAATGAGCTTTGGCTCAGGTGGCACGTCCTCCCTTCGGGGTGGGTTAGGTCCGAATCCCCCCTCTTCCGCAGGCTAAGTCCTGCTCCACCATTTGCCTATACAAAAAAAAAAAAAAAACACTGTTCTCACGTTTCAAGATGTTGAGAGGTCCTCTCTCCATGCTGCGTAATTCACGACCATTGTCTTGGCTTATTTCTTTTCTAGCTATTCAAGATTTCATTGCGAGGAATATTGGTCGAATGCAAATCTTCTAGTCACAACGGGCAGTCTCGTACTTTATGGGGGGGTCCACCACGCTTTAATCAAGCACAGAATAGCCCAGGCGAATCCACCTTGTTTGGATGGAAATTGAGAACATACAGAAAAGTACATCAGAAGTTCGTTCTACACCGCTCCAAAGTGGGCTAGCAGACACGTGGGGGCCCATGCGCACACATCATCTCGCGAGTCAGGCAATTTTTCCTGCTTAGCCGACTCTCCTCATTTAGACGCTCTTCTCCACCATTCGCTTTAATTTTCCGTTTGGCTGTTTGGCCCCACCGCTCATTGGCAGGTTGCCTCTTCCAAGGATTTTCCTCTTTCTAGGATTTATAATTATCTTTGAATTTACTAATGAAACTGTTATTCTAAAAAAAAAGTCTACTTCAAATAGCTTAACGTGATCGGGCAACTACAATACGAGGTCATCAATCCCTGCCTGCTTTTTATAGTTCCTCAAAAGTAGCTCATTAACTTGGAGTTGCTTGATCGTTTCCTGGCATTGTTCCGCATTTTTGGGCGTTTGGTAGTTGGTCGGGTGGTGTATTGTATTTGTGGTTGACTGCATCAATTGATTCACTTTTCAACATTTCTGGATTGGTGGCGTGGAAAGGAGCGTTCAGTCACGGGCAAAGATAGACTCAGGTGAGTATGTAATGCAAACTTCCGAACACTCCTGCCTGTTCGTGTATTAGAGTCACGTTGCTAAAGCAATATGGAGCTCTTCTAATTAGAGGTTTATAAATAAATTTCTTTATAATCTCATTTTTACCTTAGTAAACATAAAAATGTGCCTTATGAACTAAATTTTCATATATTTTAATTTTAACATCGCAAGACTGCTGTTTTTAACACTCAAAATTTTGAATCTAATTAAAAAAATTACAAAATAATCTATCTCTCCATTAAATTATTATTATTTTTATTATAATATTCATTCAAATTTTCTTTCTTTATTTTTTATCAATTTTTATAAAATTATTTTTACTTTTATATTAATTTTAATATTCTAAAATTTTAACAATCAAACACCGTTATGCAATGATACGTTATAGCTGGAGCAAAATCTTGAGGAAAAGCTAAAAAAGGCTCTTTGAATGGGCCTGCCTAATATTAATTAGATAGTTGGTCAGGTCAAAGGATGACCAAGCCAACGATGCTTGGCTGCTCTAACAAAAACTGTACAAAGTTAATTTATTTATCCAATTCTGTCTATTAAGTGGGGCAGCCCAAGGATTTTAAGTACCAAAGCGTTTACATTGCAATTTTTCGCTTTTTGAGGTTGCTAAATAGCAAAACGAAAAAAATTTGGTACCCACGTCGAAGAAATTTCGTATATAATGCGACATAGTTTTTGGGCAAGCGATGTATAGGTATGAGAAGTTGGGTTTGGTCTATTTGTGAAACCCCCTCTCAGTCTGAACAAGTACACTGGGTTTTCCAATCCGTCTCATTATTTTCTCTGTCCTTGGAAACGGCGTCGCTGGGGATTACTTGGAGACGTAGCAAAGAATCCGAGGCTCGCAAAGTTCCTTTGCCCTTGGAAACGGCGTCGCTTGCTTCAAACGGACAACTCTTTCCAAGTCCTCGTCAATGTCAAGAAAAAAAAGTAGAAAGAAAACATGGAGAGTCAAAAAATAAAGGAACGAAAACATGGAGGATCGTCGTAATCATCATTATTCCCTCAGATGATGCTGACTTTTAATCTATTATGTGTACATGACAGGCATGGGGGGTTGAAGCTGTTGAGCTGAATGCTTTTTGGTCAGCCAATCATTCGTTGCCGCACCCATTCTTTTTCGTTAAGTTACGATTATTGGCACTTAAGATGAGTTCTGATATGAGATTTTGTCTCTGCATTGTCGTTTCTAATTAGCAAGCGGTGGACTTGGAGAGGAGAGCACAGCGGAGATAGGCAAAGGAAGAAGGGAGAGAGGAGAGAATGGGTCTGCTTACCCACAGAGTGGAGAGGAGTGAGCTCAAGCCCGGAGACCACATCTACACCTACAGAGCTCTCTTCACCTACTCCCACCACGGTCTCTCTCTCTCTCTCTCTCTCTCTGTTCATGTGTGTACTATGGGTATCAAATGAAGATAATTAAATGCTCTCAAAATTCTGCAATTTGGGTTCCTTATCAAGTTCATAATACTGGGATTTGCTTTTGTTCTCTTTTAGTGGATTCTTACCCTTTTTCTTGCGTCAATTTACTTTGGGGTTTTCATTTCAGTTCCTCTTTTTTGTTTTCCTCTGAATTATGAGAAATGTAGGTTCGTCATGATGTTTGTTTTTTGTCGAAATGCCTTCTAGTTTGCATTTTTTGCGTTTTGTGTCCTTTTGGCAGTCCCTGTTGGTTGAATGGTTTTTAGGATCATCTTTGGCAAGAGCAGTATTGTAAATTTTAGGTCACCAACATGCTTGATGGGTAACATCGTTTCTGCCGTTTATCATGAGGTCTAGAAATTGCTTCGGATGGATCTGGGATGTAGATTTACTTTGCTTGCAGGTATAGGTTATGGAATTACTGGATTCTTCGATTATTGCATCCGTTGACTTCTCTGCAGGGCAAACAAAAATTCTGCTATTAGACCAATTTTTGAGATTCTTTTGATGCTCCAATTTATGATCATGTAGTCGGATGGTTGTCAAACTCGTCCATCAATTTTTGCTTTGATGTGTCAGTAATGGGATTACTCATAAGTAAACGTGAAGAATAGGGGTGTGTTTATTGGATAGTACGAAAACAAGCTAAACTATATGAAATTATGTATTGTCGTCAGTCTTCTTGCTATCCAATCTGTCTGACTAGTGTAATTTATGCAAGCTAGAGATATTGTCAAGATGACACTTCTCTGAATTCTACTTTTACCAAAACATGAGTTTGGTCATGTGAGGTGATTTAGATTTTCCTGCCTAAATGTATAATTAAGACTTCTAAGCCTTGTTGTTAATGGTTTGGCATGGTTAGCAAAAACAATATCTATATCCACTCTGGAGACAGTGAGATGGAGGCTTATGGTTGTTTCTAATTGGTGAATAAATTAGGAGAACAATTGCTTGAGTTGAATGATTTAATAAGAGTGTTCCTTATTACCACATCTGACTGTCTATACTATCCATTTACGTTGAGTTCTGTAGAGAGCACAACATATGCATAGAGGATGGCTAAAGGGAAATATGATGCCTCTTCTTTCCCCTCCAGTGCGTGTTAGTCGAGGCATTGTTTATGAAGTTTCTTTTCAAATGCTGGTAATTTACTTTCCATAGAAATCCTTGCCTTATTTGCCGTCATGGCTCGAGATCTTACCACTGCAAGTGCTGTGTATTGGCTGATGATTATAAAGCCCTTCATTTCATTTCATCTGGGATTGACATCGAAGTTGAAGCACTTTAGCTGGCTCTGAAGGTCATTTTGTCCTTCTCGTAATGCCCTCAGGTCTTAGGGTAACCTTTTTGTTTACTTTTCATCTTTGGGGTTCGCTTCACTCCACTGGCTTATTTCTGTTTCAGTGAGAGCGAATGAGAATTTTCTAGATATCAAGGTATGGAATTATGTCAGGAAGGCATGCGAGGATTTTTTTGGTAGGGGTGGCAAGTATTCAAGGAAAATTTTGTTGTTCAGAAACTTGAATAAATTCATGGGCGGTGGACTCTCCTCGGAAATCTTTACCTATCAATCAAGGGTTATTTTGCAACCTTGTCACTACCTGTTAAATAATCCCTTCGCCACAAAATGGAATTCTTTGTGAAATTTAGTATGTCTTTAACTTCAGGAAGATGCACATTCTGATTTTCAACTTTTAAGACCTGGCTTTGTTATTGAAATTACGGTATTATTTCTTGGGGCTTGGCAGGGTTCCAACCTTGCACTGTGGTCAACAGCTGCCAGAACTTCCGTTTGTTTCTTGGGATTCTTGTTATAGGTGGGATGGTATCTGTTTTCACGGAATGCTAAGGAGCCAAAAGCGACATTCTACCTTGGACATGACCAACACATATTGTCTTAGGATACTTATGCTTTCCCTGTCCCTTTCATTGTTAACTTCAATGCCTTAATTTTTGCGAGATACTTGGATTTAAAGAGTGGGTTCCCAGATTGAGAGTAGGCATCAAAGTCTTTATCTGAACACTTGAAGGTGATTTATTGCAACATGCCATCCATTTGCAGACCTTGTGCAGAGATGCACCAGAATGTTGTAAGATATTGCTGTGAAAGAAATGGTGCCATATCATTTTCCTCTTAGATACTTTTCTTGTTTTTAAAGATCAAGAAGATGTTGGGGTAATTATCTGCGTGTGGAGGTCATCATCCCTGTCTTCATCATCATGATTTCAAGGATTCTTTTTCTACTATTTATGATTGCTGGTTCAATCTTTTTAATCCTAGTTTCCCTATTATACAGGAAATATTGATTGGCTTTGCTGGGTTCTAATATCTTGGTGACCTGCCTGCTGCATTCTAATAGATGTAGATGTTTGAAATGAAAATTGGATGTATGAAGTCTTAAAATTTTCTTCATTTTGATCTCAATGTTAATTTTCCTTGTTTAGCATAAACTCTCAGCTGTTCCATTCTCCTCCTCAACTGTCTAACCAGCCCTTACTGGTTGACAATTTAGCATCGCGAATTTACTAAATTGGTCACATTTCATTCTGGCAAGGAATAACGATGTACCTTGACAAGCTTTCAAACAGCTGACGAGGATCTGAATGGCTTTTAGTGGAGGGTTCAAGCTTAATCATAAGCTATGTTGATATGATGCAGGTATCTTTGTTGGGGGAAGCAAGGTGGTCCACTTTAGACCCGAGAGGAATTTGAATTCAGGTAGCGAGACATCTGCTGATTCTGACTTATATGATTCAACATTGAACCGGCCATCACCTTGTTCTATCTTTCCCGATTGTGGATTTAAGCAACCGAACAGTGGTGTAGCCCTTGTTTGCCTGGATTGTTTCCTTGGAAAAGGATCTCTTCATTGTTTTGAATATGGGGTTGCCCCATCAGTGTTCCTTGCTAAGGTGCGGGGTGGCACATGCACCACTGCAGCATCTGACCCACCAGACACAGTTATCCACCGAGCTATGTATCTCCTTCAAAATGGTTTTGGCAATTATGACGTATTTCAAAACAACTGCGAGGACTTTGCAATGTATTGCAAAACTGGTCTTTTGATAATGGATAAAACCGGGGTTGGAAGAAGTGGTCAAGCTTCCTCTTTCATCGGCGCCCCATTGGCCGCCATTCTTTCTTCTCCTCTGAAGTTGCTGATGCCAAGTCCTGTTGGTGTGGCTACAGTAACAGCTGGAATGTACTGTATGAGTAGGTATGCAACTGATATTGGTGTTCGAACCGATGTGATCAAGGTGGCAGTGGAGGACTTGGCTGTGAACCTTGGTTGGGCAGACCATCCTGAGGAAGTAGCTGATGACAGGGAGACTTCCACCCCACTGATTGCCATTTGAGCTGAAATTTCATCCTAGTGCATGCGAAGCTGCATCTATAGATTACATATGTTCAGTGTTGATTAGCATTTATTGACTTTTGACTAGTGAAGTTCTGGTATAATGTTCTCTTTCCCAACACCCCCACCCAAATCGCTCTTTCCCTCATAAATTTGTTAGTTGTTGGTACAATGTTTTCAGCTGGTCTCATGCTGTGCATGAAATGATGTAAAACATGATATACTCTTCGCGCGTATTTAATGATGGTAGTGTCTCCGGGTGCTTTACTACTAGAGACTGCTCCGAACGCGTGTAATTTGAACCTCACACTTCTCGTCTGCCAAGAGCTAGAGCCCTAGAAGGAATTAGTTGAGAAGCGTTCGAAAAAAGGCTTTCGTTCTTCCTTTGTTTCCTTTTTTTCCTTTTTCAATTAACAGAAAAAATATTTTTTAAGCATTTTTTTTATTTACAGAGATTTTATTATATGCTTTTTTGTGCGTTGTATATATATCTCACGTTTCAATCTCGTAATTCTCGTCATTAAGTTGATCAAACAGCAGACTACCTGTTTTTGTGTGGTTGTCAAAATGTTGGTGTACGAGAATTCGCACAAAAAGTCAAGAGATAAATGATTTGAGTTATTATTATTATTATTATTATAAAAGTTATTTGATGAAGAGATGAATTATTTTAAGGTTATTTTATTTGGTCAAATTTTGACAGCTAAATACCATTGTCTCTTGAAATGTTTAAATACTGTTCTTTACTTTCACTTTGTGTTTTTTCTTTTAAATTTCAAGTTAAAAGATTGTGTATCCACAATCTCCAACCATTTTAAATCTCAACTATATGACAATATGATTAATTTATATTTTTTCAAACTAAAGTCAGCTTTGAAGATAAAAATAATAAGACGCAAAATTCTCACGAATAATATAATTAGATGCTTTCTTCCTACTGTTTGATTTTCCTTTTTCTCAATCACCAAATCCTAATTATTCTTGCGTCTCAAACTCCCTTAACTCATTTTACATCTTTCTTCTATTCTTTTCATCAAATTCTTGTGCCTTCTCTATTCTGATTGGTCTTAGTATTGCTAAACAATGAACCACAAAAAAAAAAAAATTCTCCCAATCATAATGTATCAATGTTGTTCTCACCAAATAAAATATTCATTCATATTTATATATTATTTGTGTACTGATTAAAAGCAAGCATTACTGATAAAAAAAAGTCTTCAGTTTTTAATTTTTTTCGGAGTCTTCATATGGTCATTCTGTCACTGAACTCTTAGCTCCTTTTATGGAATGCCGAAAAGGCCAGCGGCCTTTGCCGCTTCATCTTCAATTTTTCCACGTCAGCAGTACTCTCTCTATCGAAATTGCCCAAACGACTTCCTTTATGCCTCTTCTCTAAATGCTTCTTCTTCCTTGGGCAAGTACAGTACCACAACTCCATCAGTGAACATGCTACGACCGTCGTATCTGCGCTCGTCTCAGCCAATGACGAGCAAGAAAGTGTGTTTGAAGAAGGTGGTCTGCGTCGTTGGTGACGCAGGCGCATGCCGTGAGTGCAATTAGGAACAAAGAAATTGTCAAAGATATCAAGGAGTTAATTAGGAACGTAGAAATTGTCAAAGATATCAGGAACTCCTTGGCAGAAGAAGCCGTACAGAGAGTCATTCAAGTTCTAGTCTCAAGCACAAGCTCCGTGCAAGAAAAGGCTGCGAATTGACGACAACTTACTCTTATATAGATTTACGTCCTAGTGATAAACAAAATTGATATTTTGCATTCTTGATATATAGAAAATTAAATTGTGCTTCGTTTATTTGAATATGCTCTTTTTTCATATCTTGTTTGACTATTAGCAATCATTTTCGTTCTATTTTAATTCCATCCCCAATAAAAAAATTCTGACTCTACCACTCAAGTAAACCGACAATTAAAATTTTGTCTATTGTGGCATAAAGTTTGAAGTTTGAACTTGAATCGAATGGAAGGCCGAGGCAGAACCAGAAAATGGAAGGATCAAGGATGGTGCTGCCAAAATCTTTATGGAGTTATTTATTGGTGGTGTGCCGCGACAAAAAATGAATTAAAGACGGAGAGTTTATTGATAAGGGCAGGGAGTTTTGTGGGTCGCGTCTGAGTTGTATCCTCGATTGCGAATTTACTGCTGATAAGTGCCAAGTAAAATGTCGTTCAACGAGGAAAGCATGTAGAAGATTCTACCACTACATAAATTCTGAGATTTTGGTTATTGAATAGTTCATTCTTTTACTACATCCCCATGAACGCAGGCCAGAAAACCCCTGTCACGCCCTCCAAACTACCCTATTCCTTGTTTAGGGCTATTCAAAAAAACTTGAGACCCGATGGCCTGAACCGGAACCGACTCGTTCCGACCCGATCGGGTCGGCTTGGGTCAGGGTCGGGGTTTATTTACTCATTCCAAAAAAGATTCAAGTCGAGTTGTGAAGTACATTCCGAAAAAAAATTGAACTTAACATGAATATTACAATTCTATGCATAGTTCTCCAAAAATATAGTACTGGGCTCAAAAAAATATAGTCCAAAATGTTGTTGGTCTAAAAAAATTAGCCCAAAATGCTCTGGACCTATAATATAATGGAAAAAAGGGGCCCAAACAAACTCAAGCCATTTTGCTTGGGTTCAGGGGTAATTCCAGGTCAGGGTCGGGGTCGGGTTTGTTTTCCCTTGTCCCGATTGATTTGGGTCGGATTTGTGTTGGGGGAAACCTGACCTGAAACTCGAAAAAGCCCACCCCTAACCCTGTGCTTACCTTATAATAAGTAAGCTCTTCAACATGAAAACCTCTGTTGGCTCGAGGACTTCACTTGCTAGTCTACCGAGACCATGTATGCAGACGTGAGTAAACTCAGCTAGAAGAGGCAACCCTATCAATCTAGACTCGCCAATAGCTTCTAGCAAAAAGGCTAGGGCTCAAGGATGAAACCAGGATTTACTTCTAGAGGGGGTCAAATATAATTTTTTATTCAAATTTTTTTTTAATTGGATGTCTCGGGCCAGCTTATATATACCTCGACTAATCCCATGACCTTCAAATTTTCATTATAATCAAAATAAGCATAGTAGTCAAAGTGTAACAATATAATCTATAACTTAAAAAAGAAAAAAAATTATAAACTTTGACTTAATTGTGAAAGCAAATTTTTATCAATTAGGCTAATTGAATCGGATGCTCCTTCAATGAGTAAAAGTCATCAATTATTATATCAGTACTAAAACCTTGTGTGGCCGAATATAATCAAAAATTTAAAATCTTCAAAATAAAGGGCTCATAAATTATTGACAAAGGCACAAAGCAATGTTAAAATCTAGTCAAAATAACATAGGCACACAAATAATAGAGCAATAATATTTTAATTAGTCAATAATAATTAAGATTAATAACATTTATAATTCTACCTTTGAAGAGGAATTTTTTTGTGTGCTAAAGCAAAAAGTTTGTTGTATTCCAAACTTTGAGTATGGATTTTGCAATTTTATGTATATGAGATAAAATAGTGGGAGAAAGAAAAGAGAGAGGTAATTGAGAGAAAATCTAGACAATCAGAGTGTAAATCGTGAGAGGCAAAAAGTGAGAGAGAAAGGAGAGAGAAATTTTAGAAAAGAGGGAGGGAGAGAGAAAAGTAAAAAGACACATTTTCTCCATTTTTTTTTTTTTGGTGGGGGAGGAATTACAAAGACTACTACCAAATTTTCCCTTATATTAGAAAAAAATTGAAAAATTTTAGGGGGGCCATGACCCCTATAGCTTCGCCCTTGCCACGACTCTTGTGACTTGTCAAAAAAGTTGAAAGAATCGTAGTCGGTTTATACATATACCATAGTATAGTCTCTGAATGTGGAAATCATGATTTCTGCTGATGGTGCTTCTGATATGACTTTGGGAGCAGGCTTTTGTAGGTGCGAATTTGCAAAAGCCTGCTTGTTGTGTGCCTTGGCAAGTGCACACACACGCCTACCCAGGGCATAAGACAACAAGTCTTTACCACCTTGAGTGGATCAATGCTTTAAAGGCCGTCAACCATACTCAAAATTGGACTAATGAAGAAAGGCTGGCTTGGATGGAAGAGGTCATCCTCACCCTTACTCAAATCGTCTAAGCTGAAGAATGACAAGAAATCTAGACCAAAAGAGAAGAAACCAAGACCAAAGAACAACGACAAGAAAAGAAACTCCTGAGAGTCCTGGACACCGAGTTGGCTTAAGAGCTAGCAAGGAGCATGAAGGAGACTAGCTCACCAAATTGAAAAACCTAATTTAGACCTAAACAACATCTAGAAGGGGTGAATAGATGTTTTCTCCTCTATTTAAAAAAATGTGTGTGCATGCATGACACTAGCCGAATATATATGTGGAATGCATCCTACTGCTAACACTATTACTAAGTTCAAAGTTTCGCTTTCATCATACTCGGTCATGGGGCACACCATGATAAGCTATAGCATACTAACCCCAAGGTTCTCCCCATTCCCCATCCCGAAGTACACTTCTCCCCTGAAGTATGATTCTCCACTCATCCCCCCCCCCCCAAAAAAAAATACGACTAATTGATCAAGGATCTACATCTCGAAAAAGTAACGGGACATCCGCTTAGAAGTCCTGCGCGGTAGCTACTTTGCTTACCCAAAGTATCTACTAGGTGGAAGGTATTTCGCCTTCCATAGAATCATTTGAGTATTGACAAAAACATTGATCATAATATTTACTGATTTCGGACTAATCATCGCTAGCTGGATTGATATAGTAACAAAACTTACCTTCACCATGATGTAGATGGTAGATGTAGTGCCGTCACATATGCCAATACCACCACGAGCATATTTTCTAGCAGGAGTGGCTCACAAAATCGTTGAGGACCATTTTCTTTTGTAGGTACTTCAAAGTTAGAGTTAAAAAGCTTTGTCCAGATGCAACTTACCTTGTTCGCGCGATTAAACGAGGAGAAACACATCCACGTGAAAAGAACCCGCGCGAGCCTGGTGGGAGCATGTGCGTTTCTTTGATAAAGTCAACAATTCCTTTATTGCGTTTGCCATTGTTCAATTGTGATTTTACTATTTAGGACTAGAGTGCCTGTGTGAGGAACATGTACAATTCATTTTTTTTCCTTTTGTTATCTACCAGATTGATGTGCGTATTGTATGATATGTGGTGCTACCATCATTTCCCTGAGTTTGTGAATGTGCGCATATGTGTGAGTGACACCCTGGTAGGTCAAATCCCCCCACCCCTTACTAACCCTATGTTATTATCTAATGCTTGACACAATTCAATTAGAAGGAAGTCATGGATCGAACAAAACATGTTGAACGGTCAACTTAGGTCCATATCAATGTATAAATATATGTTCAATATTTGGCTCAATATACTACTCTAGTCATACCATCATTAATTTACGGGCATCAATAGTCAGACCACGTCACAAGTTTTGATGGCTGAGACTGCGTCAACATATTTCACACCATCTGACTGTTCAGGTACAAAAATGATGGAAGGGTCCTTACCCGTATAAACAAAACAAATGATGCCATGCTAGCATCCTTGGTTTTGAATCTCATCGACCTTTTCGTTATGAAGCATGTACATTGTAATGTTGTGGGTAATTCCACCCGAGGTCTATATTTATGCTTATGTTGTAGTAAATTAGAGGGCAACCGTTTAACAAATACATAGCCATTACATTAAAAATGAATTTTTTTTTTTCTGGATTATTCCATTCAACATGATCACATAGATTAAACACACACTCGGTTTGCGCTAACAGTAACATGTCCACTATTACCCAAGTTGAGAGCATATCTTCATATATTAACAACGACACACTAATGACATATACAATCCTTAATACTACTCCAAACTGCACTAGAAACGATGCACCAGAATTACCTTTCCTTGCCCTCCCTGTCGACTACTACAGCAGGGGGCAATGGTTGCATCATCGATAGTTCAACAAACACTCTGATTAGGCAGGTGAATGTGAAAAAATCATGAACATGAAGATCACAAAGTTCTGGAAGTAAGCTTCTTTTTTTTATAGGTTTCCTCAATTCGCCAAGTTTGTACAAAAATCTTTCATCTAAAACCATTGTGGAGTTATGCATATGAAACTAAGACTTTTTATTAATGCACTTCTCCCTTATTTTCTTGTGATCATAACTCTTAAGTTTTCTCATTTAGGCTTACAGAGCTTCCTATCGACTCGTACTACTAATTGATGACCTGATTGACTTATTCAATTTCTCCGATATACACCCTTACGACGTTAATTTAAGATTAATAGTCTTTCTTCATCTAAGAATAAAAACCCACATGCGCATCGTGTTATCGCTGCTTTCAAGTGTGAAATATGTGGCTATAACTTGCTGCATTCATTCAGGTCTCATTTTGAGAAGAAAAGCGATTCATTCAGATTCTACTTAGTATGTAAAGTACACAAGATCTTGATTCTGCTCAATTCAGATGTGAAGAAAAGCGATTCATTCATATGTGGCTCCATTGCATGTAAAGTATGCAAGAAAAATGATTGATTTGGTGAAGAAAAGTGATTAATTTAGATTTTGCTCAATTGCAGAAAAACAATTGATTCATTTGGTCAAGAGTGAAATATCGAGCCATCCGTGATAAGGGTTTCATAGGGGCATTATGTTGATCATTAAATATGCGAAGAAAATTAAATCATGTGTTCCATATTAGACAAAACTCATCACCTACAAAAAAAATAAGACAGATCAAATGCGAGAGTAACCTTGGACTTGGAACACGTTATGGGCACCATGGTAAATGTGGACAGTGAAGAAAACACTTGTTGCTGCTGAGAGCACGATACACGGGGCTCAGGCCTTGTTGGAACTAGCTCGGCGGCCTACTAGGAATGGACGCCACTAGACTGGGGAGACAATCGTCACTTCTTTGACATATTTACAACTTTTGGGATGGACACAAGCTTCTTTAATTGGGTTCACTACAAGTATGTATCGGGCCTTCGGTGCATTGATTGATGAAATAGAGAATGAGCATACAACGATCGCATTCATCCAATCAATTGGTCAGATATCGAGTTCAATTCTGAGGTGACAATGAACTGAGGACACATTGTGGGATGACGAATCAAAGTGAATTATAGAGTAATTGACGAACAAAAAGGGCAAGAGCAAGAATCTAATATTTGTTTCTTTGCTTGACCTGCAGAATGAACTGAAACTAGAGGGTTATGAAAAGATACAACAGAGGGGGAGAAGGTTAATCGGTGTTGGAGCTCAATCGCATACAAAAAATATGTAGGAAGAAAAGGATGAGCGAAGGTCCATTAAGGTCGGCCGTGTGCGTGGAGGAGCGAAGAAGGGTTAGGTTTTGTAATTGAAGTACGAAAACAACAATATTTGTGGGAGGAAGAGGTTTTTTTGGTTTACTCGATGAAAAGACAGGTCGCAAACCTCTATTGGACTGCAAGTGGTAGGTTTACATTACGTTGTTCAAAATATCAAGGAAAGAGGGGGGATTTGGCCACATGTGGAGAAACAGAATCTGAGTCTAGTACGCAGTGTCACATCCCTCGTGCTTGTATTAGTCTCAAGCTCTCTTTGTAGTAACAAAGATGCATAAAAGATGAGATTACGACACGTTCTTAATTATGGGTTTCAAGACTGTAGTATTTACCTTAGGGTGTGTAAAGACCTACCACTTTATAAAATTTAGCGGAAGACTTGTAAAATGTATTCAAAAATAACATGGTGAAAATGGAAGTCAAGTTAGAAGAAAATAAGAGAAATACTTTAAATATAAAGCACACATCACACGTACATTAATAAGTAGCACGCTGCAACACAGTATCTGTCAGGATTAAGGACTAGGGAGGACCCTAAGGCCCTTACAAAATCTAGGCTAACACCGAAAAAGCCTATATTACTAACCGTATTCTTTCAGCTTAAAAACAGACAAGCCAGCGTTAAGTAAAAGAAAACATAAAAGCATCTTCTAAGATGAGTCTTCAGTGTTTGATAGGGTAAGGTCTACCCAGTCTATGTCGGAGTGGTTTGCTCCCATGGGGCTGTTCTCGTGTGGAAACTCTAGTGGCAGATCCTTCGGAATTAGGTAGGGCGTGTGGTCCACGACAATGTCTATGCCGTTTGAGACTAAGATTCGGACATGGATAGCCAATACATGGGTAAGGAGCTCATAGGTGAGGAAAGTCTCGAATATTGAGATGATCTGTCTTAGCAGTGCACAATAATACAGACGAGGAAATAGGATGAATCTTAAGGACTCAGTAATTGGGGATATGGGGCATGTGATGACAACAATAGTATAAACCATACTTAGATACTTAGTAAACAATTCATGATTCAAAGATAATACCAGTATAATCATATGCAGTATGCATGCCATGCTCATGTTTGTAAAATTTTTGCCTTTCATGTCCACTGTTTCACCCCTAGTGGAGGGTTGTGCGTCCAATCTCCCCTGCACTTTAAAATAGTCATAGGCATTCCGTTGCTCTAGGATAATGGGTAAAGGCCCATCTGCCTTCTACCCCGGAGCCACCACTACCTCTTAGTAATGGTTGCACACCCAGTGATCGGTATCGTCACCCTTTAACTATAAAAATTTCCATTGGTGCAAATGTCATGTCCTTTATATCATTGATGCAAATGACATGAAAATTCCATATCCATAATCATTGATGCATATTAAAAATATACTTTTTACCATTAATCGTGTGCAGTAAAGTTTCTTAATCTCACTTACCATTTATATGAAATCACTTCACACGATATTAAATTACATCACATGTATTGTATTTATTTCTAAAATAAATACTATTAAACTTATACCCAGCCAAAGTAATATCTTTAATTACTTATTTTAAATCAGCAAGCAATTAAGGATTTTAGTTTAAGACTTTCACTATTTAACCAAATACAAGCTCATTAAACATGTTATCCAAGTGAAATATCTTGAGTCCAATGAGTACTTGGAATTGGGCTTGCTGGGAAGCCCACCTATTGAAATTATCAGTGGCTTTGAAAGACTACTTGGGTTAGCCCAAACAATGAAAAGAGGCCTATTTCACAAGGCCATCAAGTTAGGCATTTTGGGTCTAACAGGGACCTATCTTTGGGCTTTACTTACAAGCGCTTATCCTAGCAAAAACTATAAGAATTCAAGACATTAAAAACAATGTTAGTGATAAAAATCAAGCCCAAACCGTGTGACTACAAAAATGGCTCTTTTTAATGAAAAACCTAGTTTTAACAGTGAACTTTAATTAATCATAAAGTTTTCATCCTAACTCCAAATGACTCGAAATTTTAACTGTAGGTTCCTAGTACTATCTAGTATTAACCTCCAAATTTGATTAATCCGTGATCTTTTATATGTACGAGATCCCTAAAGATGCTGTTATCACAATGGTGCAATTCTAAGCTAGTTTTCATCTACTTAGCTAATTCTTTAATTTTTCACATAAAACTTTGCATGAAACCTATCCTATATGTTTCTAATACTTCTAAAACAGTAAAAAATCATGCCATGAAATTTATTCACACAAGATTCATATCAAAACTCATCCAAAGGGTTATATGACTAAGTTTAACAATAATCTCTTTCTTCAACATTCTCTTGCAACTAATCATTATAACTTCATACTTAGCTCATGTTAAGCATATTCAAAGGTTCCAGATCACTCCCTTGCATATTGCTAACCTCAATTATGAAAATGCCAACAACATCACTAACATGAAACTACCCTTACCTTCCTTGATCTCTTTGGCTCTTTGGTGACTTTCTTGAGCATCAAAACCTAAATTAAGCTTGCTGTTAGTATCAAAATCAAAGTAATAACCTCTAGGATAGCAAAGCTTAAGAAAACCTCAATCCTTTACCACTTTTCTTCCTCCTAGGGCAATTTGGCTACTTCTTCTTTTTTCTTTAGCTCTCTCTTACTCTCTCTCTCTCCAAGAATGGCCGGATGAGATGGGCGAAGAAAACCTTCACAAAGGCCTCCCATTTATATTACTCCTTAACTAGAGTTTGTATCCTAGGGTTAGTTAACTATGCTAGGGTTTAATTAGACCACAGGATGATGTCTACCACTAGATTAGGGTGTCTATGCAAGGCTTGGAGCTGAATTGGTTAGAGGGGCGGCAACTACATGTTAGATGAAAAATGGTGCGTAGTTTTGCATGGCTTATTGATTGCTAATCACTAGCAATCATTACATCTAGCAATCCTATGTGCTTTGACCGTTTTGTGAGTCAAAGATGAGGTAGCATGGGTTGGGCCGAGTGGTGTGTTTGGAGGTCCAATTTCAAGCTATTTCAAAGCTCAAAGATATAAAAACCTATTTTCCAAGCCCAATTGTCCTATTTATTGCAAAAATTCTTAAAAATGATCAATAGGGTGCACGACAATCCTAGATTAGTTCCTATTGGCTTGGTAATTAAGTGAGTAATGTAAACCAAGCAAAAAGTTTGAAGAAAAAATAAGTTTTTATAAGAAATTAGGGCTAAAAACATGAAATAAGGTATTTTAGTATTTTCAGCAATATAAATTAATAATTTAAAAATTTCAGGGTATTGAATGAGTAAAATATGTAATTAGATTAAAGATCTCAAAAAGGTAAGAAAGAGAATATTTTTCTCATAATTTTTTACTATGTAAAACTATTTGAGGGATTTTTCTTATTTTTAAACTAATAAAATAATTAAATCTGAAAATAGTAATTTAAATAGTATTTATTATAAGGGTTAATTACACTTTGCACATGCGTAGTTTTGGAGTTTTAACACTTTGCAACCTATTCTTTTAATTTATAGACATTTCACCCTTGTGGTTTGAGGGTTTTAACACTTTGCACCTCCAGTGAATTTATTTATTATTTCTAACAAAAAAGTCAACCACGTGCAAAACACGTGACTGATTTTTTGGATACAAAGTATCTTAAAAGAACGGGATGCAAAATGTTAGACCCTCCCAGACCACATGGGTGCAAAGTGTAATTAAGCCTTTTTGAATATTGGGGTAAAATGGGTAAGTGAGCCACGTGTAGAACACATGACTGAATTTTTCGTTCGAAATAACGGATAAATAGACGGCAGGGGTACAAAGTGTCAAGATCCCCAAATCACGTGGGTGAAATGTCACAAAATTGAAAAAACGGAGTGCAAAGTGTCAGAACCCTTAAACTTCGTAGATGCAAAATGTAATTAACCCTTATTATAATTTAATTAAGAAAATTAGGATAGTTAATAATACTTAGAAGATCGGGGTATTACACGTGGGCTGGACCGTGAACCTACGCAAACGGGCTGCCAAAAAATATGGTTCAAACTGTGGTCTAGACCCCAGAAATAGTACCAGACACGGTATCCAAACATGCCCTATATGTAAAAGCGAGGCCGCATTAAGGAATAATAAGACGGACAAAAAGAAACGCTGAGAACGAGAGATGAAGGTAAAACGTTAAGAGGGGAAGGGTGACCATGAAGTGGAGGAAATATAGAAATGCAGACATATTGTTTTTTTTTTTTTTCCCGCTCTCTCTCCTTGGAAGTATATATAGAAATCCTCGAGGGACACCGTTTCATGTAGGGCATTACTCATTTTTTTATGTATTAATTAAGTTCTCAGAATCTCAAATCCATATTATTAAGCTCGGCGTGGACAAAGAGAACTCTCTCCACATGCCAAGTCTTTCATACGACGCATAGACTTACGAGGTGACCCATCTAAGAGCAGACCTAAACTACTTAAAGTGCCTTTTTTTTTTTTTTTTTTTTTCTCTCTCTCTCTCTAATTTGGAAGAGATAGGGACTTCAAACCAACTTTGTCATTTTCATTGGCAAGATATCATGCTTTGGAAATGGGCCTCATGATGCCTGTTGGATACCTAACCAAAAATCCGAATTCTCAGCTTGATCCTACACCAAAGGCCTATAAGAAAAAGAACATTATCCTCTGCGCTTGTTCTCGAACCTACCTCCTGCAGTTCAACATTACAAGGAAGAAGACAAAAGATGATACTAGTAGGTTCGACAATAGCTCCTAGCAACTTTTATATTGGAAGAGAAATTGAAGTTTCCATGCACTTAGTTGGTTCTCTATTCCTTTCTCTTTTCTCCAAATCAATAATAATTTAAATATTTTTTAAAAACTCCGTACACATTAACTCAGGTGCTCTGTGCAAACCTTTTAATAAAGAACCTACTAGTATTGTGATTTGCCTGCTTTAACTCCCACAAATTTGCTATTGAACTGGTTTTTTTCTTCAAAGCAAATTGAAGTTTAAATGGTTAATTTAAGACAGAACATATCGGTCTAGAGGAATCCCTAATAATAAATCAATGGATTGTGTGTTAATTGGAAATTTTTACATTGTTGGTTTCTTAACCAAGCGAGAAGTTTCTTATATGTTTTATACTACCTAAATAATGTTTCTCCTCCATTCATTTAATCATTTGATGAAATAATTGCAACCCACTTATTCATGCTATAAATACAACGAAAATAATGGTAAATAATTTAAGACTTGCTGCATGATTCTTCTCTTTTTTTCAAATAAAAAAAATTGTGTTTCAGATCACTTCTTTTTTAAAATACAATAAAATAAGCATATAAATGATAAATGCAACACATTCTTCACTTCTCGATCTTCTGAATCACATAGGCTATGTTTGGTTTAATTTTGAAAATATTTTTTGTGTTTATTTTTGTTGGAGGTAGTGTAGATTCTCTTGGGATTAACGAAAAGTTTGTTAAAAGTTGTTAGAATTTGTAAATTTTTTTTTAAAAGTTGTTGAAGTTTGTAAAAAATTATTGGAGTTTGAAAAAAAGTATTGTAATTGATGAAAAAATAATTGTGAAATTTTTTTAAAATTTTCTTGAAAATTAACCAAATATAGCCATAAATTTCGCAATTCACATTAAAGTTTAAAATCGTGACGATACGGTAAACCATCAAATACGCATGACCTGCTATATACACTATGTTTGGAATGCGTTGTTGGTTTTGATTTTGGTTTCAGGTTCAATTTCTTTTTCGAAACTGGATCTTTGGCCCCGTTTGGCAGCCTCCAAAATAGTCAGTACGGTGCTTGATCTTTGACTTGAAATTCACTAACATCCATTGCACACTTCCCAACGCTTAACAGTTAGGACGCGTTATTTTGCCATTCACTGATGCGTCTGGAAGCTTGGGTTGTTTTTTTGCCTACATAATAGGGGTGTTTGTTTTCCCAATATTTTGAGGCATCAAAATTTCTAATAAAATAAACACATTCTAAAATTTTTAACTTTTACATATACATACTTCATTTTTCACAAACCCCAATAAATCTCAATAAAGTAAAGATTCCCAAAATTTCGAGAATATTCCCCAAAATTTTGGCAGACAAACACCCCAAATGTTTAGCGTGACGTGTTACTTTTCTTGCGGAGTAGGCCGACCATGCACAGGTGTCCACAAGTGGTGTGCATTGACTTCGATTATACCATGAGCTCCCGAAATCTAACTAGGGTTGCATTTTTTTTTTAATCTTGGATGCTTGCAGCTTTAAATAACCAAATTATCACGTTAAGATGCATATTGACAAGTATAACAATATCGTTCAATGGTTACCCTCAGGGTTTAGAAGCAGATACAACCAACATTATATACCCAAATCTCAATCAAATTAGGTAAAATTGCACCCACAACCCATTGAGGTATTTGAAAGTTGCAATTAGGTCTGTGAGGTAATAAATTAGCCATGTAACTCATTGAAGTAATGATTTTGGGAAAATAGGCCCCTCCATCGACCTCTGTCTCCTTACATTAACTGTAAATGCTGACGTCAAATTAATAACACGTTAATCTAATCAAATTGTACTACATGCTTTAGGACTGCACAATTGTAAATCCGGTCCGATTTTTTGATCGGAATCTGGTCGGATCGGATTTTTGGTTGTACCTAAAATGAAGGACCGGATCGGACCACTTATAAGTAGTCCGGTCCAGTCTGGTCTGGTCTAGACCGGTTTTTTTTTTTTTTTCTTTTTAAATTTTTTTCCTAAGTTTTTTTTTTTGTAAATCAAGGGAAATGGAGAACTTAATTTCTAAGGGGCAGGCCGGAAGGGACTCAAGGGACTAGGGAGGGGTGTCAAAATGCATAATTTTGACTTAAGGTTTTTATTTTTTAAGTTAAAAATTTGTATTAAAAAAATTTGTATTATTTAAATTAATAAATGCGGTCTGGTCCGGATCCCAAATGGCCTGGACCAGACCGGACCAGATAAAACTGATTTTTTAAATGCGGTTCGGACCGGACCAGATTTGGACCACTAAGACCACAAATCCGTTTCGGTCCGGTTCGGTTCTGTGCAGCCTTAACATGCTTAATCCAAACGTGACAATCAACAGATGTCACGTTAGTGCTAGCCTAGTTAGCCACTTACACCATGCCATTGCTGCATCAACCAAGCTTACAAAAAGAAAAAGAAAAAACCTAAATTTTTCTCCATATGCATCCCTGCAAACCATCTCTCATATTTTTTTCCCAAAAACCTAAACTCACTAGAATCTATACAGGTTAATATTTACTGTTAATAGATGGGGACATAAGTAGACAGAAGGGTCTTTTTTTTCTCAAAATCATTACTTCAAGAAGCTGAATGACTAATTGTTATGTTAGTGACCCAATCGTAACTTTCGATTACCTCCGGTGCAATTTCACCTTCAAATTAAACAAACCAAATAGATCAAGAAAAAAAAAAAACCAAATAGATGCAAATGTCACGGCGGCCTCTTCATAAAGAGCCACGTGGAGCTATAAACTGCGGAAGTCTTCCAGAAGAAATGCCCACCTCATTAATCCAATTAATCACAGAATAAAGAAAAATAAATAAGACCAAATATCCACACCCCCAAACGACGCCGTGTCTCCTTGATTTTTTCGGATGTCGTCGTTGGTGTGCTCCATATGGGTATTCAATTTATAGCTTCCTTTTCAATCTGCCCCACGAACTGACAGAGAAGGACAGAGAGAGGGAAAGGCAGAGCTTAGCGTTCTTGTTTTCGTTTTCGTTATTTTTCATTTTTGTTCGCGCCCGTCTAGTCCACGACCATTTTGGTGCATAAAATCGGTTTCTAATCGAAGAGTTCCATCCCGGAAAAGAAACTTGATCCGAAATTTGGATGGCGAATCTGTACGTGAAGGCTGTGCAGCCAACGGATCTGAATCGGAACACAGAGTGGTTCATGTACCCAGGGGTATGGACCACCTACATCCTAATCCTTTTCTTCTCTTGGCTTCTCGTCCTCTCCATCTTCGGCTGCTCTCCGGGCATGGCCTGGACTATTGTTAATCTCGCCCACTTTCTTGTAAGTCCTACCCTCTCTCCCCCCCCCCCCCCCTATCTTTTGGTGAAAGTTGTTTATTGAGGGCGTTTTTTGGTTTTTAGTTTTAGTTGATTGATTGGGTTGCTTGTTGGTTGGGTCCTACAGTTTGCGCTCTTTTATGCTGATTCATTTTGGTTTTTTTTTTTTTAACGAAAAAAAGTACCTGTCTGAGTTTTTTTATATGGGCACCTAAATGGTTGTGTGGAATTTTGATATTTGCTTGATTTATGTTCTTGTTTGTTGAATTGGGGCGTTGTATTGACTTTTATAGGCCTTGAGATTGTGGATTTTTCTTTGGTCTATTGTGCGTGAAAATAGAAGACCCAAGTTCAAAATTTTGTTGTTGTTTGAAGGTAGATTTTGCTGTATTGGCTGTGGAGAATTGCGCATCTGTTGGATTCAGAATTTTAGTGATGGGTGGAAAACAACGAGTCTTCTGAAGGCATTTTTGCACTGACATAGTATATGCTCCATGGTTTTGTTTATAAAAGGATTTAGGGTATAATGTACGTTAACCTGTTGAATCCTATGTTTCACTCATTTTGCTTTCAGAGAGCGATGGGATATGTTCCTATGTATGCGATCTAGTAGTATCAGACTCAGTAAGAGTTTAACGTTCACAACATGTCACTCAATCCAGAATGTATTTTGCCTTGGACCTCAAATTGTTGTATATTTTGTATCGGAAATCGTAGCAGGCCAGGTTTTTCTGAACAAGGAAATAGAGCAAAACTTTTTGTTGGTTGAAGAGATAAGAATGTTGTCAGAGTGACAAATAAGAGTCTGCGGTTTCTGCAGTAGGACAATTGTCAATTAGAAACCCCCGTTCTCTCTCCAACTGCCTCTAAAAATTAAGTCCCTAAAACAAAAAATCCCACCCAAGTTTTTTGGTCCAAATAAGATTGAACCTAAGACTTGTACTACCATGATAAAACCCTTTACCCAAGGACCAAACAGAATCTACTTCCTCTTCAATAAGCGGTGCAGGGGTCACCAGTTCAATCTTGTATGGGCGCGTGAATGATTTTATTTTCAAGGAATAGATTTCCACTTAAGATTATGTGTAGGCCAACGAAGAGCCCTTTGTTGGTAAGTTATTTGTTAGGACTTGGTTGTATATTATTCTCCTACTTTGCATGTTTATGCCTTTCACTCCTAGGTTAAGCTTCTTTGTGGTGAGTTTATGTCTTTCACTGCTAGGTTGAGTTGCTTCACTTTCCTGTCTGTCATGATATTCTATGTCGCCTCCCTCAGGTCACTTATCACTTCTTCCACTGGAAGAAAGGAACTCCGTTCGCTGAAGATCAGGGGATCTACAATAGGTTGACTTGGTGGGAGCAAATGGATAATGGAAAGCAGCTCACACGCAACAGAAAGTTCTTGACTGTTGTTCCTCTGGTGTTGTAAGTTTACTTCTATTGTATTATACAACATGCTCTGATTTCAAAGTCATTTATTTGTGTCATCAAAATTTTTCTGGAGGGCCTTTTTTGAGTTACCATATGCATTAACCCTGTTTGTGGACTTTTGGTAAGTCTACTGTTAAGTAAATCTGTGTGGCGACCGGGTAATTGTGGAAGTATATAAACATCTTGTTGTTTTGAAGTCAGTTTGTTTGCTGATTGTTTCCATGCTTCATCAGGAGACTCTGAACTGTCTCTCTCCTCTCTTTCTCATGTGCTCTGTGTATTTGTGTATTTGCATTATGTTGTTAAGTCCTCATTTTTTTTTCACCTAAAACTAATCCATCATCAATACTCTTTAAGTAAAGCTCATGTATACATAATAGTCTGTAGGGACTACATAGATGACTATCAGGAAGAACAATCTGGCGCTGATTAAATGAGATCATAATCTTCTGTTCTTGCCAATCTTTTTCTAGGCATCCTCTTCTTGTGAATTGGTGCTGAAGAAAGTTGTGTAAATCGAGCTTGAGCTCTTTGTCTAGTTTTTTATTGTTTTTAGGGCACCAATTAGTTGTAAAGAGCTTGTATTGGTCAGACTCTCATAACTTCATAGCAGTTGTTTGCCAACGTAGGCCATTTTTTTTTGGCACTTATACATATCAGAGTCTGATTTGTTTCTGTGACTGTGATGGATACCTGATACTAGTTTCCTAGTTTAAGCTCCTGAGCTTTAGCTCACAAATGACTCTTCCTTTGTCCCACTTATATGGGTGGTGAGTAACATTGGGGACCTATTGGGTGGATAACTTACTAATAAAGTGAAAAGAATTCTATCTGGATTCGCGTAGTTGTGAAGGCAGCTAGGCTGTGCTGAGGCCTTTTTTCCCCATTCGTGATTCCCCCAACCCCACCCACAACAACATACCGCACACACCCCAATAAACCCCCACCTGAAAAAAAGAGATCTGTGTGGTAACTGATGAGTGAATTTGAAGGTACTGATGGATCGCATGCATTTGGTTGGACCTAGGTTGTTCCGGTACTTCATTTCTTTATGTTTCTAGGTCCACGTCTTGGTTTCAGCACATATGTGGAAACCTCATAAGTACATATAGTGCACAACAATGAGGGAGTTCAAGTTGCAAATTGAGCCTTGATAAGAATCTTGCGTGTTATAGGTCAAGAGTTGGAAACTCCACTTCACAAATAATCTTCTTGTGGTCATCCTACGGATATGGCTTGGTGATTTCGTGGTATGTGTGGGACAAGGAGACTGCACACTACCAGAAGAAATTCGGGCCAAGGTCCTAAATTCCTTGTTGGGAAAGAAACGGAATGATAGAAAGGAAGTAAGTACCGCTAGGGGTCATAGATTGACGCAGCATGGTTATGAGACATGCTTGAGACACCTACTATTCGTCGCATGTTAATTGGCTATCCAGAAGGAAGATCAGGAACATAGGTTTTTAGATTCTCAACTTCAGATGAGTATTAATTGCAGGAGAGTTTGATAATGAGTGTGATTTCTGGGTCATGAGAAGAAGATGAAACATCAGATTTGCTGATCTAGTCATATTACTTGTCTTAAAGGTTCGAGGACTCAGCATTCATACATAAAGACATTGATACTAAACCATGCACCATTTTCTCGTATCCTGACCAGAGCACTTTTTTTTTGGTCTTCAGCTTACTGCCCTTCTTGCATAATCTTTGTCATACATCACTTATCAGGGGGAACACCAAAGAAAATTTTTTAGTTGGCTAAAGTAGTTGGTTGCTTCTCCTTTTTGCCAAAGAAAGTGATGCCCATTGCTAGAATGCTATGATGGTTGAAACAATGAAGGAGTAGATTTTGCATTAGTATGTCATTTTTTACCCTACATACACTCCAATCCAGTTCATATTGGAGTTAATGCTATTGTAGAGCTTCAATGCTTTTAGTGCGTAAAGCATTAGTACTTATTAGTCATAATGGAGATAGTTGGCCGTGACCTCAATTCAAGGGCTTTGTTTTACTCGTGGCTGTTCATGGTTCAATGCGGCCAGTTTTCTTGATATTGAACTATAGAAACAAGTCTACTTGGTCACTGAAAATCATATATTGAACTCTATCATTTGGTGTATCCAAACAAAGTGAATCTGAAGTAGTGGCAGTCAAAATGGTGCCAGTTGGCAATATACATTGCTAGAGGAGAGCCGTTTGGGTGCACCCAAGAACATAAATCCTATCCGAATAAAAAAAAAAAAAGGTCGGTTTTGGGCACGGAATTTCAGGCTTGGGCCACTTGGCCTATGGATATTAGAATCAATATACTTTGAGGCTTCACAGTTGTTTAAAGCCCATCATAGCCAATTGAAACCACATATATCAATTGCATATGTAATATGTTTGATGTATTTAGGGCTATAAACACTGATTGAGCCCTTAAAAATCTGTCCAACACACCAAGGTTGGAATAAGCATTAGACAATACCACATACTGTCATTCGAACACAGACATGACTGAGGGAGAGAGACTGAGACTTGCTCAGGAATGAGGGACTTGCTAGTATGATGATGGTGAGCAGAGGCTACATGACAATTAGGCCAATGGTCGAGGGGATCAATCTCAATGGGCTGAGACTGACTGATGGTGGGGCAACACACTTGCCTGAAAACAGAGGAGACGATGTGGGAGAGTGTTAAGGTTGAGTGAGGCTATGATCGCAATGTTCGAGTGGAGTAATTGAGGCTTGGGTCTGCCTGACATATGAGGGTCTCATAAAAGAGATGAAAATTGACGATCTTAAATTTAGGTTAGTTGCTTCAGTTATTGTTAGAAAATGACCATCCAAAACTGACTGCCTAACCGATGGCATATGTTTTGGTTAAAAAACATAAACCATCCGTACAGGCAGATTGTAAAAAGGCAACTGATGTCTGTTGGCGGTGTGGGGTGCAGTAGTGTGGGGTTTGTCCAACATTTAGGTTTCGGCACAACGAAGCTCCATGCGGAAGCTCGAGTAAAATTGAACATTCTGGAATATTTTCGTACCGGACATGAGATTGCAATTGAGTCCTGACACTTCTCTTGCTGTAGTGGAGTTCAGGATTTGTTTAAGTTTCATGATAATTGTTTCATTGCGCCTATGCCCTGATGTTACACTGTCTTTAGTTTTAGAGGCCTTGAAAGTCAGCATGTTTTTTGCCAACTGACTCGTGCCAATTATTTGGGACTTTATTTCTGAAAGCTGCAATTGGATTCGCGTTGATTCTCCTCTCTTTTGACAGGTACTTGATAGCCTCACACACTACAGACTATGAGCATCCTATGCTCTTCTTCAATACTGTGGCAGTGCTTGTGCTGGTAATTGCCAAGTTTCCCAATATGCACAAGGTCCGGATCTTTGGAATCAATGCCGACAGGTGAAGTACTGTTTGCAAATCAGGAAAGAGTTTGCTTTTACGTGCTTAAAAGCTGATAATCCTTCACTTGATCTGGTAAAAAAGTTATATCGGTGTATAGAAGTGAGTCTGGAGTGATGTTCAGATATGTAACGTTCTGTGCCCGACTGTTATTGCAATCTCTCATGAATATTGGAGACTGTACAGTAGAGAAATTTGGATTATCACGGGGCAATTACACTTCAAAAATAGAGTTGGTCCCAGATCTGAAAAAATGTGTTTCATTAAGTGAGACTTGTCTATATCAGCATAACTTGGAAATTCTACATATCGTTCGTGATGAAGTAGTTAGTGGTTTTATATATTTTTTTTTTTTTTGATAAGTTAAACTTTATTAAAGAAAGAGAGAGTTGACAGTAGAATAGACTATCCTGACAACAACTTTTGCAGACAAGCTAAAAAATTTAGAAAATCCGCAAAACCCGTGGAAGGACACCCTAAAACCGAATTAGTCCACATAAAAAGAGAATGCAAAGCATAGCCTCCCAAATTTTCCAAAGACAAACTTTCGTCCTCAAATATCTACCATTCCTTTTCCTCCACAAACTCCACCAAATACAAGGGGATCATCTTCCATATGGCCACGACTGGATCTCCAAACTTCCATTAGCACATCCACAACCCTCCTAGGCATAACCCAATCGAAGTTAAGAATGCTTAGCACATGCGCCCACAATTCTCTAACCATCGAGCAATGAAGAAGGATATGATCAACCGTTTCTCCGTTACTCTTATACAAATAGCACTACTCAGTCAAGCAAACCCCCCTCTCCTCCTTAAGTTGTCAATGGTCAGAATTTTTTCGATGAGTAGCCTCGCAAATAAAGAAAGCTACTCTTAAGGGGGAACCATGTTCTTCCAACACTAGCACTAAGGAAAATCCACTGGAGCCCTCTAGAAGCAAAGCATACATCGATTTAATTGAGAAGACACCACTTTTAGAACCCATCCATAACAATTTATCCTCACCCCCTCTCTTCCAAATCTTCGAGTACAGTAAGGAATAAAACGCCGAACGAACCTCCATCTCCCAATTGTTAATCGTTCTTTCAAAGTGTACATCCCAAACTACAACTTCGGACCCTATCTCCATGTAATCAGCCACCCAAGCATCTTTACAATGAGCGAAAAGAGTATAACAGAGGAAACTCCAACCTCAACGGTCTTTCCTCACACCACTGGTACGCCAAAACCGAATTCTGGAACCACACCTTACCACAAACCTAATATTTTCCCTAAAAAAGTTCCACCATTTGCTAATGTGCTTCCATAAGCCGACTCCATAAGAGCCTTGAGCCTTCAAAGTGCTCCAACCACCCATCTTGCAAACATACTTCTCCGTAATAACTGTCTCTTTCAGAAGTGAAACACCATAGCCATTTTCCAAGTAGAGCTTTGTTGAACAAGGATAGCCTCCTTAGACAAAGCCCTCCAGCACTAATAGGGGAGCAAACTCTAGCCCACTTGACAAAGTGAAACCTATGATCTTTTCCACCACTTTTTGATAAGAAATCCCTTTGAAGCTTCTCCAACCTATTAGCCACTGACAACAGGATAGGAAAAAGAGATAAAAAATAAGTAGGGAGGCTAGAAAGAGGTAGATCTAATCAACGTTAACCTTCTCTCCTTCGAAAGATAAATGCGCTTCCAACTCGCCAACCTTCTTTCGATTCTTTCAACGATGCCATCCCAAATGTACATACTTTTAAACTTAACTCCAAGAGGAAGACCAAGGTAGGTCATTGGAAGTGATGACACCAGACAACCCAAAATATCCACCATAACATGAACATCACGGACTCTACCAATATGAATAACCTCAGATTTGTGAAGGTTAATCCTAAGACCATATACTACCTCGAAACACAAAAGCATGCATCTAAGGTTATGCATTTGGTTCTCCTCAGCCCCACAAAAGATGAGAGTATCGTAAGCAAATAGCAAATGGGCAATGCACAACCCATTACTACCACCTCTCCAACCTCAAACCCCTCGATAGAACCTTTCCCAACCACCTCACTTATCATCCTACTAAAGGCTTACATGACAATCACTAACAAAAGAGGTGAAAGAGAATCACCCTAACGCAATCTACGAGAACTACCAAAGACATCGTGAGGAGAGCCGTTAACCATCATTGAGAATTTGATCATAAAGATATAGAACACAATCCACCCACACCACTTCTCTCAAAACCCACATCTCCTCAGAAGATACAATAGGAAATCCCCATTCACATGGTCATAAGCCTTGTGAATATCTAGTTTGCACAATAATCCCGACAAATTCGATCTCAATCTCAATTCAATGCACTCATTTGTGATTTACACTAAGTGCAGAATCTGTCTTCCCTTCACGAAAGCATTCGAAGATGGCGAGATGATTATCTTAAGCACCAGCTTCAACCTATTTGCTAAAACCTTGGCAAGAATCTTATAAAACCCTCCAACCAAATTGATGGGGCGAAATCTTTCAAGTCCACAACACCAGCTTTCGTAGGAATGAGAACAATCAAAGTATCATTCATACATTTAACAAATTTAACCCTATAGGCAAATTCATTAAACATAGCCAGAACATCCCCTTTAACCACCTCCCAATAAGATTGGAAAAAAGCTAAAGAGAAATCGTCCGGGCCCGGAGCCTTATCTTTGCTTAGGCTACGAACCACCCCAGTGACCTCATCCTCCTCAAAGGACTTTTCAAGCCAACTCGCCTCCTCCTCAAAAATGGAATCAGACTTTAAACCATCCAACGACGACCTCTAAGAAAAAAGGCTTATGGTACAAAGAGCTATAGAAATCAACAATACTCTCTGAAATAATTGATGAGTCCTCCACTGTTTCCCTCTCCACTTCCAAACTAGATATCGAATTAACTTTCCTATTTGAATTGCCTATACGGTGGAAAAATTTTGTGCACCTATCTCTATCTTTAAGCTAAAAGGATTCGACTTCTATCTCTAGCTAATTTCTTCTAACTCAATCAAGTGATCCAATTCCCCGTAACCTCAAACTTCCTCTCTTTACCAGCCTCATCAAGAATTACCCCTTCATCTAAAGAATCAAAAGATGCCAACTCACTTAATAAGGATGATTTTCTGAAACTGAGATCCCCAAAATTTCTTAGTTCCATAACTTCAATTTTTTCTTCAAAGCCTTCAGCTTTGAGCCAAGCACAAAGCTTGGAGAACCTAAGAACTCAAACGACTCCTACCACTCCTAAACACGATAAAAAAATCTGTTCTTCTTTAACCACATGTTCTCAAAACGAAAAGGTCTCTTCCCTCTTCCAACCCTTCCATTCTCCATAAGAATGAGAGAGTGATCTGAATACAAATGAGTCAATCTTTTCTGAGAAACCTCATGGAATAAGGAATCCCAACTAAGGCTAAATAGAAAGTGATCAATCCTAGACCAAGACTGTAAGACTATTATTGGACCAAGTTAAGGCACCCCCTATTATAGGGACATCCAGTAAACCCATCTCTAAGATAAAATCAAATAACTCCTCCGTTGCCGATCTCACCCCTCCTGAAAACATTCACTCCACCCTGTCCCCAAGGTTCTTAAAGACTATCGAAATGAGAAAGAACTGATTCAAGAATCCAGCAACTCTAACACTCGCGTGTCCCACAATAACAAAATACCCCCTAGGTACCATCCTCCTTCGAACTGCACCACCTCACATGAGGTCTGCCCCATAACTATCTAATCACAACCCTAGACATCTTAGCCATGGTTTTTTGAAGACATACCAAGTCCGATTTCCAGCACCATAACAAATTTCCCACTCCTCTGCACTTCGTTCTATCATTCAGCCCTTTTACATTCTAACTAATAATTCTTGACATCATTTAATCACCAATAAGGCCCCCCCCTCACTCTGACTCTTTCTGGAGTAGCGGTCTTCCCATCATAATTAATAGAAGATTCTAAACACTTCAACTCTCTTACTAACTTTTCACCCTTCCCACTAGGCTTCTTATGGCTATTATGCTCCTTATTTCTCTTCAAGGCAGCATAGAGGCTCATCAAATTTTTCTCATAACCTTCCCAAGACAAACCCACCATATGCCTGAAGGAGACAACATGTCTAAAACCCACCCTGAAGCCCCACCATTACTCGGGCTTTCAAGCTTCCCTCCATTTAGGCAACAGACTGCAAAAGGATCCACACACAAATCTAGTTTCTCAACTACCACTAACGCCATCTCCCCCTACCTCACTACCTACATTTGACATGCCCATTACACACATAACCTCAATAGGCACTGCCCGACTCTCCCCTTTCTACATCACCCAGCACCACATCTTGGCCGAGAGCCTGTTTGCCACCTCTACAGATATTTCCGGTTGCTCCAGCAAAGTTGGTGGGCAAATCGGCGCAACAACAACCTTACCTAAAGAACATAGAGAAAGCTCCAGTGTCGGAAAAACCATCGGGTTGCGACTACCTGCCTCAAACAAAGTTGACGAGAGGCCAGACGCCGCCAACTAGAAGTGGGCACATCGTGTCGTGCCAATAGCCATCTTGGCAAAGGCCCAATTCTTGTTTATGCGATTTGAAACTTGCGGGTCCTAGGCCGGGTCATCACATGGCCCGCTCCCTACAATCGGGATAATAGATAGCCCTTTTCTCGGGGCTTCGGTGAGTCATAACACCTCCTTGGGCTTCAAGCCCATTCTTTTAAACCCTTATCAAAGGGCTCACAAACTCCCTGGCTCTCAAGCCCAATCATCATAATCGAAATAAAAGGTCTTTCCAGCTTATGGGCCTCCTAGCCGCACACCCCACCTTGCCATAAAAGCTCTCAACCCCCATCAAACTCATAGAGCTGAGAATTAGGTCCATTTCCTCCCGAAGGTCCATTAGCCTCTTCCTAACTCATGCCATGCAACACTTTTCTCCCGTTAAAGGCCTAGCCAACTCAACATTAATTTCCTTCTTGAAAAAGACAACTGCCGCTTAGTCTACATGAGTATGCATCGCACACAAAGACAGAATGCCGACATCTTCTCCGCCAGAAAAAGCAATAGTCTCTGTGCACGGAATGAATTTGCCTTTTCTTTTTCTAGTCAAAATGTCGTGCCCCATTGACGAAGCTTGCTTGCTAGAGACCTATGACAGAGGCCTAGTTTTCACTGCATTAGCATAAAAGACCCCCTCTCTGTGCCTCGCATCTTCAGTCACGATCTTCCCGCTTCTGAATTTACCAAAGTGATTAACCATCTTGTGGAAGCACTCTACCACCACTTTCCATCCTATTCCGTTTTTACCTTCCGAAATCATAACCACTCCTCTCCTTTGACCCTCCCCATATTCTGCAATTGCAACATATCTCCTCGATTTGTTTGCGCACCTTTGAGCTAAGAAATTTTGGGACCCTTCATTGAATTTCGACATGAAATTTCGATAGACAGCAGCCTCCAGAAGTATACTGACCAAGTTTACCATCTATACTGCCCCATATCTTCCCAAGAGAATCAAATTGAGAGACTTCGTACTCCACTCTGCCAATTTGTCCACACCTCTCCCACAAATCGACACGGAAAAATCTTTTGCTTCTATTTTAAAGCTACGAGATAAGCCCATTGAAGTGACCAGCTACTAATAAGTACTAAACTCACAAAAGCAAAGAAGCCAAGCAAACCAAAGGGAATGAATTTAACTCATATGTCCATAAACCTAAAAACTGTGGATCATATTGAAGATGATATAGTTCCAATTATGGATGCTTTCTATAGAGCATAAACCCCTTTCTCAAATTGCACCCTTGAACTTTCAATGTTAGATACTTTGCATCATCCGTTGACTTTTTTTTTTTTTTTTTTATCAAAATTATGGGAAATTGAACTTGAAGTGACAATAATACCCTTAATCCGATATGAACATATGCAAAATGAAAACAATACCCTCGATCAGACATGAACATATATGAAATGGGATAAGGGCATTTTCTTCATTTCAGTCTAATTTGATGAAAAACTTTGACATAGGGTGCAAAGTGTATGCTCCAAGGTTACATGATTACCTTAGTAACTTGATTTTGATGATAATAAAACCATATACTATCTTTTCAAGAGATTCTTAAAGTATAAAAGTTTGATTTCACTGAGATATTCGGAAGCATTTAAATTTTAGGGTTAATTGCACTGTAGGTCCCTGTGGTATCACCTTTTAACAAAATAGTCCCTGGTGTAAGACTTTCTACAAAACAGTCCTTGAGGTCGCATACTCTGATAAAAAATGGTCCTTTTGTCCCATTGGCGTCAAAAAACTAACGACAGTTGCTGACGTGGCAAAAAACGTCACGTCAGCCACCAATAAGACACTGATGTGTGTCAAAAAAACCAGCTCAACAACCACATGTCAAAGATGTTGCACGCGTGCAGCCAAATAAGCACCAAATAAGCCATTTTAAAAAAAACTAAAGACTAACATGGGATGACGTCGTCCTACTTATTCCTTTCCCCCTACCAGCCCCCTTTTCCTCCCCCAATAGTGAGCATTTTTTCCCTTAATTCTGGCCCTAGCCTCCCTGATCGACAGTGTCCCTGAGCTGCGAAACCCCAGCTGATAATCGAACACCACGCTGAACTTTCCTTCTTCGGCAAGGTCATTTCGGGGTTTTGCGTTGCGATTATGGATCTCTTCCCCACTACAGCAGTTCAGCACTGAAACCCTCACAACTCTCACATTCTCCTTCGGTACTCAGTGGTGGAAGCAGCAACGCGAGAGTGCCTGTTGCTCAGGTATTACCTTATGCTCTACCTATGGCAGCTAGTGTGGAAGATGCTGGATCAGGTTTTGGTGGGACTAGAGATAGAATACCAACCGATGATGTTGTTGACAAGGTTGTAGCGATGGGATTCCGAAGAGACTTGGTGAGAACAACTGTGAAGAAATTGACCGAGATTGGGCAGTTAGTGGACCTTAATATGGTGCTTGATGTGTTAATGAATAATGGAGCAGCAGAGCCATAAAGTGGTAGGTTTTGCAGATGATATATGTTGTTGCCTGCAATGTTTGTGTGGATTGATTTATGTAAATGATATAAGAACAGAGTCTTTTGTATAAACGTTGTTCACATAAGAATCTTTTTCACCATTTTGCTTGTTAGTCATTATTTAGAGTGAAATCTGTTTTCTTCATTTTACTATTTATGTGCATTTATTCTGGTACTTACCAAACATTTGAGCATTATACTTGAGGAGGGAGAGATATTGTAGAGTCCAAAGATCCTGTTCCTAGAGGTGTCATAGCATGAACATCCAAAATGAATTTTCTTTACAGCCAAGCAGAAGGTAGCATCTTATGGAAAAACAGAGAAAGAAAAAGGACGTGGCGTGGCATGAGGGATTAGCAATCTTACTTTTTCTCCCTCGACAGCGTGGTGTTCGATTATCAGCTGGTGTTTGATTTTCGGCTGGGTTTCGGAGCTTAGGGACATTGTCGGGAGGCTAGGGCTAGAATTGGGGAAAAATGATCACTATTGGGGGAGGAAAAGGGGGCTAGCAGGGGGAAGGGAATAAGTGGGACGACGTCGTCCCTTGTTAGTCTCAATTTTTTTTTTTTATATATATAAATGGCTTATCTGGCTGCACGTGTGGAGCATCTTTGACATGTGGTTGCTGAGCTGGTTTTTTTGACACTCGTCAGTGTCTCATTGGTTGCTGACGTGGAGTTTTTGGCCACGTCAGCAACTGCCGTTAGTTGTTTGACGCCAATGGGACGGAGGGACCATATCTTATTTGAGTATGTGACCTCAGGGACTATTTTGTAGAAAGTCTTACCTCAGGGACTATTTTGTTAAAAGGTGATACCACAGGGACTTACGGTGCAATTAACCCTAAATTTTAATAAGTCATACTCAATCAAATTCCATTTTATTGGTTTATTAATATTAATTTGAGTATATGTTTACATTGAAGGTAGGGATAAATACACTTTACATCCTCTAACTTTAGGGGTTTTGACACTTTGCACCCCGATTTATTATTTTTGTCACATTGCTCCCACCAACTATTGATTTTAGACACTTTGCAGTCTCTGTTAAAATTTTCCATCACTTTGGACGGAAATTTATTTTTTGGTCTCAAAATTACAATTTTACCCTTATAAAATGGTCACTGCCAAAAAAATATGAGGACAAAATTGTCATTTCGCACTTCAAAAAATCATTTTCCTTCTAAATTAACTGAAAATTTTAAGGGAGATGCAAAGTGTCTAAAATCAATAATTGGTAAGTGCAATGTGACAAAAATAATAGATCGGGGTGTAAAATGTTAAGACCTCTATAGTTGGAGGTTGCAAAGTGTATTTAACCCTTAAAGGTATATTTTTAAGACTCAAATTTATTTGAAAGCCATAAATTTTAATCTATGAAATTCTATATTTATATAGTCAACTACGCTGTCCGTATGAGTTGACTACATGTTGAAAATTTTTAAGTCTAGAAAGTCAAAGTTGAAAAAGGTGTTGACTACACGTTCCATATCATGAGTTTCCTATTTTTTGTAAAGGTAAAATCTTAAAAGGTTAAAATAAACCTTAAAGACGATAAAAGTCAAGATCAAGATTGGTGTCGACTACACAAAAGAATGAGTTGACTAATATTCTTCAGTAAGAAAAGGAAATTTTGAATCTGCCTTACATGATCACAATGAGCCGACCACCCTTGACAGGACAACTTTGAACATTTCAGAATTTGAAATTTGAAATGGCTAGCTTTGCATTTAATGCGCCCCAACGACCATAAAGTTGTCTGACTATAAAAGGAGACAAAGAGAGCTTGTTAAACAAGACTTGCAATTTGATTTGAAATCTCCCTTTTAAAGCCAAGCTACTTCTTTCTTATCTTGCAGATCATCATTCTTAGGTCGGTGTAAGCTCTTAAAAGAAAATCATTTCCATCACATGTGCATTTTATTGGCATATTCGGCTATTCTAGAGTCATTTATTATGAGCAGTAACTATCTATCTTTTATGAGGATTCTCAAGTACAATAAAGCTTGAGATTTTGAGTGTTGAGCCCGTGAGGTGAGGGAAACTTTGGTGATGATAGCATTGGTTTAAGTTGTGAGTATTGTCATGCTTAAAAGCACTTGCGTTGTGAGCGTAGAGTTCGCAAAAACACTTGAGTTGTAAGTGTTGAGCCCGAAAAAATACTTGTAAAAATTTTCTAACACCCGAAAGCTAGAGTGTACTATTTACAAATAGTGTAGAAACCCAAGAGAGGATCCTTGGTGGTGGATATAGGCTTGAGTTTAAGCCAAACCACCTAAAATCTCAGTATCATATCTTTCAACTTTATCCTCTTTTTCAATTTTATATATTTATTTGTTCTAATGTGGATTTAAAACCCGAGATCTTGCTTTTAAGCGTGTGTATGTAATCAAAATATATATCTCTTGCTTTAAATTACTTTTGATCACATCTCTTTTCTAATAGATTTTTTTGAATTTTCTTAAAGGAGGTTAAATCGTTTTACTCGATATTTTTTTCTCATAACGCATTGTACTTTGAGGTTAATTTGTATATTTTATAAAACACTGTTTTATTAAGTTTTATCGTGATATATTTGCGAAATATTTTATGAAACCTAATTCATCCCTTCTTAAGTTGTCTATAGGGATTCACAATGTATAAAATTGGTAGTAGGCAATGGAGTCAAAATTGGTAGTTCAGGTGCATCATGTCAAACTCCCTATTGTTGATGATTGAAAAATGTATTTATTTCTATTCATATTTAATGAATTTTTGCCTATAGAGAGGAGACAAATTTCCAAAAATGGACATGGAAAGTGCTTGATAATATTTTTCTAGTACATTTAGTATATGCTTTTTATTTTAAAATATATAACAAATTTATACATAAAAAATTATACTAAATACTCTAATATTATTTTAGTCCCCACAATGAAAGCATAAATGTATTCAAGAAGTAACCAACAGGTAAAAATTTTGGTTCTAAAGTTTCTCTCTTAATAGGTTCTAACAAAAGTTTCTGATGCTATCAACACATTAATGAATTGTACTAATATATTAATGGTTTAGTTGCTCTAATTTTTTTTTGCAAGTCTAAATAACAACCCAAGAGGGGGGTGAATTTGGGTTTTAATAAAAATTAAATTTTTTTCAAGATAATTTAAGCAATATTACAAAAAAGCATAAAGCACCACAAAGAGAGATATGAAACGTGTAAAAAGGAGATATAGAGTTAGAGAGATAACACCGTAATTTTAGGTGATTCGGCCAACACTTGCCTACGTCCACCTTTAAGGCTATTGACTTCCTTGGGTTTCCTTCACTATTTTTTAAATAGTAACTACACCTTAGCTTCTTGGGTGATAAGAAACTTTTACAAAACGTTTTTCGAGCTCATGCTTTAACTCACTTCACAAATCCTAAAATCTAAGGGATTTCTTCTACCCACATGAGTAGGACAAGTGTTTACTCAACACTCAAGTCATTTACAAAGGATGAGTAGAAAGAAATATTAAAGAATGGCTCTTAAAGCTGTATAAACAAGTGAAAAGCACAAAGGTGTGCAAGAAGACATGATTCTCAATAGAAAGCTGAAGTTTGGCAAGAGAATCACAAGCTTTCTTGGTAGGTGCGGTCTTCTCTCTTCTTCAAAGCACTTTCTCTCTCTAAAAGTTAGGTCAAGAGTAATAGCACGTTTGTTGTTTTTTTCTCTCTAACTTCTTCTATTTAAATCTTCTTTTTCTTCAACGGTATTCAAAGCCATTAAAAGCACCGTTGGAAAGACACCCACATCTTTTTAGAGCATTTTGAATGATTTGGCGTAGTTCTAGATTTTCTTTAAAATCATGGTATGTGTTGACATATAGTCAGCATGTGTTGACACTTCAAAAAATGGTCTGGAATTGTGCTCTCTAGAGACAGTGTAACGTGTTGACACTAGTCTTCAATGTGTCGATACCATGAAACTTGATCTGAAATTATTGTTTCGGGTGTTAGTGCAATGTATCGACACCATTAGACAATGTGTCGACACCATGAAACTTGGTCTGGAATTGTTGTCTAGGGTGTCAGTGCAATATGTCAACACCATTAAGCAATGTGTCGACACTATTAGTACTTGAGAGAAAATTCAGCTTCTTTAACAGTGTCCAATCCATTTCAACATATCTTAAAAACACCTACAATATGAAAATTGATTTATCAACTTATGTAATGGTGTTCAAGTCCACTTAGAAATATTTTAGATAGAAAAACCTCGATCTTTTGAAATATATCTTTTAGAAAAGTGGATTGATAATATAAAATTTTAAAGCCTTCAAAACTTAGAATTTTTGTTATCATCAAAATCAAATATGGATTGTTTGCAAAACAACCTTGGGCTAACAATCTCCCCTTTTTTGATGATGACAAAATCATTTAGAAAAAGTAATTTGCGAACAAATGGAAAGCTCCCCCTAAGAATAAGCAGGAGTTTTTCATGACATTTTTAGCAAAAAGGACTTTGAGATTTTACAAAAATTTTGCAAGAGTTTCCTTTATAAATAGTGGTTTCCCAAAATTTGAAAAATATAAAACACTTCTATATCCTTTCTCCAAACTTCCCAAACTTCACATTTCAATCTAGACACAAGACTTCATATATTGAGAATTGAAAGATAGAAGTACTAACTGTGATGCAAGTCTCAAAAATTCATAATTAAGTGCAAAGAGATAAACACTTCTCAAATCCCTTATAATCATCATTAGAAAATCAACAGATATGAGCATAATAAAATAATCCAATTGAGACATATAAATAAACTTAGATATCCATTAGATAAAGCAAGTCAAGTGTTTAGTCAACCAAAATAAATACAAACATAAGAGGACAAACTAAGGTAAATACAAAATGAATGTCCTCAGTTAAGAGCTAGGAAGTCAACATAGTACTAAGAACTTCTCCCCCTTCGGCATCATTAAAAAGTAAGATAAGGGGAGGTCAAAGGTAGGTGGCTATGGAGAACCAATAGGAGGAGGATGCTCAATCTCAAACTTCTTTAGCCAATTCATCCAAGTCATGGAGAACCAATACGTCCATTCATGACATGAGAACGAAGATTTCTATTTTCTTCCAAATGGACCTCAATGGCCTTAACAACATCTTTAGCAGAGGACTTCACAAAAGCCTGAAGCTCAACAGAGGTAGAAGCAAACTCATCAACAGTATGTTGAATCACATTGCTAGTCACATGAATGCTGTTGTTGACTTGATGCTTAAGACCGCTCATATCCTTATCAAAAGTCCCAAAACACTTAGTATGATCAGTGGGCAATTTCTTAATATTGTCGAACCCCGTCTTCATGCTTGTGGTCATGTCCTCTAATTTTTGACTCAATTTCTTCTGTTCTTCCTTTATCTCAGCCAAGGAAACTTCAAGAGAACTCAAAAAAGGCTCATGAGAACTAGTAGCACGCAGTCGGGAGGATGAACCAATCTATAGTGAAGGAAAAGAGATAGGAGTGTGCTCTCCCATAGGAGTCCTAGTTCTAGTAGGGGTCCTTTCAGTGTCAGCCTCTTCGTCATCTTCACTTTCTTGTTCATATTTTGAACCCCGTTCACTTCTTTTTTGAGGTGTCATCACGCCTTTCTTTACCCATTCTCCATCCTCATTTTGAATAAAACCCATCAACCAAAGAGTTTTCTTATTATACTCCTTGGAGTCTTTGGGTTTTTCTCTTACTTCCCAGTCATATCAACCTCAAGAACATGAAACATATGAGTGAAAAACATCCCATAAGGGAACCATTGCTTCTTCTTCTCAGTAGCAGCCTTCATGTGATTGAACATTAAATGACCAAGGTTCATATGAGTATGAGTGATTAGACAGTACATAACGAACAATTCTAAAAAGGTGATTTACTTAAATTTCTTAGTCCTTGGCAAAATAATATTGCTAACCATATGATACAAAATCCTTCTAGGAATTGTCAGGTCACTAGCAATAGGTCTAATCACCTCATTTATGGCTGGATTATCCAACACAACCCTAAGAATGTCAATTCGTTCTACTTCAGACATGCCAATCCAACCATAAGTATCAAAGAACTTCTTTCCACTATTAGGGGCAGAGACCAAGGAATTTATGGAAGAAACTAACAGGTCTAATTGCTTCCCATTCACATAACTGGTGGCATCCTCAAACTTTGAATATTGAAAATTAGCATAAACCAATTTCACCAAATACACATAACAGTCCACCTTTAAATTTACAAGAATACCCATCCTTGAAATTCAAACATCTCCTTAAAATTAAAGCCACTCTCACTAAACCATTGAAAATCAGCCCAACTCCAGCAATAACTTTTCTATTTTGAAAATCTTGAACAAAATGATTTTTACAAAGACCTGACTTATAAATGTAGGCCTTTGGAGTGGGAATGGGTTCTTCAGTACCTTGTCTTTTCTTCTGTGCCCTTGAACCAACAGAAGATGACGTCTATTGAGAAGGATGCTTGGAATGACTGGAAGACATCAAGGCAGAGGTGTTGTGAGGAGATTTAGGGCTGTTGGCGGTGGATTTTTCGAAGAAGGTAGTGGGTAAACTGAATTTGTAAGGGAGAGTGAAGTTCGCGCAGTTTGGGAGAGAAAAAAGGGTCTGTGAGATGGAGAGAAGTAAAGTGTTGACCCATAACCCTAAAAGAGTATAAATATGCCACCCATACCCCCATTTAAAAAGCAGTGAACCCGAAAGATGTGTCGACACATTACCTCAATGTGTCTATACATTGTACATGCTCCAGAACACAGTTTAAAAGGACCCTCGAGAGGGAAGCTTATGTGTCAACACATGGATTTTTGGTGTCGACACGTACTTCTCTAGTGAAAACAGCCATGAAAAACCAGAAGTGTTGACACTTGTTTTACCAAGTGTTGATATATGGCATGTAAAAAGAGTACATATAATGTTTTCACAAAGAACAAGTATGATTTTAAAAAAATGCACAGAGAGCACTTTAAACACAGATTAGAACATGTCTAATGCAATCATTAACACAATTAAAAGAACAAATCACACACACATATCTTCAATTTAATCCAAAGGAAATCTCATTCCAATTTCTTGGCGAATAAAGCAAAATCTATCCATTAAGGGGTTTTGTGAAAACATCCGCCAATTGAAGGTCGGTATTTACGAATTGAAGAACAATATCCCCTTTTTGAGCATGATCTCAAATGAAATGATGCTTAATCTCAATATGCGTTGTTCTAGAGTGCTGAATTGAATTTTTTGTAAGATTAATCGCACTGGTGTTGTCACATTTTATTGGGATGAGAGAATAATGAAGATTAAAATCTTCTAATTGTTGTTTCATCCACAATACTTGTGCACAACAATTGCCCATGACAATATACTCGGCTTTCGTGGTTGATAGAGCCACGAAGTTTTATTTCTTACAACACTAAGAGACTAGTGAGGGTCCAAGAAATTGGCACGCATCACTAGTACTTTTTTTTTTTTTTTTTATCAATTTTACACCTGCATAATCCGTATCCGAGTATCCTTGCAAATTAAATTCAACACTTTTGGGATAAAACAAACCAAGATTTTGAGTGCCAAAAAGATATCTAAAAATTCTTTTAACTGCAAGGAGATGAGATTCCTTAGGACAAGATTGGAATCTAGCACACATATATACACTAAACATTATATCCGATCTACTAGCAGTAAGATAGAGTAAGAGCCAATCATACCTCGATATTTGTTTGGTCCACATCCTTACCTTTCTCATCCTTTTCCATTTTTGTAGATGGACTCATAGGTGTGCTCATAGGTTTTGAGTTATCCATACTGAATCGCTTGAGAAGATCTCTCGTATACTTTGCTTGATTGATGAAGATGCCCTCATTGTTTGTTTGATTTGGAGGCCAAAAAAATAGTTCAATTCTCCCATGAGGCTCATCTCAAATTCACCTTGCATGACTTGTGAGAACTCTTGACACAAAGATTCATTAGTTGATCCAAAAATAATGTCATCGACATAAATTTGAACCGTTAACAATTCATTGTCTTTTTCTTAGTAAAAAGAGTAGTATCAATTTTACCTTGTGAAAAATCATTTTCAATGAGAAAAGAACTTAGACGTTCATACCATGCTCGAGGTGCTTATTTCAAGTCCATAAAGTGCCTTTGTGAGCTTGTACACATGATTTGAAAGCTTTTCATCTTCAAAGCCAGTGGTTGCTCAACATATACTTCTTCCGTGAGGAATCCATTTAAGAATGCACTTTTCACATCCATTTGAAAGAGTTTAAAATCTTTATAACAAGCGAAAGCGAGTAACATATGAATAGATTTTAAACGAGCAACGACAGCAAAAGTTTCATCAAAATCAATCCCCTCTTCTTGATTGTAACCTTGGGCTACAATCTTGCCTTGTTCCTCACTACAACTTGGATTCATCCATTTTGTTTCTAAAAACATATTTTGTATCAATAATTGGATAATCCTTGAGGTCTAGAACTAGATGCCATACTTGGTTTTTCTCAAATTGTTTTAACCCCTTTTCCATAGCATGGATCAAACTTTCATCATCTTTAGCCTCAAGAAAATTCTTAGGCTCAAGTTGAGAAAGTAAGGCAAAATTATTAGCTTGTTTAAAGAAGAGTGAGTGCTTACCCCTTTCTCAACATTACCAATAATTTGCTGGAGATGATGCTTTTGACATATTTCCAAGACTTTGGTAGATCACTGTTGACTTGTTAAGCATCTTCTTGTGATTCTTGAAATCCTTGCTCTTGTACAAGTGTTTCTTCCTTGTCCTCATTTATGGCAAGTTTCTCAACTTCTTTGTCAAGATCTATAATATCTTCATCATTTCTTTTCACAAGATTGTTAGATTCATCAAAAAAGAAATGGACTGATTCTTCAACAACCAATGTACGTTTATTGAAAACACGATAGCTTTACTAGAGGTTGAATAACCAAGAAAGATACCTTCATCCGCTTTTGCATCAAACTTACCCAAATTGTCTTTGTTGTTGTTGAGCACAAAGCATTTGCATCCAAAAACATGGAAATAACCAATGTTGGGTTTTCTATCATTCCATAGCTCATATGGAGTTTTCTTAAAAATAGGTCTAATCATGCAACGGTTCATAACATGACAACTTGTGCTAATTGCTTCAGCCCAGAAGTAATCAGACAAGTTGTTTTCACATAGTAAGGTTCTAGCCATCTCTTCAAGAGTCCTATTCTTCCTCTCTACAACACCATTTTGTTGAGGAGTTCTAGGAGCCGAGAAGTTATGGTTAATACCATTTTCACCACAAAACTTTTCAAAGAGGAATTTTCAAATTCTTTTCCATGATCACTCCTTATGCTAGAAATAGCAAAACCTTTTTCATTTTGAATCCTCTTGCTAAGTTTTTCAAAAGCATGAAAAGCCTCATCTTTATGAGCTAGGAATAGAACCCATGTGAATCTACTGAAATCATCAACAACAACAAAGCCATAACGTTTGCCACCCAAACTTAATGTTCGGGTTGGACCAAATAAGTCCATGTGTAGAAGTTGAAGTGGCCTAGAAGTGGACACCACATTTTTGGGCTTAAAAATTTTGGTTTGTTTGCCTTTTTGACAAGCTGCACAAATTTTGTCTTTTCAAAAGTAAGGTTAGGCAAACCCGAAACAAGATTCTTTTGGCTAATTTTGAAATCAAGTCCATGCTTGCATGAGCAAGCCTTCTATGCCACAACCAACTATCCTTGTCATTTAGAGCTAAAAGACATTTTATATTTTTGAGGAAATGCTCTCTAAATGAACAATGTACACATTTTCAAATCTATGTCCAACAAACAAGACTTTCTTGCTTTCAATATTCTCAACAAGACATATTGATGATTCAAAAATGACTCGGTTTCCCTTGTCACATAATTGATTAATACTCAAGAGATTATGCTTTAAACCATCAACAAGAAGTACATTTTAATTAAGGGATTAGGAGACATACCAATGCTACCAACACCGAGTATCTTTCCTTTGCCATTGTTACCAAAAGTAACCGAACCCTTTCCTTTGAGACAAAGAGAGTTAAACCAACTCTTGTCTCCGGTCATGTGCTTGGAGCATCCACTATCAAGGACCCAATGTTCCTTGGTTTCATTGGACTTCAAGCACTCCTGCAAAAGGAATCAATCTTGACTTTTGGTACCCAAATCTTTTTGGGTCCATTGGTGTTAGAAATAAATTCCTTCACCTTGTCTTTTTGGATCCACACAAATTTGATCCCATGAGTGGATTTCTTTCTAGTTGGACAAGTGTGTGAAATGTGTCCATTCTTTCCACAAAAATTACACATGATAAAGGATGTAGATGATTTAATAATCATATCCGAATATAGCTTTTGATTACCAAAAAACATAACCAATCCCACTTTTGTTGAAACAACATCTTTGGGAACCAAGAAGAATATCAAGGTTTCTTTTTCCTTGAGTGAATCTTGCAAGATCTTGAGTAAGAGAGTCAACTTTCTTTTTAAATCAATGTTTTCAGATTTCAAATCATTTGACTCTTCTTGCATGATTTTCTCATTTTCTTTTGTGACTCTTGCAAGATTCTCTCTAAGAGAAACAACTTGGTATTTTAAAGTATCATTTTCTTGAATAAGTGCATCAAGGTTCTTTTTAAGACAACAATACTTTGAAAACACTCTTTTCAATTCAAGATATTGTTCATCAAATGCATCTTGTAATTCATCAAAAGAGAAAGAACAAATTGAAGAGTCTTGTACCTCATCTTCATTTCCTTTGCCATGAAGCATAGATTTGCAACTTCTTCATCACTATCACTATTCATCGGACTCTCCCCATGCGGCCAAAAAGGCTTTCTTTTTGTCTTTGAAATCCTTGATTTCTTGTGGATTCAAGGTTGGGCAATCCGTCTTTATATGTCCCGGCTTCTTGCATCCAAAGCAAATAATTCATTTTTCTTGCTACTATCACCTTTGTAGCTTGTCTTCCTTGGAAATCTTTTATCTCCTTGTTTCTTCTGAAGAACTTCTTGAATCTCTTGGTGAACAATGTCATTTCCTCATCATCTTCGGAAGACTCATCATCATTAGAGCATGAGGCTTTCAAGGCAATGCCTCTTTTTCCTTTTCCTTCATCCTCATCTTCCTTTACTTGATTCATCTCATGTGTCATGAGAGATCCCATGAGCTCATCCAAAGAAAGCTTTGTCAAGTCTTTGGCTTCTTGAATGGCGGTGACCTTGGGTTCCCAAGCTTTTGGTAGACACTTAAGGATCTTTCTCACCATTTCAACATTAGTATATTCTTTACCAAGAGATTTAAGACCATTTATAATATCGGTAAAGCGAGTAAACATAGATGAAATATTTTCATCGGGTTTCATCTTAAAAAGCTCATAACTATGAACAAGCATACTAATCTTGTTTTCTTGACTTGATTCGTACCTTCATGGGCCACTTGAAGTTTGTCCCAAATTTGTTTTGCGGTATCACAACCGGAAACATGATTAAATTCATTTGAATCAAGTGCACAATATAACAGATTCATAGCTTTAGAATTTAAAGACATAAGTTAAGATTAGCATCATCCCAATCCTTTTCATCTTTCAACTTACCTTCCTGTCTCTAGGAAATTAGGACCTTGGAAATAACTCTCCATAGTTCATAATCAACGGCTTGGATGTAGACCTCATCCTTGCCTTCCAATAGTTATAGCAAGTCCCATTGAACAAAGGGATCTATTTGTGGATTGACCTTCAGCTAAAGAGGTACTAACAAGGGTTGTCATAGATAAAGATTAAACTTCAGCTCCGATACCAATTGTAAGTCTAAATAACAACCCAAGAGGGGGGGTGAATTGGTTTTAATAAAAATTAAAATTTTTTCAAGATAATTTAAGCAATATAATAGAAAGCATAAAGCACTACAAAGAGAGATATGAAACGCAAAAAGGAGAGATAGAGTTAGAGAGATGACACCGTAATTTTAGGTGGTTCGGCCAACACTTGCCTACGTCCACCCAAGGCTATTGACTTCCTTGGGCTTCCTTCACTATTCTTCAAATAGCAAATACACCTTAGCTTCCGGGTGCTAAGAACCTTTACAAAGCGTTTTTCGAGCTCACGCTTAACTCTCTTCACAAATCCAAAACCTAAGGGATTTCTTCTACCCACACGAGTAGGACAAGTGTTTACCCAACACTCAAGTGTTTACAAAGGATGGGTACAAAGGAATATTAAAGAATGGCTCTTAAGCCGTATAAACAAGTGGAAAGCACAAAGATATGCAAGAAGACAAGATTCTCAATAGAAAGCTAAGTTTGGCAAGTGGGCACAAGCTTTCTTGGTAGGTGCGGTCTTCTCTTCTTCAAAGCATTTTCTCTCTCTAAAAGTTAGGTCAAGAGTAATAGCACGTTCGTTGTATTTTTCTCTCTAACTTGTTCTATTTAAACCTTCTTTTTTTCAACGGTCTTCAAAGCCATCAAAAGCACCGTTGGAAGGGCACCCACGTCTTTTTAGAGCATTTGAATGATTTGGCGTCGTTCTAAATTTTCTTTAAAATCGTGGTATGTGTCGACACATAGTCAGCATGTGTTGAAACTTCAAAAAAAAGTCTGGAACTGTGCTCTCGAGAGACAGTGCAATGTGTTGACACTAGTCTTCAGTGTGTCGATACCATGAAACTTGGTTTGGAATTGTTGTCTTGGGTGTCAGTGCAATGTGTTGACACCATTAGACAATGTGTTGACGCCATGAAATTTGGTCTGGAATTGTTGTCTTGGGTGTCAGTGTAATGTGTTGACACCATTAGACAATGTGTCGACACCATGAAACTTGGTCTGGAATTGTTGTCTCGGGTGTCAGTGCAATGTGTCAGCAGCATTAGGCAATGTGTCAACACTATCAGTACTTGAGAGAAAATTCAGCTTTTTTTACAGTGTCTAATCCATTTCAACATATCTTAAAAACACCTACAATATAAAAATTGATTTCATCAACTTATGTAATGGTGTTCAAGTCCACTTAATAATATTTTAGATAGAAAAACTTTGATCTTTTGAAATATATCTTTTAGAAAAGTGGATTGACAATATAAAATCTAAAAGCCTTCAAAACTTAGAATTTTTGTTATCATCAAAATCAAATATGGATTGTTTGCAAAACAACCTTGGGCTAACAGTTTTTTTAACTGAACCATTAATACATTGAATAATCGGATTAGGACAATTGATAAAAATTATTAATGTATTAGCAACTTCAGAACACTATTAGGACTGTTAAGACTGAAACCTTCTCCGAACCAGGCATTCTTCGTGCCTAGTTCCGATCACTAGTCCAAAGAAGGCTTTGATCTGAAACTGAGATTATAATTCCAGGCGCAGAATTGTCATTATTATTTATGAAGACTCTAGCCAATAGACTGATTTAGTGGAGACATAGGTCTTCAACAGGTTGGCCCTGGGAACGTTTGGGTGGTCCCTCTCAAGACCAAAAAAGGAGTTCTTGTGAGAAATTTCTACTCTTTTCGTATACTTTTATCCAAAGCAGGTGGATGACATGAAACTAATGATTATTTCATATATATATATGGAAAAGGCCAGGTTGATGTTTGGGGTCATTGAGTGGGTGTCAAAAATATTAGGTTAGCTTTTGGTTGGGGCAGGTAAAGCATTTTTTTTTTTTTAATTAGTACAATTTCTCTATTATTTGGTGCTATTGTTTAGGTCGTACTCTAACGGCCACTCGTAGTTTAATCAGCGGCCTGTATCGACTCGATTGGTCTCCTAAATAGTCAGTCAACTTCGGTCATTCAGGTTCTCATCAAGGGTATGGTCCATGCATTCTTTTTGCAGTATATTTCTTTAGCCCTTCACTGCTCCTAGAAATGCTTTCATGGACGGACGGAAAATTCTCAGCTGCCATGGCTAAGAGGTAGACCTGATCTGCCACTAATTCCTCGGAATTAAATAAACTGAGGAAGCAAATATATTCAGTTACAAACTCTTACAAGTCTTGAAACAGCTGCTGAAAACATACAAAATAGCAGGTTCCTTACATCTGACAGAAGAATATATGAATATAGGCCATTTTACCTAGGAAAAAAGAAAACGAAGCCTTATATTCACCTTTTCTTCTGTCCTGAACCCACCAAGATGAGCTTCAAATAGCAAAAGATGAATAAAGCGAAGAACTACATATGTTCTTGTCTGTTAATTCAGGAGACCAATAAAACATGTAACCAACCAAGTGAAAAAGACAACGAAGAAAGGAAAAGAAGAAAAAGCAGAATTTCTTGCCCTCAGTGTCCTTTTTATTTACCAATATCCTCCATTTAACATTGTAGTCCAATATCCGGTTGAATTCCCTTGCCCCTTATTCTGCTCCACTTCGCTTGTACTGCTTGAAACCTGCTTGGATTCTACAAAAGGAAACAAAAGCTTCCCACTGTTTTCTTGAATCCCATACCTACTTCCAAGTCCATCAACAGAGAAAGGAGGGGCTGGTTTGAATTCTTGGAACGGGAACGCAGATGAGTACACTGGATTTGAGTTGAGCATCGGAGGTGGGAGACACGTTTTCATATCCCTTGAAGCAATTCCACTCCTCAGCAGCTCCAAAGCTGAAAGAGAAGGGGAGGAAGTAGAACTAGTAGCACGCTTTTCGATTTTGGGTTGGAGTTCAATATATTGAGATACACAATGGCCATTTTCTATAGCTGGAAAAGCCATGAGATTAAGATCTTGGCCTTCCTTGGCCTTCGGGTTTTGAGAAGAAAATTGTGAGAAGCTCGGTGGATTAAGATCAGGAATCTTCGATGAAGTTGACGCTGCCCCCGCAGGCTTTTTGTTCTTTCTTGACCCTCCCCCAACAGGAACGTTCCTCAGAGACCCGCCATCAGTCCAATACCTTCTACAAGTCTTGCAGAAGTATCTTGGTTGAGTAAGGCTGTAGTTGTTGTAGTAACAGAACTTGGTGTTAGTTGAGTTGCACCTCGGACAGTTCAAGTGCTCCTGAGGCCTTGCCCTTCTCTCCGGCATAGGCCTTGTGTTCGGAGCTACCCCTTCAATGGGCTTCCCCAGACCTTCCTGGAACCCTCGTGATAAGAAGAGAGACATTGAGAGAGAAAGGAAAGCAAAAGGAGACCCAAGTGTCGCTTCGCATACAAATCTAAAGGACCAATTTAAACGTTTAACCCAACTATCATAGATCTAAAGAGCTCGATTGCACTTCCATAACAAAACAAAAGATCAAAGCGGAAAAATCTACGAGTCTATTAAAGACTAATAATAAGTGGACAAGCAAAACAAAGGAGGCTTGTCTCCTGCGGATCAAATTAAAAGAAAACAAAAGGGAAAGAACTAATGGAACAATAATAATAACAAAGAATACCTTTTTCCCGTGCCTTTTATCTGTTATCTCATAACTCAAAAAGGGAAGAAAAGAAAAAGTACTGTGCTTGCAAGTCTAAATAACAGATTAAATGTTATCCTTGACGAAAAAGAAAAATATTGCAGTGGCTTTTTGAACATCAGCCGGTAGAGAAGTGATCGATGATCAATGAAACGAAACTCACAACAATCTTTGAAAGATTAGTGGAACTCGATCTATTATGGTCTCAATTAAACAACCCTAACCAGAACAAATAGCTCACAGTTGCAAATAAAAAAGTAAAAGGAACAGAACAAATCCACCCACCTTTGGCCATTGAGCAGGACCATCCATGAGTTCAGAAGAAGATCAAAAGGGTAAGAAAAGCAACGGGTGACTTCAGCGAGAGAGAGAGAGAGAGAGAGAGAGAGAGTGCACCCCTTCTTGTGACTGCAGCTGCTCTCAGTTCAGGAAAGAATGTTTTAGATTGTTTGTACGCTGGCTTTATGTGGTGGCTTAATTACTTTATGAATGATGAAACTCAAAGAAGACTAAGTATTTTGTTTTGACTACACCCATGAAACAATATCTCTGTATATAATGTCGTTTTTGGACCTAATTTGTTGTTATTTTAATTACGTGGGAATTCTTGTCTTGTTTTGTCCATAAAATTATCACCACTTTTTCTCCTTCACTAATATTGTTGGTGGAATAATGAGGGTGTATGGTGGAGGCCGGTTTCTCTTTTTTGACTCATTAAATAATGACTGCCTTTATTCTTGTGTTTCTTCCTCATACGTACCCTCTTCCAGTATTTGTCTAAGGATCACGACTCACGAGGAGGGCGGCCAGTGGCTTTTTGTTTGGATTATCAAAAACGACCAGACTTGATCGGTTCCCATAGTCTGCAATTTGTCAACCGATTCTTTACCCAGCAGTAGCTTTCCCTAAGGATTTCTTCAACAGTGACTTTCCTAAGGGACGTCTTATGATTTCTTGGACGTCCTACGTACAGAAATCACAAAGCCGTAGGAATATATCATATCTGCCAAGAAACAACTAGTATTAGAAAGTCGCAATTCCTTTTATTTTTTCTTAAAATGTCAAATCTATATCGACCGATGCCATTTCAAAGCAGGATCTCATGAAACTTATAAAGTCATCCTAAGTAGTTTGAGAGGTTAGAGCTGCAAACCACTCCATACGTCGGCCTAAGATATTGTGTGGAGTGGGAAAAGGAGAAAAAGAAAAGGAAGAAAACAGTGGAGTGTGATGTGGTAAGTGAAAATTGATTTGTTGCTGTAAAGGAGAAAAGGAAAAAAAAAAAAAAACACATACAAAAAGAGAGACAGACTTGTCTTCAAGTGCAGATAAACAAATTAGAAAAGGAAAAAACGAAAGTTGATGGAAGGAGAAGATCAAGAGTGGAGAGCCGACAAGAAGCGACAAAAGAGGCAGTACTGGCGGAGCCCAGATAATGCGCGGTTGATGGAGGAAAAATCTTTGTGCTGGGCATCTTTTTTGCGATGGTGACAGCTGCGGTTTGGAATTCTTCGAATAAGCCAAGAGGCCAGAATCTCAGTGGCAACTTCAGAGGGCTAGGCTTTTTCGTGGTGTCCTCTCCACCATTTTAAAGAGATGTCGTACGTCGAGCCCCTTATATATATATATATATATACACAAAATCAGAAGCAACCTGTTCGAATTTGATTATCGGGTAACTTGATATTTATATATTCGTATGACGCTTAAGGTCTATTGCTCCATAGTCAAGAAGTTACCCGATAATCAAACTCGAACAGCTTGCTTCTGATTTTGATCAATCATGGAGTTAGATGGGGGAAAACACTTGTTACTACGCACGCCACACATGAGATTGTCATATAATGGAGAAATAGTTAGAGATCGTTGGCCTTATGAATGATTTCCCCTCCGTCAATTTCTTTTTTTTTTTCCTTTCTTTTTTGAGATAATTATCTATTAATGTCAAAATCAGTAGCTAGGGATCAGAATTGCTCTTGAAGAAGAGCATTGAAGTGAATAAACGATTAGCCTTTTCTACATGCATGTTCTGTTGAGGAGGTTTCAACCCTCCAAACTTTTGTATTTCACATTTCTGTCGTACACTATACATCATATATTAATGCATGTCGTTTTATCTGATATCGATGCTCTTCTTTATAGAGGGAGGGAAACATCCAATTTCTTTCATTAACAGTCAATTAACACGTTTTATGTGTAAAATCTTAAGACCTACAGTTATTTCTTCTTTTTCCAACCCCAAAAGCGAAAAAACTCTCGTGTTTCATGACAATATTGCTTCCAATTAATTATACTTCCGCCTTTTTTGTTAGTAGTGTCAAAAGCTAGACCTTCATGTCTTTTCATTAAATAGTTTAGAAGAGGACAAGCAGCTGCGTGCACAAACAAATGGAGAACGGCGCAAAGTTGTTCACTGTCCAAACAATAAACTTTCGATTCGTTGGCGCGTAGAAATAGGGCAGAAAAAGAAAAAACACAACAAAACAAAGCAAACCATAACAAAGAATCTCAAATTTTATTCCCGGGGAGGGTTTGGGAACTCAACCAAGTCTCTCCCTCCATCCTTCTACAAAAAAGTATTAATCGTACGTAGTCATCTTCTAAGAAGTCTTCTTCCTCCAACCAGCTTTTCTTTTCCATCAAGTTTTCTCCCTCCTTGTAAAGCTTTTTCAGGAAACGATCTCTATTTCTTTTTCTTCTTCATTTTCCTCTCTCTCTCTCTCCTCCTCCTTCTCCTCCTCCTCCTCCTCTCTTTCTCTTCTTCTTTTTCCTATCATTCATTCTTCTCTCTCCCCGTCTGTTTCACTATGCTTCTCTCTTCTCTCTCTTCTTTATTTTCACATCTTCGCTCTCTTCTTTTCCTTTTATTTTTCTCTCTTCCTTATGAACTATCCTAATTCCTACTTTCCTTCTCCACTTACTATCTTAAATTAGCCTCCAAATTTTCTTCCTCTTATAGCTCACCAAAAGATTGCAGGCAAAATATTTATCAAGTCTCATCTTCTGTGAGTAGTGCTACAATAATCAAAATTGTTTTTTTTTTAACCAAGACAAGTTAGAGTGTAGATTTTCTTATGTAGCTCCAAATTAGTTAATCACATTACAGTTTATTCTACTGCAACTCAGATCTTAATGTTGCGGGTCTGCGGCAAATCCTTTATCGCGGTAGCTGTGATAAAGAAAAGGGCCGCCACATGTGCGATTATGGGAACAACTATCGAAAGCAAGGAAAATCATTGATTACAACTACATCTAGAGAAAATGTAAAATGTCTTCCTTTCTTAACTGCTCCCATATATAATCTCATAATCGCCCATGTGACGGCATCCTCTAAGCCAAGAAACATTAGATCAGAATCACTCTCTTGGCCTTATTTTTTTTTCTTTTATTTCTTTCTTTATTGGTTGGTATGCTATGTATTGACTGGACTGTTTGGACTCCATACCCTCTTCTTTTGTAATTTGATTAATATATATTTCCAAAAAACAAGGCATATTCATGATCTTCTTTATTTTGAAGGATTTAATATTAAGATTTCACATCACCGTTAAGAAACTTTCTTGTACTACGAAATCTTTAGTTTGATATAACAAAAGCGCTTTTTTAGGTGACAATGATGACATTAGCCCACTCTAAACCCAAGGAAGAGAGTAAACATGCATCTCCCTTGGTGGGTGCATGCAGAAAGCTGATCTAGATAATCGAGAATGTGAAGGGTGATTGGACAAGTTCAAACGTGAAGAGCATGGAGCTGGTGTATATATATATATATATATATATATGTCGATGTCGGTAGGCAATTACCTCCAGTACTGTACGTACCTAGAGGAATAAAAATAGTACTCAGGACTCCTTTGCTTCGAAGTGTACACAAATATTAACTACAAAGAAGAAATCGCATCCTTAAGTCATGTACAGCCTCCAACTATTTTTTTATTTTGTAATGTACACTTAAAATTACTCTAAAAGAAATATAATCATGTACACCTTTTCAAAACTTATGAGTATAAGAAGATCATTATAAATTTACATTAAACATTTCCACTTCAGGTAGGAACAATTTGGATAGTTCAACAGTGGTGTCTGTCGCATTAATATTCGTTGATAGTTTTGAAGGTAGTATTTACATTTCAAATTGAAAGTTTAATGGATTTGAACGGAAAGAGTTGAGATGAACCTTAACTTGATGAGCGCCCAACGTCTTTTAGCGTACAAGTTAAAGCATCCTTCGCGTTCAGACGGCAAAAGGTATGGCGCACTGAAGATTCATGATAATATTGATCCCTCATGGCCAAAAATAATCTCAGTTTCCGATGATCGGACCATTATACGCAGCTATTAATCCTTCCGATCGGTGATCACAGATACTTACCTCGGCAATGCTTCAATACTATATATGTATGGTCTTTTCATGGGTTCTCATTCCCATATTCTAAGGAAATTGAAGGGATCACTACAGTACCGCGTCCTGAATCTGTTTCTTCTGATATTTGGAGATTTGGATAGATCTGATCAAGAAAGATTTGTCTCAAATATATAAATATATTTTAAGTATGAAAAGATATTTCGAATCTGTATAATATATAAGCAAAAACTGCTAGTGGTTGTTACTTATATATTTTACTCAGTTAAAAATCAGTAGCTACCTAGCTAGCAGATATATTACTCAATAAATTTGGCTAGCTAGCTTAATTTACATCCATTAGATATTCTTGTGGGTGGGGTTACGTATGAAATCTTGAGTGATCATGTCTGATGGAAATATATTAAAATTGCCTGATTCAACCGCATTCGTTTGCAATCAACCTAAGACTCATATCCTTGGCAACCCAATTATATATCTTCAAAAGGGAAAGCAACGAGTCAGACATCATGAACATGTTTGACTAATTGTAGTGGACGGTTCAAGACTCAAAGCAATGTTGCTGAACCTAGAAGGGGGGTTGAATAGGTTCTGATTTTTCTTAATTCCTTTAACCCCTAAAAACTAGACACTCTTCACAAACACAATCAGCAATTTCAAGAGTACTAAAGCAACAATATTCAGTGTAGAAGTAATGACCTAATATGGACAATAGATTGTCAAAACTACAGAATAATGCTGTACTTATTTCTTAATCAAGGAAACTAAAGAAAGAAACTATCGCAACAACATCAAGTTAATCTACGTAAACAAAATCACAACAATGACACCAAGATTGGTTACGAAGAGAAAACCCGTTTGAAAGAATTCTTTCAAGAGGTAAAAACTCTCTGGGCCTGAAGGCCAGTTAATCGAATCCACTAGAATCTTCAAACTCGGTACACAGTGATCGATAAACTACCCAACACCCCATTGCTGGTCTATTCTATTGTTACCTTACTTGGAATGCAACATCCAGATCTGCCTCTTGCAGGGAACGAGGAACTCCTCTTCCATTTGAAGTTTTTGATACCGAAAAACTGATCTCCATAGCCAAGCCGATCTTTCCAACACTCCACGTGCAATCAGCTTCTCTTGGTAGATCTCCAGCAACCTTTGGAGCTTACCTTCTTAAGCAAGGTTTATATTAGTGATCAAAAATGGATCTGAGATAACGAGGGAAGGAATAATCTCACTGGGTTCAATCTCAGTTCATACACAGCAAACTACAGAATCAATAATAGGAACTGTATATCGAAGAAGGTTTAGGAAGCAATGGTCTCTTCAGATATGGCTATTCAATCATGTGTCTCCCAGAGAATGTGAGAAGAGAATAGAGTTTTATTTTCTGGAGGGTCGGGAGGAAAGCTCTCACAAATATTCTAGAAATCTTGCTTCTTGCGCACTTTTGTTAAAACCGTTGTAACTGCCTTTCACAAGTCTTGATCAAACTATAAGTGAACTTCTGATCAGACTTCGAGTGCTTCAGAAAAATTAGCGCTCCAAGTTCGCATTAGTGAACTGTAAGCATACTTCAATCAAACCTTGACAATTCAGACGATCACCAAATGTGTTGAGGTACTGGTCTTCAAGTAGAACTTGACAAATGTAAATCTCAGGAATTAATACAGACTCGTCATGAAGTTTTTACGCCAACTAAAAATACTTTAACACTAATCGAGCAAAAGATACATATAACTTCAAGTTCATTAAGATCACTAGCTATTTATCCTGGCCAGAAGAACGCAAGCAGCTCCTTATAATTTGCTCAACAACTCCTATTCACTTACTAATCAAGCAGGTAATTCTCAAGGGTACGTATTAATGGAGCCGAAGTTGGTCACGTGGTTTTCTCAATCTCCCTTGTCATGCAGTACTTCTGTTAGTTGAACAATTGTTAAATTGCTTAATGGATCTGCTGCAGCGGGTTCTTCCATAAGACCGACCAGAATATATATCCTACCTGATTTTGTGATGGTTTTTGGGTGCCTTCTTTTGCAAGCTATTATAAGACTGCCTGGTTTTAGGGGAGGAAGCTGTACTGTTCTTACTGCAACTTAATTATTGGATTAGCTGCACCCTTAGATCCAGCTATATGGGAAAATTTCTTAACAAGTCTAAATGCAATTAATTATTAGTTAATACTCTGTTTGGCTGATACAACAGACTTTCTTATGGGTAATGCTCAGTCCGAATTCTGATCGAGGATGAATTTCGAAAAGCTACTTTTCAGAACTTCGGTTGAGAGGCAGAAAGAATCATGAGCAAAATATTAGTTGGATCAAGGAAACGTTGGTTCATTGATCTCTATCTTCTATGAAATTTCGAATAGTTTATATTAAACCTCGACCCCCCAAGGAAGACTGATTTTCTGGGCCGGGGGTACGTATCAGAGTCCTGACAATCTGAAACTGTAAGGGGCTAGCATGGGTCTTGAATTATCAACATCCAGGTCCACTTTTAACCCATCGTTATTTTCTTTTTCCCGGAAAGCCCAGTTTGTGAGGCCTTTTTGGTTTTTTTTTAACTTACTTGAAAGCCAGATGCACCTTCGATCCCACTTTCTCCTTGTTTGGGCCTCTCATAGTTGCTAAACTTGACACTTGACATTAGGGCAAACATTCAATGATTAAAACGAGGGGTTTTCACTCTTAAATAAATTGTAGCAGTAAATAGAAGCGAATTCGAATCCTATCAATTGGAAATAAGTCATTGACTTAACTAATACTCGGACTATATATAAATTATAGTGTCCACTTTTCTAAGCTGAATTCGATTTGTTCAAGTTTGGTATACAAAAATTAAGTGCAACCGATTTTCTTTATCATTAAAAAAGAAAATCAGATATTAAATTTTCGGTCCTTCACTTTGATTTCAAGCTCATTCGTTTCATTTTCTTCACCTTTTCGGTTGAGATTGAAACCAAACTGAGCAGAGGATTTTATGGCCCTTTTTCAGCTGCGGTTTTCCTTCTCTTCTGCAATAATCCTTCTCTTTGTTTATTTATTTTTTCTTTTTTGCATGCATATTCTTATTATCAAAGGCTTCCATTTAAAGTAATACTGCATTCACTTGGACAAATCCTGAGATCCAAGACTCCTACCTTGTAAGAGAGGCAAATTCTTGAGCTAACTAATAGATGATTTGGTAAATGACAGTCATGGATTCGTGTCTCCAAGGATGCGATGCTAAGTCGAGGAAGGACTTTTAATCTCCATGGGGCGTGATGCTAAGGGAGTAGGCCTGATGTCTATCAGCTCTAAGACTATTCGCCTCTTACCTCGTGGGGCTAATGATTAGGCTACAACCCATTTTTGGGGAACTCTCCATATCAAACTCGTAAGCGAGCTCTCTATTTATTTATTATTATTATTATTTTCCCTAGTCAAGACTCCCTAAAGTGGTCCCTGGTGCTTAGGATGCTACTTTAGTCATGCCCAAATAGGGATCCAAGCTTAATGTCTCCCTCCTTGCCTTTCTACCATAGGAAAGATCATTCTTTGCACCTCCAAGTACTGTTGCCCTTTTAATAATGTGTCGACCCTTATAATGATTATCCTTTTATACTGCATGATCTCCAAACTGAGAATAAGTTGCAATGTTCTGCTCCGCTAAAATTTGATCATTAGAATCATTAAAATAGGCCACGTACGTAACACCAGTACTTAATAGGTACCTAACCCAAATTAATATTGATGAGACTTAAAAGCATCTCTGGCTATGTACAAGAATTTGATGTCACGATCTGAATTCGTTATGTACTTCACATCGTATTAAAATAAGCTATCGATGAGTTTATAATCCCCAAGTAATTATTGGTTCCTAAATTTTAGAATAACTACGGGAAAAAGGCGTATGATCATGGGTGAGTACTCTCCGTTTAGACTTCCCCGCCCTGCCTAGCGGCCTAGCCATTATTTTCTTGTGTTTTAATTTTTAAATTTACGACTAAAGTCTAAATTCTGCTCTTAAAAGCTGCTAATAACCTTTCTTCTTCTTCTTTTTTTCATATATACTAAGGTCGTTTATTTGCTTGTAAAACTATTATTTTACGTAAAAAAAAATTTCATTGAAATGTTTTCAAAAAAAAAATTTCTTTTTTAGTATTTGGTTATTCTTTTAATATATTTTCAAGAAAATATTTTTTGATGTTTGACACGCTTAATGATTTTTGTATTTACATAAAATGGTTTAAATATCATACAAGCATCTGTAGTTTATACTTTTAACATTTAGTTCTTCAGGTATCGATTTCAACCATCGGACTCCTGAGGTAAGTTTTTTAGATAAATCGATTACTCATCCTATTGTCGTTAGCCAATAGACGCAATGGTGCTTACGTGAATTTTAGATGTCGTCTCAACGTCAATCATAGGCTACCCCGTGGCATGAAATTTTTCTCAAAATTTTAATATTTTAGTTCCTAAGGTATTGATTTCAACGTGAAGGTCCTGAGGTACACTTTTGCGATAAAATTGGTTCTCTCAGTTCAATTGCCGTTAGCCAACTAAGGGAAAAGTGCCCACATGGCCTGGTATGAGAAGAATATAAAACTATCATATGCAACCTTAAATTCAATTTTTATTTAAAAAATATTACTTTTTATTTATTTATCATTTTTTAATAAAAAATTTAATATTTTTAATAATTTGACCTTTATGTGTTTTAAAGGCCAAATCAAACGGAAGACAATAATTGATTGTTTTTTAAATATATGAGGCAGTAGGCTGAGCTTTTCGAGTTTCGAGTAGACCTGAGTCGATCAAGGCAAGGAAAATGAAACCTGACTCCGACCTGAAATGACTCCTAAACTCAAGCCCCCCGGGGCAGTTCGGGTTAGGTTTTGTTGGGATTTTTTTATTTCATTATATTATAGGTCCAAAACGTTTTAGGCTCTAATTTTTTTTAGCCCAAAGACTATAATTTTTTGAGAAATCATGCATAAACTTAGAATATTTGAGTCGGGTTCGGGTTTTTTGAAATGTGACCCAACCCGAATCTTGTCGGAATGCATCAATAAAACCCGACCCTCGAATAAAGCCAACCCGACCGAGTTGGGACGTCGGGTCTCGGGTTTTTTGCTTAGCCCTATGAAGAGGAATAAAATATTTCGGAACTTGAGAGAGACTTACTGATTTTTGCCTATAGATATGAGGTGTACTATAATGTTCCAAAAAAAAAAATTTGGTTTACGGAAAATTTAAACTTAGTTTGTTTTCTGAAAAATAATAGAGCTTTTACAGTTGACTTGAAAACTTTTTACTTTGACCTTATTTTTAGGTGCTTGCCAAATACCTTAAAACAAGTAAAATAAAGTACGGAATTTGTTTTTCAAGCAAACAAACAGACCCTAAGTAATTATTAACTTGATATTTTGTGCTTCACTATCAATATTTGGTAGTAAATTTTGATTTCCATTTCTTTAGACTCTCACTGCAAGAAAATAGATCTTAGGTGACAAATTTTGGGTGTCAAACCAAAATTTGTCACCTAAAGTCACTTTTTCCTGATAAAACATTAATTTCATCACCTAAAATCATCTAGGAATGCCAATTCCATCCTGATAGATCCCAATGTCGTTCGGATGTATTTATGATGTGACAAAATACAACTCGTTGCAAATAAGTAACGATTAATATCGTCACAAATAGTTATATTCTGTCCAGATGGATAACTACATTGTTTGAATGTTTATTTGGGTGACAAAATACAAATTGTTGTAACTGAGTGACGATTAGAATTGTCACAAATTTGTCAAGTCCGTTGGGACTGTTTTTTGACAACGTCCGAACCGATGTTAACTAATGAGTAATGATTGTTAGTACTTAGTGACGCATTCAAAATCGTCATGAATACTTAGTACCATCCAAACGTATAGACGAGCGTTCCAACGTGGAAAAAATACAAACGTACGGATGTAAAAAAAGATGTCTGCACAGGTATGGATGCTTCTTCACCGATTCGTGTGGTTCCACATTGCAATACTTCACAAACGTGATATCGAAATTGTCCAGACAACAACACACTGTCCAAACGGAGGTGAGTTCTGGAAGATTTTTGAATCTACCATATTTAATGAGGTTGCATTTGATTGGGTCGTGTGTGAATCTAACTGTTGATAACCGTACGAACACATATTGTAACCGTGCGGACGCCTAGCTTGTAACATAAAACCTGCAAGACTTTTCAAAATCATATTTTCACTATCTTTCCTCACAAGCTTTTCTCTAAAACATTTTCACCATATTTGGTCGTTATTTCGAGTTTTGTACTTAAAACTTCAAGTAATACTTTATTCGTGCCTTTATTTTTCAATTTCATGCATTTTTATTATTTTTTAGAGGATAATAAGGTTTGTTTCCTTTGTGTTCAGCAAAGCACCAATCGAACGCTTCATCTGGACTGTCCAGACGTGTTACATTTCATTCGGACACATTGTAAATAGAAACGTTGCCGTTTGATGACTGTGCGAACATTTTATGCTGATGTTCAGACGGTTTTTGTTGGGTTGGCCATGGATCAGTCTGGGAAAAGTATCACCAAGGCTAGGGCACAGATAAAGCAACCAGCTTGGGTGGATACTATGGTAGTGGAGCTGAGGGGGAGTATCCGAACGATGGTGGAGCCAACGCATACGTTGTGCATGGGTCTCCATACCCGTTTGACCACTCTGGAGAATAATTTTGCTTTGACAAATATAGATCTAAGGGAAGAGGTGATTGCTATAGAGAACGAACTGGCTTCCATGACGGAATTCGTGTCCTAGCTGTACTAGTCTCTCAGTACCGTTGCGATACAGTTCCAGATGCTCATCAAACTTGTGGATAATATGAAGGAACGATTAGAGCATATTCGTGACACAATTAGACAAAATCTCGACGAGCCAGCTCGTCGTCATGAATCAGACTAGTCTTTGACTTATGCTTTGTTAGTCTCCGGCTTGTGATTCAAAATAGTCTCCAACTTATGTTTTTTCGCTATTATTTACTTATGCTTTGTTAGTCTCCAGCTTGTACTAGATTTTATGATTATGTTTTTCATTTGGTATTTCTAAATTTGATATTTTATATTAATTGTACTTTTTCATTAGTTTTAATTTATTAGAATTTAAACGGACGATTAGTATAGTTGAATGGAAGATTAATACAAGTGCTAAGCTAACCAAACGGTTAGTATAATTAGATATAACGGACGTTTAGTACAAAAATATGCTTAACTATATGTATGATTTATGTAGTCAAAATGTGGTACAAAATAAATAAACTAAGTTAAAACTTTGTCCTAAATTACATTTGGTTAGTTAAATTATTTAAATAAATTAAATTGGGATCACTAATCAATTAATGAATTAAGTAATGTTGAATTAATCTGTTAGGCATTTGCACGGTGTAACAACACGTTCGGATGCGTTACATAAAACGACATGGTTGAAGGCACTCCTTATGCGAACGGATAAAGAGTACATTCGCATTCCTCATACGAACAGATGGAAGGTACTGGGTTATAACAAAATTAAAGTTCGTCAAGATAGCAAAAGACCGTTCGGACGGTATAGCTTCCCGTCCGGACGGTTTTGAGTGACAATGTATGGAAATTGTCGCTTATAACCTTTGCTGACAGGCTTTAGGTGATAAATTTACAGGGTTAATGACCATTCGGTTTTGTCACCCAAAACATTTGGCGACCAAATATGCAAGGTTAATGACCATTTTGGTCCCTAGATTTTATATTTTTTTCAAAATGGTCCTTAGGTTTCAAATTTTCTCAAATCAGTCCTTGAGTTATTATTGTTTGTCTATTTAATCCTTCCGTCCAATTTCATCCCTTACTGCACAGTCAGCTAACGGCGGGACACATCACTCCCAATAAGATCCCACCACGTGCACCAATTTGAAAGAAAAGAACACTCACAAAAGGACTGACACGTTGGCATCTGTGTTTTTTTTTAATAATAAAAAAAAATTGTATAAGGGAGGGGAGTTAGGAACCACCCACTGCAAGGGGAGGGCTACCTTTGCGGGAGCTGCGGGGGTGGCCGCGAGCTACACACCTCGGTGGTGGAGAGCCCAGATCTAGGCTCTCGTTCTCAAGGGGTGGCTCCCCTTTGGTTGACGAAGAGCCCAGATCTGGGCTCCTGTTAGAGTCACTTTCATTTTTTTTTTTTTTTTTAAAATGCAGATGCCGACGTGACTATCCTTTTGTGAGTTTTTTTTCAAATTGGTACACGTGACGGAATGTTATTGGGAGTGTCGTGTCCTGCCGTTAGTTGACTGTGCATTTAAGGGACGAAATTGGACAGAAGGATTGAATCGACAAACAACAATAACTCAGAAACTAATTTGAGCAAATTTAAAACCCAGGGACTATTTTGAAAAAGGGTGTTAAAACCCAGGGACCAAAATGGTCTTATCCTAATTATGTACTTTGGGTGACAAATTTTATTTGAGTTTCATATTTTAACGAATTCAACATTATAAAGTATTATTTAAGTATTGAAAAATAATCACACATCAATTTCGTCACACATGATAAACTTACAAAATTGTCTCAAACACATTTTTGACCCTTTTTTAATGTTGTCGTACAACGTATTCCGTCACACATGATAAACACGTGCGTTAATAAAAAAAAAGAAAAGGAAAAAGTACTTAAACAGTCCCTGTGGTTTCACGTAGTGACAGAATGGTCCTTGTGGTTTCAATGTGAACACATTAGTCCCTGGGGTCAACAAACTATTACATTGTGGTTCCTCCGTCAATCTCTCGTAAAACCATTAACGGAGAATGCTGACGTGTCAATAATTTACCACATGGACACTGATAAGTTGGCAAATTTCACACGTGGCCACCTTACATAATATTTAAATAAATAAATAAATTTATAGAAAAGTATCCAAATAGTCCCTATGGTTTCACTTTGTGACAAAATGGTCCCTGTCTTTTCAACTTGAACAAATTAGTCCCTGTGGTCCACAAACTGTTGTACCGTGGTCTCTCTGTCAATCTCCCCGTGAAACCATTAACGGAGAACATTGACGTGTTAATAATTTACCATGTGGACATTGTTGAGCTGACAATTCTCACACGTGGAATACTACCTCAGATAATATTTTTAAAAATAAATAAATTTACAAAATGTAAAAAAAAAGAAAAACAAAAACAAAAGATTCGAATGCCCTAACTTACCCTCAAATCACACTGCCTTCACCGAGAAACCTTCCTTTTCATTGAGAAACTTAATTTCTCATTCGCACTATAAATTTTCCCCTTCACCTACTCTTTCCTTCACATTTTTAATTTCTCTCACATCACTCAAATCCCTCAAATCTTGCTGCGTTTTTTAGTCGCCCAAATCTCTCATAAGTACACTAATGACACTTTCTAAATTTCTCTTAAACCCTCAAGACATAAAAAGAAGCTCAGTGTCAAAAACAAGATCTTAATTCAAAATCAAGATATTCTTTGAATTAAGATCTTGTTTTGAGGACTTCATGTTACAAATAAATAACCAAAAAAAAAAAAACACAAACAAGCAAGTTGCCAATCCACTACTCTTTACTAGTGATTTGAAATGCCATTAGTGATTTTGAAATTGAGCTTTTTTTTATCATTTTTTCCTTCTATTTTCTCGGGCCAAGATTTCTCGATGAAGATAGTGTGATTTAGGGGTAAGTTTAGGGCATTCGAAGGGACTAATTTGCTCAAGTTGAAACCACAGGGACCATTTTGTCACAACGTGAAACCACAATGACTATTGTGTCACAAAGTGAAACTACAAGGACTATTGTGTCACAACGTGAAACCATAGGGACTTGTTGTGTATTTTTTTTGTAACTTTATTTTTTTTAAATGAGGTGGCCACGTGTGAAAATTGTTAGCTCATCAGTGTCCACGTAGTAAATTATTGACACGTCAGCGTTCTCCATTAATGGTTTCACGGGAGGATTGACGGAGGGACCATGGTGCAACAGTTTGCTGACCACAAGGACTAATATGTTTAAATTGAAACCACAAAGATTATTTTGTCACAACGTGAAACCATAGGGACTGTTTGGGTACTTTTTCCTAAAAAAAACACATGTTAATCAAACACGGGTTAATGAAAATACGAACATGCCCCCATTATTGACTTGACCGACGTCGTTGGAGGCTTTCTTGGCTCCTATTGACTTGACCGACGTCACTTTGGTTCAAACCCTAGCTTTGGTTTAGACCCACTTTTCTCGATTGCTACCTCTGGCTTCCTTCAAGTATCATCAGGCTAGCTTTCTCCTGTATCACTTTCTTGATAACTTTCATCTCCAACTTCTTCATCCCATCGCTGTGTCTCCCTCTCTCTAGCTGTCTAGAAATAGTCATTTGCCAATAAGCACCAGTTGATCGGTTATTGGCATTCCTCTCTTCATTTTCCAATCCATTTGGGGTTTCTTATCTTTAGGCTTTGAGTGGATGTGTTGCATATGTAGTTGATACTCCCTTCTTTGCAGTCGATGCAATTTTAGAATCCACCAATAAGAAATTCTTTACTAAAGCTATTTGTTGCTATTTGGAGAGATGCTACAGTATATGAATTAGCAGTGATGGGTGACTTCATTCTTTTCATAGATCCATTTTTCCCTTGCACCCTTTCAACAATCAATTTTTCCACAGGTGGGGGCTTCAGATCAGTGACAGCAGCTGGGCTTTTTAATCTCTGCTCTTGCATCTCAGTACTCACTGCAAAAACAGAGGACATCTTGGAAGCTGTCAGAATGTTCTCATAAAAGTATTCAAAACCAAATTACTAAGGATAGGTTTGAAACCACTTAGAAGGAAGAAGCTCAAATTTCCATAAATTGATGAGTTGGTAGTGCCAATTTAACCAACGGCACAAATTTTTTGGAATATCTAACATATTCACATCTATAGCAAAGTGAACTTATTATTGTCAAAAACCTCTAAATGATGTTAAGAGTCTTGAAATTTAAGAAGATATATCTTTAGAGCATCATGGCCCTTCAAGAAATTAAATTTGCAATCAAATATCCTTTACAGAGAGAAAATTGACATTTGGAAGATACAAGAACAAGGTAAAGAGTGTGTACCATTATTTGTTCCAACCAAGAGACTACCCTTGGGAGTTTCAGCACCAGAATCCTTCGTTTTATTCTTTCGAATCCAAAGAGCAAGAACAAGTAGTAGAACCAAAGCAATAACAATGGAACCAAGGATTATGCCTACTGGTTTATGCTATTTTGGTTTCGAGGACGATGAAGTGTGATTTGAAATTGGTGGAATTGGATATAATGGGGGTAGTTTGGTCTTTTCATTAGGAGGCAGCTCACATGTTTATCACGTGTGACAGTATACGTTGTACGACAATGTTAAAAGTGGATCAAAAACGTGTTTGACACAATTACGAAAGTTTATAGAGCCGGGTTGGCATGAGTTCAAGTTTAGGGGAGATTTTGGGATAAGTGGTATAGTTTGAGAGGGATTTTATAATTAACCTTTTTTTTTATGTGTTTATTTTTAATTTTTGGACTACAATTATCTTTTATATTAATATTTTGATTGTTTTTAATAATATTAATATTTTGGGTTCTAATTGTCAATTTAAATAAATCGAATTGTCATTGCGTTATTATATATTAATATTCACTATTGCATTTTTGGGTATCATATTACATACTTAAACTATTTCTATATGCATATACATGTTCTTATAATAATAAAGATTGCATTAGTACGGTTCAAATCACATTAATAGTATTGTATTTATACTGATCCTTATATTTTTTGTACCATTCACATTACGTGCTTGTACTAATTACATACTCACCTACTTACGCTTTTGATAATAAGGTTGTGTTAGTAATGTTGAATTCGTCTTAATAGTTAATGTGTTTATACTGATCTTTATATTTTTTCCAATCACTCACATTACATGTTTGTATGAGTTACATACTCACATACTTGCATTTATGATAATAAGATTGTATTAGTATAGTTGAATTCGTCTTAACAATTAATGTATTTACACTTACATACTCACATATGCACGCTTTTAATACAATGCGTGTTACTAGTATTTCTTGAAATAATATTAATAACTACTATTATTAATTTATATTTATTATGGTAACTTTTTGAATAACCTTATATTATTGTTTGAATGATTACCCTAATTCAGACAACGTCGTATTACGGACAACATTACCCTTTGAATAGTTAATTTATAAGCATTCGGACGCAACCTATTTACAAGAAAACATTGTGTAATATATCTTACTATTTGAATGTGTTCCTATAACCATTCAAATGGAACACAATTGTGATACATCATCTTGGCGTTACTATTCAAACAAATAAAAATGTGTGTTTGGATGTAATTGGACTAGATGCCAAATTTTCTCACTTTTTATTTTAGCGCGCATCTATTCGAACACTGTGTCTAATAAAAAAATATTAAGGAGCCGAGGGTCCCAAAACGTGCATTTTGAAAGAGACAAAAGAGGATGCTGATTTTCGAAGTTTTGTTGATCGCCCAACAGAGATCGTCAAGATCATCTATTGTGATTGAAGAGAAGGATTTGTGATTTTGAAAGTGTTGAAGTGGTGTTAAAGGTTGAGGGTTAAAAGTTGAGTTTTTTGGGTTTGAATTTCGTTTGATTATTAACTGTTTGTTGCTTGTTTTGTAAGACTAAACGAAAGAAGAGAAACATATGTTCGATTAGAGATACCAATCGTCTAATTTCATTTGCGAATTTTTTGTCGATTTTGTTTTTGTTTTTTTAATTTTGGACAAAAAACATGATTGTATGATGTTTGTGAGGTGTTAATGCAATCACATTTATCCTAGGCTGTTGGGTATATTGTTTGGTTGGGTTTTTTTTTTTTGGAGTGTTTTCCAGGGTAATTGGTGATTTTCTTGAATATGTATGCGTTATGTATCCTAGCGTTCAAACAGTAACGAACACTGAAAAATTTGTATTTGGCCGCCATCCGTTACTGTTCGAACATTGAAAAATCTATATTTGATTCCCGTCCATTACCATTCAAATACTCAAAAATCTGTATTTGATGCTCGTTCGTTACTATTCGAACATTGAAAAATCTATATTTGGTGCCCGTCCGTTACTGTTCGAATACTAAAAAATCTATATTTGGTGCCCGTTTGATACTATCCGAATGGTGTTCTATCACATCATTCAAACAAAAAGGTTATTGTTCAGACGTGTTCCAATAGTAATGTTTCTAATAATATCAGGTATAATACACTTAGACACGTTTGAAGCTTATAATGATAGCGTTGGTTAGTTGAATGACGTTGTATATACTTTGAATTGTCCAACATATGGACAATATAGGATTGTAAACTCTAATTTGTAGTTCGATGTCCTGAGTGATCTTTATGTACATTCATGCTTTCTACCACCTTTGCTCTTAAGAATACTATAATAGTTGGGCTCTCCCAACTTTAGATCCAATCCATTGGTGCGTGTACTCACATATGCTAATAAGTGGACCTCAAGGACTAAAGGAAGATGTTATCGAACTATAGATTGACACGTATAGTTGGTCGGGACGTGATGACTAAAGAATTCATGAACCAAGATGAATTTGGAGTGTCATATGAGATGGATGTGGAACAGGATGATATTAGAGAAAGATGCACTAAAGTTTCCTACGAAAGTGACCAATATCATTGTGACAACAAGACTGTGATGGGTGCTGTAAAAGAATCCAAAAATATTAGAGCATTGGAAGGAGAAACGAGGATGAAGATTGTGGTTTACAGAGATGACTTAAGGTTAAACGAGGATGGAGATTGTGGTTTGAAGCTTTTCAATATATATGGTTGCCAAAAGCAATTGTAGGAAGATGATAAGAAAAGCTCTCTCTTTAGACTTGAGTCCTCTCTGGAAACTAGAATCTTTATCCTCGTAATGAAATCCAATATTCTAATCTTTTTGGATTCTTTTACGGCACCCATCTCAATCTTGTTGTCACATAGATATTGGTCACTTTTGAATTGGAAAATTTTAGTGCACCTTTCTCTAGTATTATCATGTTCCATCTCCATCTCATATTTCATTCCAAATTCATCTTGATTCCTGATTTCTTTCGTAGCACGTTCATTTGATTCAGCTCCAAATTCATCTTGGTTCTTGATTACTTTCGTAGCATGCCAAACTTTTCATTATCAAATGAACGCAATTCTGAATTAGGCTCCGATAACGATTGGTGCATATTTACAAAATTTAGTATAATGGTATATTTCTTTTTTACGATGCATTCAATATATTATTATAATACCACATTCCGATAAAATATTTTGTAATAATATTTTAAGGCTAATTTTGAAATTTTGTATTAAATTAGAATCTTTTCATGCAAAATAAGTATATAAATTTTATGTTGATATCTTCTCTTGTTTAACTAATTCAATGTGTTTTATGTGACTCTTTGATTTAGTAAATAAGACATTAAAGAATGTATTTATAGCATCTTAGTGGTAATAAGTAAACTTTTATAATGGGTGATTAATTTCTACCATTTGAAAAGCAAGTTAAAAAAAAAAAAAAAAAAGATTAACGCCTGGGAGAGGGGATGTGTCTCACTCTCCCAACAAAACATTACACTTGCATGAATTTCCTTCACGTAAGTGGTCAAGTTTTTTTTTAAAAAAAAGTTGTAAAACAAAAAATTTGTAAAAGGAAACACGCACACAGAACAGAAAGAGAGAAAAGGGGGAAAAAGTGATGCAGGTGTTTGAGAGAGAGATCAAAGAAGAAGAAGAAGAAGAAGAAGAAATAGCAAGGAGAAGAGAAAGAGAGAGCCGTCGTGTGTTGCAAATCCAGTCAGAGCAAGAAGTAACAAGAAAAAATTAGCCAAAGGTAAGGGTAGTTATTATTGGACCGAAATTTTTAATGGGAACGTGCATGTCATTGTGAAGTTGTTGGAGTTTTCTATTTTTTACTTTTTCTACACTTTGCATGTTGGGTTAAGTGGTGGATTAGATGAAAATTTTGGAGTTTAGGAAGATAGACATGCATGGTCAGGCTTTAAGTTAAAGGTTCAAGAAAAATTTTGGTGTTTGATGAAAAGTCTGAAAGAAAATTAGGAGCTATTTTTGGGGTGGTTACTGTTGCACAAATATTTTAGTTGCCTTGCATGTTAGATCAATGTTTGGAATCTAAATTCTATGTTGGATTTGCTATAGAAAAATGTCTCAGATGATTAGTTTTAAAGGGTTACAGGGACATGCATGGTTAGAAAGAGGTTTAATGCAATTATATGTTGTTGGGGGTAAGATGGATGGAGGCAATTTTTGGTTATAGTGCAAGATCCAAAATTTTTCTGTAGATGTGGTTTCTACCAAGTGGAGCTGATGCATGTATTGAGGTCAAGGTAACTCTTTCTGTTGCTAGAACATAAAAGAGGTAAACTCATAGTTAGCCCCCTATGTTTGGGTAGAAATCAAGTTGCTATCCTTATTTTTCAATCCAACAATTTGAGACTCATAACTTTCAAAACCTATCAATCTTCGTCTCCCGTCTAAATTAGACGTTAAGTCAGATGGAAAATCGTACAAAATGACCAAAATGCCCCTCTAAGGCTAAATTTTTAAAAATAAATAAAAATAATATAAATTTAAGAAATAAATTAAAAATAAATAGATATTGAAATAGAGTTTCAATAGTTTTTTTAAAAAATATTATTTTTTTAAAAAATATATTTTTATTTTTAATGAATTTTTTTAGTAATTTTATTTTGGATTGGGCATTTTGGTCATTTTTATACTTTCCATTTGTTTTAACGTCTAATTTAGATGGGGGGCGAAGATTGATAGGTTTTGAAAGTTATGGGTCTCAAATTGTTGGATTGAAAAATAAGGGTAGCAACTTGATTTTTGTCCAAACATAGGGGGCTAACTATGAGTTTACCCCAAAATAAAATGATGAGTTGATTGATGTAATGTTTTAGTTTTGTTTATAGCATAGTATAATGTTGGTGTTTGATTGTTAAAATTTTGGGTTAAAGGAGTTGGTGAAAAAGTGAAAATATTTTATGGGAGTTGGTGAAAAAGTGAAGAGAAGAAATTTGAATGAATATTATAATAAAAAAGAATAATTTGATAGGAAGAGCATATTATTTTGTAATTTTTTTAATCAGGCCCAAAATTTTGAGTGGCACTCAAGATAATCATGGGTTAACATCTAAGAGCTACAAAATATTAAAAGTATACATAAAGATGCTGGTTTTTGCGGCAGAAAAATGAAAATGTACAAAGCATCTCTAGATTCTTCATTGCTGAAAATTAAAGTATAAAATGTAGTGGTTGGGGAAAATTCTAGTTTCTGCAGAAACTTTATTTGTATTTTCTGTTTTACTTATAAATATTGTGAGTTTAAATTTCAAAGAACCATTGTTGTTGATATGAGTTATTATTTTGTTGAACGTACTCTCATTTAATTAAGTTAAAAGAAATGTAGGAAGCTTTTGAAATATTCTACAGAAAAACTAAATGTACAGAACATGTTTGAGTTAGTTGTTGCTAGAAACTTCCTATGTCGTGTTGTAATTCTTCTCGTGTGGGTTTTGGTTAAAGAATAGAAAGGTTAAATGGGCAACCACTTGACGAATAAATAATAAGGTGCAGAAATTAAAGAGGAAATGTTAATGTAGTGCATGCTGAAATTGGTTTCTATAGAAAAGTTAAAGAAAAAGTAAAAAGAGTCATTTTGTGAACTATTGTGGAGAAATTGTTTGTGTATGATCATACTTCTTCTACTGATTTGTGTTGGACTTAAAGGAAATTAAGAATTAGTTAGAGTCAAACAAGTATGAGAAAAATATGTCTGAATCATTGTCATTGTTGCTAGAATTTTGTTAGTACGGAACATAGAAAATTACAGCATTGAGTAATTGCTTCGTTTGTCTCTTTTATCATCTTGGTTCATTACTATTTTGATTACTTGGCAAGCTGAACACGATGGTAACCTAGTAAACATGCAATGCCGAATATTTGATGTGATTAAAATGCATTGGTTGAATTAATATGCATTGTTTATTTGGAATAAAAATGCATTGATTGACATATCCATTAATTCATTCATGGTAACATTGAGAGAAAATGTGCTATGGATGGAAATACTGAGTAAAGTAATGTGGCTTTTACTAAAATAATCCTAGATTTATTGAACGAGATATTGATGTGACAATACCAATCACTTTTGAGGGGACGTGCAACCACCACTGGCCGGGTTAGTGAGTGGCCTCCTCTAGGTAGGAAGCAGTGGAGTGTTTTGCCTCAAATTCGTCCTAGCGTATGGGTTAGCACGAGACTATCCTGGTGGAAGAGGTAGTGGGTCATAGCCCTATCTCTAGGGGTTATATAGGGGACACGTGTAAGGATGTCTCATGAAATTTGTCAATCAGGGACTGTTAGTGTTAGCATTCACATCATATGCATCACAAGTTTGATTTAGTTATTTATTGGTTAATTAATTCTATGCTCTGTTCTAAGTTCTTCTTATTATTATTTAACTATTGCCATGCCTCTTCTCTAACCTTACTGAGTCCTTACGACTCACCATTTTTATTGTTTGTTCTTGTTGTGACGCACTTCCTTAGGAAACTATAAGGATTCATGAGATCAAATAGACTATCACCATCGGGTTCAGCTATCAACTGCCCAAAGGCTATATTTACGTCGTAGATTTTCTATCACTGATGATGGGTGTATACAAGATGAATAAAGGAAGGTTCAGGTTAAAACCTTACATTTATATATTTTCATTTTCATAATAGCTTTCTGGCTTGGAGTTGTTTTATGTATATTTTGTAGTTTTTGGAGTAGGCCATGGGGGCCCATTGTTTTGTTAATAGTCAATTGTTTTAGCTTTTTGGCTTTCTCTCAATAAAAAGTTTCATTCATTATCTTTAATGACCTACTTTTTTCCATTATTAAATAAAGAGATTATAAGAGCTTTTGTTTTAGCTCATACCTTTGATAGTACACCAGCAAGGAAGAGATTTTTTAAGGTAAATTGTTCTATTTAAAACAAATTATATCTTTAACTTTTGAAACGTTTCTCTATTGTTCTATAACCTATCTGTTTTTTTGTTGAATTTTCCGTATTATATCTAGGAAAGGTATTTTGGTCATTTGAACACCTAGGAGAACTTACATGTTGTAACCCCGCCTTGTGTGCATTCTATTACGATAAAGAGCGCTTAAGAGTTAGTACGAGCATGGGGGGTGACAATTATAAAATTATTTTTTCATATATTGTGGAGGTATATCTTTTTTATTGCGTGTAATTGTGTTTAGTTGTTTTTGTTCACTTATACAGATTGATGATGATTAAAGGCAAACGTGCACACTCTGGTACGACTATACCTTCTCCTCTATTATTCCCATCTAAGGATCAAGCACAGATTGGGTCCATGGGAGCCCTACCATCGACGAGGCTAGAAATTGGATCACTTTCCCCAGAGATGGCTCATAGTAGCTATGCGTATACGTGTATTACCTTTTTCTTTGTGTCTTTTTATTTTTGTTAACGATTTAATTTATATGTAGCTTATCATATTAGCGCTAGACGTGGGCACGAGCGGACTTGCAGGGTTAGCTATAGAAAAGTCATGAGCTAATGGAAATGTTCAATTGTACATTCTTGAGGGTGTGACGGGCATCAGGGAGTTCGTGTTGCTTAGCTCTCACCCAAAATTGGAAGCCTCATTCTTGTTAATGCACCACAGTGGTATGAAAGCTGGCCTAAGGTTTTGAAAGAGACCAGAGCGTTTTTAAGGATCTTTTGTTGGTAAGTAATTTAAAATTTTTTTTCACGTTATTAGTATAATAATAGTTCTTGAATAACATATAAATTTGTTATCTATATTTCAGGATGATTTTGAGCTGAATTTCAAACGTCCTGAAGTCGTAAGGACCATTTAGCGGATAATGGTTGTGGCCTACCCACAACATAAGGGCCGCTTGAACGAGTATTATGAGAAGTATCCTACCAAAGTGGTAGCTCTAGAACGTCCACATCAGCATTTTGGTAGTTGTTCTCTAGTGAGGAGTACCAAGTATAATAGTTGTCACCTTTTGTTATATTTTATTCAACGTTTTAAGTATAGTTTTTCTTATTTTGAAGAAAAAAAGTGAAATCGGCAAATAAAATTGTGCATGTTTGACTACCTACCTCACATCAAGATCGAGATCATTTCAATGCACTCGTGTGGAATTGGTATTGTGATTGCATTTGTGAACTTGTCTTCATATTTTTTTTTAAAGCCTAAATTTTCTGCAAATTTGCCTTGTTCTGAAACAGAGAAATCCTAAAATGGACAACATTTGATCCAGGTGAGTTATATAAATATATATATATACACACACACACAAATGGCAAGCGCAGCTAGGTGTCCAAAACTGCAAGCGAAAATTTTGTAAGTATATAAATTTGTAATTAAATATCCAGTGTTATTCTTGTTGTATAATTTTACTTTGCATTAAAAGTAATGTGTTACTTTTTGGGGATGGGCACGTATAAAAAAAGACGGAAGGTTTTCAACAGAATTGCATATCTAAAGGTGAGACATGTACTGAGCTTAAAGTCTACAGTGAGGTCCTAAGAAAGAAAACCGGATATGTGCGTGGTTTAGGTCGCACGGTTATTCATCCTACTTCATTGTCTTCAGCGTCAGTATTAACTGATCTCTCTAACCAACTACACAACAAGCACGATCAGAAATTATGGAGATGTGAGCTACTAGGGAGAAAAACTACAAAAAGTTAGCGGCCAAGCAAGCAAAGATAGAGGGCATCTTAAGAGATCAACAATAGCACCAAGAGATCCAAGAAAAACAGTGTCAGGAGGAGTAGAGGAAAATGCAAGAGTTGCTTAGACTAAAGCTGGAGTCATGGCTCGAAGACCAAATGAAGAGATTCATGAAGAAGTTACAGCCAACACAATCACAACATAGGTGATGGACAATTTGGTTCTGTTATGTAAATTTATATTGTATTTTGTATGCTTACAATATTATTATTTTATTCGTTTCTTACTTTTCGAATATTATTGTTAATATCTCTTTTCTTGGATATTAAAATTGATATCTTTTAATTCATCATGAGTTACTTCATTATATGGCTAATTTTTCTTTCATAAAAAATCGTATTTATTTATTTCTTTATTTAAAAAAAATAAAAAATAAAAATTTGTTCCAACGTCATAGAACAGGTTCAGACATTCATCAGTACTTCCGCTAGCTCAAGATTGCACAGATCCAACCTTAGCGTTCGAACGATGTAGAACACTAAGGAAGTACTGTCTCTCTCACTACATTAGAACCGTATTGAAGGGTTTCACCTGATACTGTCTGCTCCATAGCAAATGATAACGAAACTTCTCTCTCACTCCGTTCGAACGGTAAAAAACAGTTTCAATTGACATTGTTCAATCAAATTCAAACGTTAAAGAATACGTTTGTCATTCAATGCTCGAACCAGAAATAACGGTATCGAACAAAAAAGTGTTAGAACCTTTAATTACCATTCAGGCGGAATAATACACAAAACACGCCTCCGTCTGAACGGTATTACGTTCACTCAAACGAAAATTTTTGGGGCAGAATTTTGTTTCGTTGCCAAAAAAGCGATGTAACCCCGTTTGATGTCATTCGAAAGGTATTTTTTTTTTAGACGGAAAACAAAAGATTGGTTGCCAATTTGACTTTTGGACGGTTTCGTCTGTCCAAAAAGTACTATTTAGGACGGAATGATTTTTCCGTTTTCCATTCTAACAATTTTTTTTGGTACGGGCCGGGTATTGTGACACCTGTCGATCGAAACATAGATCTTTATTTTTTGGAACGAATTTTTGGGTCACAAAAAGTCAAAATATACATGCTGTAGTGCAATCAAGGAAATCTTTTTTGTTTTTTTGAATTTTATGCACCTTTACGGTCTAAACCGGTGACCTTAACTATATGAGTTAACTATCAGAATTTTAATTAGCCTCCACGTGATAACTGTAGAAATCTAGCAGCCGTGGGCCCATATTCCTCGAGAATCACCCTAGTTATATATGTGAGCATGTGGGGATGCATGGGAGAAGGGCAGATGGCAAGAAGGGTTGTTGGGTTACGTGCAATATGCACAAATGTAATTGGGCAACATAACCATCACGATTCATGGAGCACATGATGTCAATACTATAAATTAAGGTTTTACCACGGCCAAACTTTAATTTAAAAAGAGAAACAAGGATTGAGGGCTTTATGCTCTCAGAGCATCCGTCTCTATTTGCTTCTGTCCCTGGCCCGATTCTCTCAGTTCCCAACTCATATTTGATTTCGTCAAGAGAAACAGTGACAGGGATAGCAGCAAAATAGAGGGAGATGGGAAGGGCTCCCTGTTGTTCCAAGGTTGGGTTGCATAGAGGTCCATGGACTCCTCGAGAAGACACATTGCTTACCAAGTATATCCAAGCACATGGTGAAGGCCATTGGAGATCTTTACCAAAAAAGGCTGGTAATAATCTCATAAACTAGGGTGTTGCTATATCAGCTTCATAAGAACATAAAAGGGATGACTCTTCTGCTTTTTCTCTTTTCTTCTTTTTCTTCTCTTGATGTTTTTTCCCCTTGAAACCCAACAGAGCAACAAAGTTTGTTGATCAATTCCCTTCTTAGGAAGACTCGAATTATTGTTTCTGTCATGATCATAGTTTGACCAAAACTTTCTCCATTAATATTTATAGGAATCAGGGGATGTCCTTTCAAAAGTTCCATTTTCTGTTTTGTTTTTAACCATTTTTTGGAAGTTTCATTACATAAATTCTCTCCTTGTTTTGAAGAAAGCTATTATTCAGACTTTCTTCTTGTTCTGACAAATTACTTCTCTGCGTGAAGGCCTGCTTAGGTGTGGAAAGAGCTGCAGACTAAGATGGATGAACTACCTGAGACCAAATATAAAGAGAGGGAACATCAGCCCTGATGAGGACGACCTTATTATCAGATTACATTCGCTTCTTGGCAACCGATGGTCTCTCATTGCAGGTAGGCTTCCTGGCCGAACTGATAACGAGATAAAGAACTATTGGAACACTCACCTCAGTAAAAGACTCAGATGCCAAGGAACCGATCCGCACACCCACAAAAAGTTAATGGAGCCAGTCCAAGAATTAAAGAGGAGAAACAACAAAAACAATAACAACACCACCAACAGAAGCAGCAACAGGAAGCAGAAGAACAAGAGCACGGCAAATGTAGAGCCAGAGAAGCCAAAGGTTCATCTTCCGAAGCCCATTAGGGTTACTTCTTTTCCATTACCAAGAAATGGAAGTTTTGAATGCAATACTCTTAGTGGGTCTTCAGGCCAAGAAGAAGGATGTTTTGACTCCAAAGTGGTAGATATTCCCTGGTGTGAATTCAAAGATGGTAAGGTTAGCTTTCTTGTTGGCTGTGACGATCAAGGTCTTGTCAGCGGTTCAGATAATTTGGAGTGCCAGTCTCATTTACCCACAGGCGATAACTCGCTAGAGAAGCTTTACGAGGAGTACTTAGAGCTCCTGAAGACAGAAGAAAACCAAGTTGAATTAGACTCCTTCGCTGAATCATTACTTATCTGAAAAGGAAGTGAAGATCAAAGTCGCACAAATGTAATTAAGGGGCTTTAAGTTTTCACCACGAGGGAAAAAAAAAAAAAAAGTTTGATTATTCTTTTGTCTTGGTTTCACGTGCTTACCTTCCAGCCAACTTAATAAGTGTAGAACCAATTGTGGTCATTCGCGTGTATAATTAATTTCCTGATAATAGTAGCATACGTGGAAGTGATCTGTGGTGGTGCTTGTCACATCTGCTTCTTGTTCTCGTTTTGTTTTGTTTTCTTCTAGCAGCATGCATGGGTTACTGATCTTTAGATGCCAATATTGTACAGTTGTAAACATATATGTCCGGGCATGGTAACCAACATCAGATGATCTTGCTTACATCACTGCATGCAATTTCGACAATTCTGGAAGCATATTCTTGCTGTATATTAATTGAGCATGTGCTTATTCTCAACTAAACGTCAAGGATCGCTGTACTATGGAAAGAAATACGAAAACGATAGTACTGATCGCGATGATTAAGCTGAAGAATCCTGCAGATGAGGGACCCCGGACCCCTGTATAATACCAAGCTGGGTCCCTATGTATAGAAGCAATCATGCATGCAACAATTAGTGTGATTTGGAATCTTTAAAGTCAATTGGAGGATGCATATATATATATATAGGCCACTTATTCTTCTTCAACTCTCCATTTCCGCAGCGCATCCAGTTTTGTATTTTGGACAAATTTAATACCACCTGGTTCAGGCTTACCTGCCGTGAGGTTATCTCTTGATCGCGTCATCATTTTAAAGGTATAATTCTCCCTCTTGCACACCTTAGGGATCGAAGTGACCTTGGCAGCAACGGTAATCTGTGTATGAAAGGTGAGAAACTATATTTGTATGGAAGGAGATCAGGGTACACGGGAATTAGCCATATTTATAAAGTTAGCAGAACAGCGATCGAGGAGATTAGTGCAAGGGTTAAATACACAATTCGCACACCAACTATTTGAGTTCTAACACTATGCACCGCAAATTACTGATTTCGTTAAATTTCATCCCTTAACTACTAACCGTTTACACTTTGCACCCTCAGTCATTAATTTGGACGGAAATTGTTATTTTGATTTAGTGACATGACTATTTTACTCTCATAATTTTATATCATTATGTTTTCTTGGGGGTAAAGTTGTCATTTCACTTAATCAAAATAGCAATTTCCATCCAAATTAAAGACTGAGGGTGCAAAGCATGTAAACGATTGGTAGTTAAAAAGTGAAATGTAACGAAATCGATAGTTTAGGGTTTTAAGTGTCAGAACCCTAATAGTTAAAGGGCGAAAAATATATCTTAGTGTAAGTACTCGAAAACATCAACGACTCAGTGAGAATGAGAATTTTAGGCCTATATTGGCTAGCTAGAGCAAAGTACCTTCAATAGACCAGAACTTATTAATTTTGGGTTCCCAACCCTAGTTATACGCCCGTGATCTAGTCAAAGACAGATTTTAATTTATAGCTGTTAGTTAACGTTGATAATATATTATGGCGTTTTCTCTACCGGCCACTATCCTGAACTTAACCGTCATGTGCACAATCTTTCGTTTATAATATACTTATTAAAAAAAAGAAACGTTGAGGATATATGAAAAGTAGTTATATATCCCTTAAGTTTTGGAAAAGACCATTATTTAGGAAACATGAATTGTTTCGATGTTCAGATCCGTGATTAATTGAGGATGTACCTGCATGTTTAGTGTTTTTGGTAGTTTAAAGGTGTAATTTATTGAAGTTGGTAGCTGTCCCAAAAGTAAGTGCAGAGGTACTGCAACTTAAGTGTGCTTTTCCTGCAGCTAATTAATTAAGAACGTACGCTCTTTTATATCTCTAAATTAATTAAGTAGTTATGCAACATGTCATTAATTAATGGCTTCCCGGCCCCTACTCGCTCGATCGATCGATCGGGTCCTTTGGGTGGATAGAAGGACAGCTACAGGAAAGTTTCACGTGCATTTGGCCTACTAGTCTGAATCCCAAAACTAAGGAGGTTAACATATATATCCTCCGCCATTCACGTCTGAACATTGAAATAAATGCTCCATAATTTTTCATATGCCATACATATGCATGCACCGGGCCTACCGCGTGTAGTGGCCAGGTGATTCGATCTTTTTTCTGGCCATATAATGTAATAGTTTGGGAATTCTAGGCATTCAATAAATTCGATCTGGCTACAGTGTCCACCAATAACGAAGCTGCATGCAGGCAACAAACACCAATACGAAAACCACAACCTTTACAGTTTTTTTTTTTTGGCAGATTATTCAATATGGTCTAGTCAATGTGGCTGATCTGCTTGTTGTAAATATTAATATAACGTATTATACCTACAATCGAATAAAAGAAAACAGGGTACGTATACCATTACTTATCATTCCTTCCTTTTTTCTCTTGGAGCTTGGAGTAGGAAAACAATCTTATAACCTAGTTTTTTGGGGATCCTAACTAGAGAGGTTGGGAAAAGAAAAAAAAATACCATTGATAGATACAGGGTCGACATAGCTAGGAAATATCAAATTTTTTGTCTCTTGCTAGAAAACAAAAATATATTTTTATAATGATTTTCTTCTGCGATCTTTTCTAAAAATTATTTTTGTGTAACTGAGTAAGAAAAGAACATATAACATATATGGTATATATGTCTTGGGAAATTTTCTATTTTTTTCATATAATTAACCAATTAAACATCATAAACTTTCGTGCGAAACGAGGCTTATTTCATATAGGCTTATGTAGTACTACTAGGTTTCCACTATTTTGTTTTCACCGTGTACTGTTTGATCAGTTATGATAGTAGTACTTCAGAAACAGATCGCGTAAAAATGACGTACCATTTGGACAATATGATTCGAAAGCGTTTTGACCAACCTTAGAATATATCGACAAGATTCCCTTTATAACAAAGGACAAAAGAAATTGAAATCCCAATGCTAGAGGGCATTAGCACTCCAATTAAGTGGGTGCAGGTTAGATGAGCTCGTGACTGTCCAACTCCTGTTCCGAAACTGGTAGCTAGAGGAGTGAATTTAATTAACCAAATATCACCGAAGAAATAAAAACCACGTGGACGGACAAAAAGTATCATGACCCCTAAAGATGGTCCCGCTTTGATTTGTGACGTCGACCAGAAGACAACAAAAATGCCAGTAGCACCTTCCGGGAAGTAAGAGTATTATGAGGTAGCGGAGAAGTGTCCCCCGATCAACACGCTTACGAAACTCGATTGGATTGGTTCTCGTTTAGAGGTTTTGAAAGCGTTTTTGTTGTAATGATTAAGAAAATTTGTTAAGATATATTTTTTTAAGATATTTATAAAAATAGTGGGATATAATGTTTAAAAAGAGAAAGTTATTTTTTTGAAAATTGTGAGAGTAAAATAGTATATTTGGAAAGAAGATTTTTGTGAAAATAATTTTTACGTGTTCTTGTGTTATTTTTCACAAATTTAAGGCTAATAATTAAATAAAAATTTTTATTAAAGATTGAAATATTTTTTTGTATAAAAAAATCATGTTTGGATTGAAAAATATTTTTAAAATAAAAAAACATTTTCGAGACTATGAACCAAACATAACCTTTAAATATGTTCCAGATGCAATTGGCATTACAATTAGGATATTGTCGTTTTGTTAAGGACGGAATACCAATATATATATAGCAGCTGCCAGCTAGCCTTCTATTTATATATACAACGAAATTGATAGATAAGTATGGTAGGGGTGTTTGTCTATGAAAGGAATAAGAAAGGATTTCAATCGAAAGGTTTGTGCATGAGAAAAATTATTTTCCAAGTTTCGCGCTCACAAGAAAATTTTCTGCCTATTTTTATTTGCAATATATATATATATTGTTTAACTTCTTTTAATTAATAATTTTAAAGGCACGTACTCTTTTACAAACATGAATCATGTTTAGATTGAAAAATATTTTTAAAATAAAAAACGTTTTTAAAATTATTAACCAAACATGGTTTATCTTCCAGATGCAATTGGCATTACAATTAGATTATTGTCGTTTTTTTAAGTAATAATTTCAATTAACAAGTATGATAAGGCACTTACTTCTTTACTAGAAGCTACTCATTGAATGATAAATACATTTTACTAACTAATTATACGTCACATTCAATTAAAGGTAGGTATGTACCAAAACGGATGGAACTAGAAAGGTCAATTCCGGTTCCGTTCCGGTACCCACCGGATTATAATTTTTTTTTTAATCCGGTGAACAAAACTAGAATTTTCGGAATTGGAATTGAAAATTTAGGTTCGGCATGTAGACTTTTTTGAACATATTTTTTTAGGGCCTTAATGGGCCAAAAATAATTTTTAGGCAGAATTTTTAAAAGATTTTTCAGTTATTCATCATAAATTAATAATAGATGTAAACATTCATCAAAAATCTAGATTCTAAAATAAATATTCACGAAATTTTGTATATGTTATACTTTATTTTAAACCCTATTTTTATTTTATTTATAAAAAAAATTGGAACTGATAATTCTGATAATTTTGCCAGAATTTTCGGTTCCGAAAATTGCCCAAAATGATTTCTAGTTCTAATTCTAGTATATGCCGGAATCAAAACTAGATTTTCGGATCTGAAAGTTGAACTGGAAATTTGGATTCATGTCGAAATTTTTGCCCAACCTCACAATCAATGGCGGAGTCAGAAGGCCAACCCCCCAAAATTTTGAAAACCCCATGGCTCTTTAGTTTTCTTTACATAATTTTTATAAAAATTATATTTGCCCCCCCTCCCCTCGAGGCCCCTCTTCCCAAAATTTTAAAATCTACCTGGCTCTTTAGTTTTCTTTACACGATTTTGACAAATATTAACATTTGGCCCCAACAAATTTTAAAACTCCTCTTTAGTTCCCATATATATAATTTTTGAAAAGATCAATATTTAAGTCCCTTAAATATTTAAAATTACATGTTTATTAAATTTCAAGATTTATTTTGAATCTAGAAAATTTGTAAAAAAAAAAGTTAAAAAAAATTCAAAACTTTTAGAAAATATTATGTCTTAAATTAATATATAACCCTATGATACATGTTTTTATAATATATATTTCTATTAAATTAAATAAATAAAATTTAACAAATATATTATTAATATACAAAATCGGCTCATTAAATATTAATTCCAGGCTCAGCCACTGGTTACAATTAGCAATAATTTTTATATTTCTTGGCAGCTGGTAAATTAGTCCTCGTGGTTTCAATTTTAACAAAATATTCATTTAAGTGATTAATTTAATTATAACAAACTAGTAGTCCCTCTGTCATCTCACTACAAGAAAAATCACTTTGGGTGTCAAAAAATTTGTCACCCAAAGTGCCAATTCTGTCACCAAAGATTTTGGGTGACAAAACCAAGTGGTCACCCAGTTTGTCACCTAAAACCAATCAACAAAGGCTTTGGGTGACAATTTTCGTGTTTTGTCATTCAAAATCGTTCGAACAGTTTTCTGCTATATTGATGAAATTCAAAATCGTCATGGCCTAGTACCCTCCATTTATTTGCATGAGAGGTGCGAACGTACTCTTCATACGTTCGCATGAGAGGTGCGAACGTAGTGTGAACATTTGGTCCAATGTAACGAAATGCATTTTGTCAAGGAATATACATGCGCACGGTAATATACAACCGTCTGCACGATAACATAAAAACGTATGCACGGTAATATAAAGACCTCCGCACTGTTATTTCATTTATGACGAAATAGTTTTTTGTCACCACATAAATCGTTCGAACACGTACAGCGTCAATGCGGATGCTTATTCTGTTGAACCCGTGGGAACGTGTTTTCTTCCCATTTGAACGGTTGTTAATTAAAGGATCGTGTGCACGGAAGAATAACCTTGCGAATGGATGGTAGTTTATGCAAAGTAAGAGGATGGATTGTTATACGTGCGCACGTGTTAACTACAAAAACCGTTTGGATGGCCTTGTTACCATTCGACCCTTTGTTACATATTTGAATTAATTTAATTAAAAATTTTAAAATAATTTACGAATAATACAAATAGAAAGATATTCAATACTTAATAATAATAATAATAAATGTCTACAAATATGTAATCGTCATTAAAAATAACTAAAATACATAATCGATAAGTACTGATCAATTAGTGAAAATACATAATCTACCCAAATTTTCATTTGGGTGTCGTGCGGGATGTCAGCTGTCTAATGTGCTCCATCATCTGCTCATATATCTGTTGTTCCATTAGTTGCATTCTCCGTTCTTGCTGTTCTACTAGGTTTCGTTGCTGCTTCTGCATCATCTTTTGATGCTCTTCTTCTCTCTTTCGTTGCTACTCCTCTATCATCTGCTGATGCTCTCGCATCATCTGCTCTATTTCTGACCGCTTGACCAAAAGCTTTTCATATTTCATCTGTCTAGCCCTCATCTCCTCTATCTCTAATCTGGCCTCCTCCAATCTTTGGGACAAATCAACATACAGGATGGAAAAAGAGTTTTTAACCTAAAATTCCTCGCTCGCGACTAAATCACAAACACAAGTCCATTCTTCCTTGTTCATCTAGGGATGCGGGTGCTGTAACGCCTCTTCTTTAAAATTGAACACCGAGTAATGCTGGTACATTATATTTCTATGCGTCTTGTATGTTGTGTTCATCATAGACGTCACAGTGATGCGATCCTTCGGTCTATCATAATCTAGTTGAAAGTTATCCTTAACATATATAACAGTTAGTACGTATAAAAGTTTGCACAATTAAAATTTAATAAATTATACTTACAATACTCGGTTCATCATGTATGATTTAACCTGGTCAGGGACCTCCCTCCACTTACTCGTCTGAAATGGGAAATGCTGTCGAATGAGCGCATCAATATGACTTGAGAGCATTGATAACGCCTTGTCATCACTTTGGACGGCTAGCTTGCCTCCGATATGAGCCTTGAGTAATGCAATCTTGTACGTACTACCCCTTTTGTGTTTGATTTCAGATGTCGCTACAAATGAAGAACAATAAATTTATAATTTATAATATTAAATTAAGATTTACGGGGTAAGATATTTACAAGCACAACTACTTTGGGTGCCTACTGGACTGGCTGTGGTAAGAGACAGTAATTCATTGCAATTTTTAAGTGAAGGACCTGACTCTGCTAATGTACCAGGAGTACTCTCAGCTCGAATTGATGAATCGCACCGAAGACATTTTCCTCCCACTGGCATGACGTCGTCTTGTGACCAAATAAATCAATATTAGTAAAAAAAAAAAAAGACATAATGAATTATATTACGCAAAATGAATATAAAATAGAAACGCAAAGTAAATTGAAACGATAAAGTTATTTTAGTCCTCAGAGTCATATTCTTCAAAATCACTACAATCTTCACTGAACAATTCTAAGGAATCATCGTTTCCTTCTATTTCATGCTGTTATGAACCACTCTCGTCAGTTTACCGGCACATAAGCCTCGAGGTCTTTCTTTTGTTACTACTCTTCTATCATCTGTTGATGCTTTCGCATCGTCTGCTCCATTTCTGGCTGCTTGACCAAAAGCTCTTCATATTCCATCTGTCTAGCCCTCATCTTCTCTATCTCTAATCTGGCCTCCTTCAATCTCCGAGACAAATCAACGGACAGGATAGAATAAAAATTTTTAACCTGAAATTTTTCGCTCGTGGATAAATCACAGACACGAGTCCATTCTTCCTTGTTCATCTCAGGAAACGGGTGCTATAACGCCTCTTCTTTGAAATTAAACACCAAGTAATGCTGGTTCATTCTATTTCTATACGTCCTGTACGCTGTGTTCATCGTAGACATCACAATGATGAGATCACTGGGTCGGTCATAATCTTGTTGGAAGTCATCCTTACATATATAACAGATAGTACATATAAAAGTTTGTACAATTAAAATTTAATAAATTATACTTACCAACACTCGGTTCATCACGTATGATTTAACATGGTTGGGGACCTCCCTCCATTTACTCTTTTGACATGGGACATGCTATCAAACGAGTACACCAATATAACTTGAGAGCATCGAGGACGCCTTGTCATCATTGTCCGTACGTCCATCAGGGATATGGACAGCCAGCGAAGCTCCAATACGAGTCTTGAGTAATGCAATTCCGTGCGCACTACCCCTTCCATATTTGATTCCAGACATTGCTACAAAGAAAGAACAATAAATTTAAAAATCATAATATTTAATCAAGATCGATGGGTAAGATACTAACAAGCACAACTACTTTGGGTGCCTAATGGACTGGCTGTGGTAGGGGACGGTAATTCATTGCAATCTCTAAGCCAAGGACCCGACGCTGCTAGTGTACCTAGAATACTCTCAGCTCGAACTGAAGAATTGCACCGAAGATGTTTTTCTCTCACTGGTATGACATCGTCCTGTGACCAAATAAATCAATATTAGTGAAAAAAAACAATGAATTATGTTTCTCAAAATGAATATAAAATAGAAATGCAAAGTAAATTGAAACAATAAAGTTACTTTACTCCTCTGAGTCATATTCTTTAGAATCACTGCAATATTCACTGAACGATTCTAAGGAATCTTCGCTTCCTTTTATTTCATGCTATTATGGACCAATCTCATCACATAAGCCTCAACATCATTTCTAGTCAATGGGATCATGTCAAAGGAACTAAAGTCCACAAAAAGCTTAATAGATTCACTATCCTAATATGCTTTATGGTTCAACGGATCTTCTCCATTTTCACTAGCTTCCTCTTCAATAGGTGGAATATCATACATATTTCTTTGAACAATCTTCGAACAATCTTCCAGTAACCGTCCAACTTCATATCATTGATATAAAACACTTGATTCCCCTGAGACGCTAACACGAACGGGTCGTCTTTGTACCACTTTTGAGATGTGTTAATACTAACAAACCGACCACTTTTATCAAGACCTAAGTTTTGAGTACTCAAGTCAAACTAGTGAAATTTAAGTAAATAAACTAAATTTTGGTGCAAATAACACCACGTGTAAATCTCCACGACTTGGCCATAACAATCAATAGCTTCCCCATCATGGTCCCCTAGAACAACTTTATTGAGCTTCAACTATTCTTCTAACAAGCAGACCCAATCAATAAACTTCTTCAAAAGTAGAAAGTTTCATCCCACAAAATACAGAGTCATAACTAGATTGTAAATTAAATAGATAGGTGGACCAGCTTAATCTCACAATGCAGGAAGTATTCCAACTTGTTAATTCATAATCTACAAGAGAACATTCCTTCTGCTTTTGGCCTTGTGCAACACAAATGGATTAGCTTTTGTACCAACATCTTATCACCTGCAGCCTATAATCCTAAAGGAGAGGGAAGAAATATATGAATAGATAAATCGCTCGGAGATCCAAATCAGACAGCCAATTGAAGTATCAGACAAACTAAAAACAACCGTATGGTAAACTACATTTTTGACCCTAAACTTTGGGGTGAGCTTCGGTTCCTAAACTCTTGGTTTGGAAATTCCAACAATAGAAGTTGCAAATACAACTCTAGAATTTAGCAAAACACAATTCACAATCTGAGGGCCTTAATCGCACTGAAAGTAGCCTATGGGACCAAAGAGAAACTTCCTTGAATTTTGAGGAGCAAAAATGCAGTAACACAGAAACATATCTTCATTACTTGTGTGTGTAAGTGAGAGAGAGACAAAGAGAGAAAACCTCAAGCATAGGACTATTCTCTGGAATACTGCAAGCCATAACTATGTTGAGACCAGTATTCAACACTACAAAAAAACATGGCACATCAGTCTACACTCCAAAAATTATTAACCACGAAGACATCAAACAAAATTCGAAATTACCCAATCGGTGGGCAATGCCAGATCCTAAATTACCCAATATTACAAGCCATAACAATGCATAATCTACACTCTCTTAGCTTCTCTGTCACAGCACCACTCAACTCCCTTTGGTCTGTAGAAGAGAATGACTACGATTCTTGCATATGACAATGAGAGGAACCCTAAAAAGAGAAAGAGAAGATAACGAAACAAAGATTGAATAGAGGTATAAATTTATTTACGAGAGGGGTTGCTAAAAAGGAGATACCCACAAATGTTGCGAAGGAGAAAGAGGTTTAAGTCGGTTATGCTTTTGGATGAAAGGGAGAATAAGAAGATTGAAAAAATGAGACGAGCAGAAGAAAATGGGTCTGGATAATATTTTCCCTCTTCTTCGGTCTGTGCTTTTGTTGTAATAGTTCAAGTTTTCATTTGCACTCATCTTCTATGTCTTATCCATGGGCTTCATCGACGAGTAGGAATACCATGCTAATCAATGACGAACTCCTGCGTCGGGTATACATTTTATCTAAACAGAGTCAAATGTGGTGGGCCATGACCATGTTAGTAAAAAGTTTACCAACGGGAAGTTAGGGACTATGTAGTGTTGTGTTGCTATAGCGGGCTTTTCTTGTAGTACCTTAGACCCCAATATAAACACTATTTTATTGAAAGTCAAACCACAAGAATTAATTTATCATAATTCATCAAAACTCAGAAGGACAATTCTGCAGTTAAAGCCGATAAAATACTTTGGGTTCTTATTCATAAACTTAGTTGGTTCTCATATGTAAAACTTTTATATCTACTTAGGAGATGGAAGAGGAGATAGCAACATTTGCTGAGACAAGAGATGTCATTAAGATTTTAAAGGAGGAAAGTACAATTGAAGTGATTGGGCTATGTGTTGAAAAAAGTTATTGAGATAGGGTAGATTTTTTTGGACTTGTGAAAAAAGTTACTGAAATTTAAATTATTGGAGTTCATGAAAAAAATTATTAAAATGGTATTATTGTTTGGGAGAGAGTGATTCTAAAAAGGTATTGAAACTTTTGAAAAAGTAATTATAACAAAGATTTAAAAAAAAAATTGTGTACCCAAACAAAACCCCGAAATCTTTTTAGGCAAGGCATTACACCAACCATCTAGCCCTATCTTCTATTAAAAAAAAAAAGGTGAAATTGCACCCACAGCCCTTGACATATTCAAAAGTTGTAATTGGCTCCCTGAAGTAACAAATAACCATTTAGACTATGTTTGGTTTAGATCTCAAAACAATTTTTTTTGTTTATTTTTTTTTTGGAAGTAGTGTAGATTCTCTTGGAATTGGTTAAAAGTTTGTTAAAAGTTGTTAGAGTTTTATAAAAATTTTGTTAAAAGTTGTTGGAATTTGTAAAAAGTTATTGGGATTAGTGAAAAGTTATTGGAATTGATGAAAAAGTGATTGTGAAAATTTTTTGAAAAGTTTTTAAGATCAATCCAAATATAGCCTTAGCTTCTTGAGGTAATGATTTCAGAAAAAAGAGGCCCCTACGTCTACCTTCATCCCCTCGTTAACGGTAAATGCTGATATGTGGGGATTCTACTGAATTTAGGATTTTGGGGGAGAATATAAGAAGGTGGTTTGTGGGAATGGTGGTAGGGTCCTGTTTCCAACCGAGAATGGAATGGGCACACCCACGACTTGGTTACGATATCTATGAGGCACAAGGTGCTAAAGGGGAAGGAAATGGTGTATGAGAAAAATATATGGACGAAAGAAGGTGGCTTACTCATAATGTCTTGTGGATAGGAGGCACGATCACTTGGTAACTTTGGATGGAAGGGAACTCTATAGAAGAGCTAGCTTAACGTCTCCGAGTTGGAGAGGAGTTAAGATAGCCGAATGACCTAAGCTTGCTACCCTCTTGATACTTGGCTTACACGGTTGCCTCTTGGATGGTCGCCTTGCATGGACTATGGTGAGCTACGTAATATTTGGTGGATATGGCTAATGTTATGTGTTTGGCTAATGTTTGGGGAAAAGATAGCCATGTGTATGGTTGGTAGTGGTAAAGGTGTATATGGATGGTGATATTTAGGAATGGTGAATGTGTATATGGGTGGTGATAGAATAGGAACAAGTGTTGTTAGAACAATACAAACATTTAAGGGATTATGAGTGATAGATATTTGCACTTGAACACTACCTACGAGCGGCTAGGTTCAAGAACAATAGCGAGTTTGAGAATCAACTACAAACGGTTGTCTCAAGCTCACGGGGTATGAGGCCAAACAATTTGACGATCAGTTTAGACAATTATTGTGCTTCCTCGATTCCCACGGGACAATAAAAGATGCAGGTTTTGAGCAAAAGCTCTAGGACTATTCTCTATTTATCAAAGCTTCGTAAATCAAATACATAGCTCTCTCCTTATTTATAACACACGACCATCTACTAATACTTGCCACATGTCGTGCTCTTATTTGGCCATGTGTTGATTCCTGCAAGGATATTCCTTTGTCCTTTTGCTAGGTGGCGGCTCATCCTTGAATTTAGGAAGCAAGGACATTAGCTGGCAAAAGGACATAACCACCTAATATTCCTTGTCCTTGTCTTTTAGCTAAAGAACGAAAGCACATGGCTCTTTCAAGGTGTCACATGTCCCTTATCCATTACTCATGGTAGTGGGGCATATGGCACCCTCCTACGATGCCACCTCGCGCTCTAGAGTCTTCTAGAGCTTTAGGAAAAATGCTTTCACTACCTTGACTTTCAATCAATCCCAAGCTGCTCTATGTTCATGTTCTCCTTAAAGGGAACCTTCTCTTGATTGCATTTTTGCTGTCCATCTCCATACACAATTGGCAATCTTTCTTGTAGCCTCTTTTCCTTTCATATGGCCAAGTTTGCCCCTCCTCAGCATTTGGAATAAAAGTGTCTAACTAAGGTGTTGTGCGTGCGCGGTTCCCTTACAAGGCAGCGGATGCGCGCACAAGGCACTGGCAGCAAGCTAGTGCCACGCGGGCGTGGCTCCCTTGTGAGGTAATAGCTGCGTGCACAAGGCCTTGTGTTAGAAACCCCGGTCAAGGAATCCAAAACAAGCACCAATTTTCCCCTACTTGATCTACTCCAATACCACAACGATCCTCCCGACCAATGTTAAGTAACACACGAGCGTAATAGATAAGATCTAACACACCAAGAATGACAAATACATCACTGTTTATGATAAAATAAAAAAAAAAATATATATATATATAAAAAAAAAAAACGTGGTCTAAGGATTATTAGTCCTTCGAACCACAAGAAACAAGACAATCCCGATCAAGGGTTAATTAGCCCAAGAACGGGTACCCAAACTAGGTTATTAGCCTAGAATGAATCCCAAGCGACAAGGTTATTAGCCCTGACACCGACTTAGCATATACGTGCCTATGCTCTGCCAAAACACTCCAAAAGCACTCAGGCTCTCCAAGACTCTACTATTCTCGATATCCCCTCACTAATGCACCTAAGGGTGTTTATATAGACATCCTTAGGTGCTTACAAACCCTATTGGAATCAATTCAAAACTATATCAAATCACCGATCTTTAGGAATCAATCTCGTCGATCAAGTAGATTTGATATAACATGTCTAATAAACCAAACTCAAAAAAGGAAAGATAATATTCTAGACTTTCGGAGAAAGGCTCAAATCTAGAAGATACAATTCATCGTATCGCTACAAGAAAGGAAACCAATTACGAAAGATATTTCATAAAAAGCATTGTCGTGCTGCCACTACGCTCCGAGCAGGTCTTGAGCTGGTCCTGATCTTTCTGCGACTGACTGGTTGGCATGCCGGCATAAGTATCGCTGGGCTCTTGGTTGGTCAACACGCCTGGGCTGTCCCAGTCGATCGGCATGATTTGGCTGCCTTGGTCGGTCAGTCTACCTGGGTGGTCCTGGTCAGTCAGCCTGCTTTGGCTGCCCTGGTCTGTCAACCTGCCTAGGCGGTCCTGGTTGATCGGCATGATTTGGCTGCCCTGGTCGATCAGTATGCCTGCGCAGTCCTGGTCAGTCAGCCTGCTTTGGCTGCCCTGGTCGGCCAGCCTTCTTGGCTGGCCTCGATTGATCAGCCGACTTTGGCTGCCCTGGTCAGTCGGCCTACTCTGGTCGGTCGGTAATATTTCTATTTCGGCCTTACGCGCTCGGGGCGTGTCAAGAGTGCACTGGTCAGTCACTGGCGCCGCCTCTTGCCCCACATCTTCCCAATCGTAGTAATTCATGTGAGTCCTAGATTAAGGCAACCTAAGAAAGGGGGTAAATTGGTTTCCAAACTTTTTCGCTTTTAACCCCAAAACTGTGTTTGCAAAGTAAAGTCTAATTTAGCACAAGTATATTAAAACAACGAGTAAATAAGTGCTAAATGTAAGGAGTAGGGATATAGAAGCAAACACGTGATTTTTAGGTGGTTCGGCAAACCCGCCTACATCCACCCCTCAAGCTCCTTCACCGAGCCTTGAGGTTTTCTCACTATCTTCAAATAGCATACACTCTAGCTTCCGGGTGCTAGAGAACCGTACAAGTGTTTTCCCGGGCTTAACACTCAAACCCACCCAAGTGGTTTTTCGGGCTCACCACTCACAACCTAACCAAGCTTGAGATATACCTTCTCTAAGCTTCTTCTTTAGTGAACAACCTCACTAAAGGAATCACCTCTTTTGGATATGAAGATTGAAGAATAAACTCTCTCAAAGAGTGGATATGAAATTGAAAGGCTCTATCTCTTGATTCACACAAAGACAAGGATATGAAAGTGTGTTTTGTGTGAATGATATGAGAAATATAGAATATGAAGGTTTGGAATATTTCTCAAGTGATCTAAATGATATGTGGTCGTTGTGTATTTATTTTGGACGTTATGAAGGTGTATTTATAGGCCACATATGAAAACTAGCCGTTTATAGCCGTTGGAGTCGTCTGTTAAAACGAGCCGGTCGACCGCTACATGAACCGGTCGACCGAAGTTACCATTACTCAACGGTCATATTGTCAGAAGCTCAACGGATCTATTTCAAATCAAACCGCTTCACCAGCCGCCTCCTCAACTTAAGCACATGATCCGGTTCAATTAAAACCATATTTTTCGCGGTTTTACCTTACTTCCCATATGAAAGGTTTGGGTAGTTTGATTTGGGGTGTTTTAAACCTTTAAAAAACATTTTAATCTTTCAAACAAAAGGTAAAACGATTTATGCACATTTTGAAAATATGCAAGTGTGATTCATAATCCTTGTCAAAAGTGAAACTAAGAGTTACAAGGTTTATACCCTAAGGTCTTGAAACTTCACTTTTGAGCTCCTTGCATCTTCTTGATCTTCTTTCTTCAAGTCTTTGGCTCTTTCATCAAAACGTCTTTGTCTTTGAAGATGTCCGTTTTATAAACTTGATCCATTTATTGAAATCATCAAAATCTCGATTGTGCACAAAAGCCAACAATCTCCCCCTTTTTGATGATGACAATAAATTGATAGTTTTGGGATGACTCCCCTTATCTTTTGCAATTGGACAATCATTTGAAACTTGAGACAAAGCATTAGTAGCCAATATTTATAATCCAATTCAAAAGGAGAATATATAGTCATTAAAAACTATCAACACATTTCTCCCCCTTTGTCACATCAAAAAGATAAAGGAATATGCATTCTAAGAATATCCATCATATGATTCAAAGAAAATAGAGGCACATTTAAGAATTCTCCCCCTTTGTCAATCAAAAAGTGAATGCATGGATGTAGCTACAAAAATAATCTTTTTCATCCAAAAGAACAATTTGAGGCTTTCAAATGACAATCATATTGAAATGGTATAGAGGATGACTAATGGGACTCAAGAGTCCATCGCTATTACAATAGTAGCCCACCGAGTGGGTTTGTACCAACCTCTTAGCTACCAATGACAATTTAAAGGTCATTCTCAACCAAAAAAATTTAGCTCACAAAATCTCATAAAAAAAATTCATAATTTTGTAAAAATGTTAGCTTATAGAGATGTTCTATTTTGATAAATGCAAGAAATATGTCAAAGAAAAATACATTTGCATTTATAACATCAACCAACAATTTAGAACATATTCTCAATCAAGGATGTAGAAGTTACCAAAGGATTTCCCCTTAGCATTTGTCCTCAAATATCACAAGCCTTCTTAATAGGCAAGTTTCATCCAAGCACCATTTGTTGCTCCATCCTACAAGAGAATCAAGAAACCATTTTTGGTACCCAAGCCTTCTTGGGTCCTTCGGTGTTAGCCTTGGTTCCTTTTGGAACCCATGCTTTCTTGAGAGTCTTGCTCCCAAGTTTCTTTAATGCACAATCAAAAATAAGATGCCCATCTTTATTGCAAAAATGGCATGTTTGAGTAGGTGCACAAAATGACTTAGCCTTCACAAAATAATTCTTAAAATATTTTGGTGAATCGAAGGCTTGTAGCCTAAGCCACTTTTGTCAAAGACACATCTTTGACTATTAAGAATCAAATCTAAAGATTTTGTTCCTTGAGTAAACTTTTCAAGAATTTTGCTTTGAGAAATAATTTTGTTGTTCAAAGTAACTTTCTCTTTTTCAAATTCTAAAACTTTTTGTTGGAATAAATCATTTTCTAGCTTTAGAGTATCTCGCTCATTTTTCAATAAATCAATTTCTTTTGAAATCAAAATGAGTTTCTTTTTCAATGATGTATATTTTGAACCAAGTTTTTCAAATTGATAAAGAAGTTCATCAAAGGCATTTTGAAGTTCAATATATGAAAGTTCAGGTTCATCATCGGAAGAGTATACCTCATTGTCTTCTAGAGCCATGAAGCACATGTTTGCGATTTCTCCCTCATCTTCTTCTTCGGAGGAGCTTTCATCGTTAACATTCCAAGATGTCTTTGTGAATTTGAGGCTTCTCTTCTTTTTCTTTCTTTTAAGGAAGTTCTTGAACTTTCTAGTCATCAAGACTATGTCTTCCTCATCGTCATCCTCATCTTCGATTATGGAGGATTTGAAAGCGAACCTCATCTTTTTCTTGCTCTCATCTTCATTCTCGAGCATTTGGATTTCATGGGTCATTAAAGATCCAATAGCTCATCTAGAGGAAGCTTGGTGAGGTCCTTGGCTTCTTGTATGGCGGTCACTTTGGCCTCCCATGACTTTGGTAGTGACCTAAGGATTTTTCTCACCAAATCGGAGTTAGTATAAGATTTACCAAACGCATTCAAGGCATTTATGATTGTGGTAAATCTAGTATACATGACAGTAATGGATTCCTCTGGTGTCATTTTAAACAACTCATAATTATGAACAAGCATGTTGATTTTTGACTCTTTAACTTGGCTTGTTCCTTCATGTGTAATCTCTAGAGCATGCCAAATTTCCTTAGCATTGTGCAAGAAGATATTCTATTAAACTCTCCTCTATCTAAAGCACAATATAATATGTTCATAGCTCTTGCATCTAGAGAGATTTTCTTTTTGTCTAGGTCACTATATTCATTTTCGTTTTTAAGAGTTTCAACCTCTCCAACTTTCTTTGTGGGAATATGTGGACCATTCAATATGCATAACCATAAATCATAATCAATAGATTGAAAATAAATACTCATCCTAACTTTCCAATATGCAAAATCACTACCATTAAAGAATGGTGGTCTAAGTGTGGAAAGTCCTTCAACTTGAGTGTTGAAGCTTGAAGTTGCCATTCTAACTCAAGATTTTTAAATCTTGTATAACGAACACCAAGCTCTGATACCAATTGTGAGTCCTAGATTAAGGCAACCCAAGAGGGGGGTGAATTGGGTTTCCAAACTTTTTCGCTTTTAACCCCCAAAACCGTGTTTGCAAAGTAAAGTCTAATTTAGCACAAGTATATTAAAACAACAGTAAATAAGTGCTAAATGTAAGGAGTAGGGATAGAGAAGCAAACACATGATTTTTAGGTGGTTCGGCAAACCCGCCTACATCCACCCCTCAAGCTCCTTCACCGAGCCTTGAGGTTTTCCCACTATCTTCAAATAGCATACACTCTAGCTTCCGGGTGCTAGAGAACGTACAAGTGTTTTCCCGGGCTTAACACTCAAACCCACCCAAGTGGTTTTTCGGGCTCACCACTCACAACCTAACCAAGCTTGAGATATACCCTCTCTAAGCTTCTTCTTTAGTGAACAACCTCACTAAAGGAATCACCTCTTTTGATATGAAGATTGAAGAATAAACTCTCTCAAAGAGTAGATATGAAATTGAAAGGCTCTATCTCTTGATTCACACAAAGACAAGGATATGAAAGTGTGTTTTGTGTGAATGATATGAGAAATATAGAATATGAAGGTTTGGAATATTTCTCAAGTGATCTAAATGATATGTGGTCGTTGTGTATTTATTTTGGACGTTATGAAGGTGTATTTATAGGCCACATATGAAAACTAGCCGTTTATAGCCGTTGGGAGTCGTCTGTTAAAACGAGCTGGTCGACTGCTACATGAACCGGTCGACCGCTTCAAGTTACCGTTACTCAACGGTCATATTGTCAGAAGCTCAACGGATCTATTTCAAATCAACCGGTCGACCGCTATACCAAGCGGTCGAAGACCGGTCGACCGCTTCACCAGCCAGGTCGACCTCCTCAACTTAAGCACATGATCCGTTCAATTAAAACCACGTTTTTGACCTCTTTGAAACACCCAATTTTAAAGACTTACTTCCCATAAGTATAAGAAAGGTTTGGAGTTTGATTGGGGTGTTTTAAAACCTTTAAAAAAATTTTAATCTTTCAAACAAAAGGTAAAACGATTTATGCACGTTTTGAAAGATATGCAAGTGTGATTCATAATCCTTGTCAAAAGTGAAACTAAGAGTTACAAGGTTTATACCCTAAGGTCTTGAAACTTCACTTTTGAGCTCCTTGCATCTTCTTGATCTTCTTTCTTCAAGTCTTTGGCTCTTTCATCAAAACGTCTTTGTCTTTGAAGATGTCCGTTTTATAAACTTGATCCATTTATTGAAATCATCAAAATCTCGATTGTGCACAAAAGCCAACAATTCAGGCCGTGGTCTTCACTGGGGATCCTGTCACCTTAGCAACATGCGCGGTTCTCTCGCAAGGTAGCAGTTGCACATGCATAGCACTGGTAGCAAGCGAATGCCATGTGCGTGTGGCCCCCTCGCAAGATCGCTGCTACATGTATGAAGCCTTAACAGCTCAGGTCATTCCCTCGCAAGGCAGCAGCTGCGCGCGTATGGCACTGGCAGCAAGATAGTGCCACACGCGCGTGGCTCCCTCGCCCGCACAAGGCCTACGCTACTCATTGGTGCCACGTGCGTTAAGCCTCTTTGTGTGGCTGGTGTCTTGCGCACTAGGTACTGAGCCTAAGCAGGTGCCTTGCGTGAAAGACTTTGGCTAAGTGTTCGAGCCGTGCAGGCATGACTCTAGCCAAGTGTTGGAGATGTGCATTCATGGCTTTGATCAAGCAACGGAGCCCCATGCACGATGTAACCTCCAAATGTGGTCGCTGCAAGTCTTTGGCTATCTCTACTTACAAGCGACGGGCTGCGGGTGCACTTGGCGGTAGGCTTCTGCTTGGAGCTCCATAGTGCAGATGATATGCGCCTGGTAGGCCCTGACATTCCGCTTCCAACTTTCTATGGGGCTTTGCCTTGTGGGCTTGTCTTGTGTTGGCCTTTCCTCCTTAGCTTTGAAAAGGCTCATGTGCCCTTCCACGATACCTTTGAGTATTTGTTAAGCTCGAAATTTTAGGACATCTGCCAGGTCTTATCAGATGGATAGGGACAAAAACTTAGTTGTTTTTTTGTCTGTTTTGAAAGCTTGGCTGTTGTGACAATGACGTGGCATAAGTGGCTGACTAGGCCGACACTGATGTGGCATTTGTTGGCTGACGCGTTTTCATTAAGCATGTGGCACAATTTGATTAGATTGACATGACATTAATTTGACATGTTAGTATTTACCATTAACGGAGGGGGACGGAGGTCGACAGAGGGGCCTCTTTTTCTTGAAATCATTACCTCAATGAGCTAAATGGTTAATCTGTTACCTCGGGAACCAAATTGCAACTTTTGAATACCTCAAGGGCCATAGGTGCACTTTCGCCAAAAAAAAATACTCATAAATTAAAAAGGGGTAAATACATTTTCACCCATGAACTACCATAAGTTTTGCACTTTGCACCCTGAACTGCCACTTTTGTTACATTTCACCCTCTAACTACCAATTTTAGACACTTTGCACCCTCTTTCAAATTTTTAGACTAAAACGATGATAATATCCTTGATTCACTTTGCATATATTAAAGGTATTGTTGAACAAATGGTGCAAAGTGTGTAACATTGGTAGTTGCAGGATACAAAGTGTCTAAAAATTTAACAAAAGGTGCAAAATGTCTAAAATTGGTAGTTAAATGGTGAAATGTAACAAAAGTGATAATTTAAGGTGTAAAGTGCAAAAGCCATGGTAGTTTGAAGGTAAAAAATATATTTACCCCAATTAAAAAAAAAACAACTTATTCGTTGCGAAACCATTCAACCCAGCATGTAAATACATTACAGATATGATTGCAACTTCTAAACATCATCTTATAACGGTTTTGTCTGATACATCAAACTCTAATTTTTTTTCTTTCAATAAACCAACATTTAACTAAAACAAGGAGAACTAGAGTCACAGTCACAAGACAGAATAAAAAGCGGAATACAACAAGGGTCCTTAAAACCAGAAATGCGAAAACGAGCTGCCCAACTAGCCAACATATGTGCTTGAAGATTGAGCGTCCGAGGGACCCAATGAATTGCCCAAGCTGACTGCGCCTTAAACATCCACCTGAGCGAGAAAACAATGTTGTCAATCTTCTAGCAAGGAGGAGCATCATCCTAGTCGATATCATCACAAAGGAGGTGGCAATCAGACTCAAAAACAACAAGAGACTAGCGACGCTACAGAGCAATTTCCACCACTCGAGCAGCGGCCAAAGCTTCGCCCACTAATGGGTCCGTAGGCTGAATACGCTCCAAGTACGTAGTACAAAGAGAGCTAGAAGAGTATTGGCAAGAGACGGCTACGTACAATCCATTATGACGTATAGCAACGTCAAAGTTGATCTTAAGATCCGAAAACACCACCTCCTTGTCTTCATGGAAAGCTTGGGAGAGAGTTAACTCTAATTTAATTGGGAGAGTTAACTCGTTTGAACTTCTAAAGAGTAATTATCTTGTTTGAGATTTATTATACGAGCCCCTACTGGATGGGAGACTTTAACATGTGCCCATTTATAGTCCTCTAAGGACTAATTAAGTTGTGATATTGAAATGCGCACTTAGATAATTTTCAGGTTAACGATGAATGTACGAAATTCGATTTAGGAGAAGGTTCAAATTAGGAAACTTAAAATTTCTAACGTGGAAATGGCTGGAAAAAAGACTCAGACTTCCTAAAATCTTGGAAGGGCAATGATGAGGTTGAAGGGTTACCTAAAACGAGATAACTCTCCCAATTAAATTAGAGTTTTAAGCTTCTCTCGATCAAATAATAAGTAAAATAAATAGGACTATAAGAATTAAGAAGACCCTGCTACAAGCTTTATTTGATCCGACCCATGAAAGCAAATTGGACTTCCCTACAAGCCCAATAATGTCACATTCTTGGAGGCGCAGACTTTGTTGAACATAGAAAGGCAATCATTATTGGAAAATAAAGATCCAAATGTGCAGGGCCCAAAAAGCACATTAATAGCCGAAGAGGCCCGTCCACGAGACACCTGTTTTTTTTTGTAGGAAAAAGAAAATACGAAACTTAATTGCACCCAGGGCTTTTGAGGTATACGAAAGTTGTAAATGAGTCCCTGAGGTAACGTTTTTAACAAATAGATCCTGAGGTATAGTTTAAGTCAAATCGAGGCCCTTCCGTCCATTTCCCATCAGCTCTGTTAACGATCATTGCTGTCAGGATTTTAAAATCTACGTTATAATGAATTAGAAAGCGCCACATGTCCAATTAAAACGTTCACGCTACATTTGTGCCAGGTGTCTGCAATGGGGAGAACGACGTCGCCTTATTAAGTTATTTTTCTTTTTTAACTAGGTACTGTGAGCTGGTAGATACCTTATGCAGATGTGATATAGATATTTTAACTGGACAGATGTCGCTTTTTAATTCGTTATGACGTGGATTTTAAGGCCCTAACAACAATGACTGTTAACAGGACTGATGAAAAATAGACGAATGGACCTTAATTTGACTTAAACTCTATCTCAAGAGTCTATTTGATGAAAATGTTACCTAAAGAGCTTATTTACAACCTTCATATACCGCAAGGTTTTTAAGTGCAATTAAGCGCCACCGGAATGAGCTTTCTTGTAGATTTGGCGGCATAAAACATGTAATTAAATTTACTAACTGTGGAGTACGAAGACGAACAGAAGCAATGGGAACAGTAACAGGGCAATGGAAGCAGCTTCTTCTCAATGCACTAGAGTCCAACTCCCACCTCAAGCACTCTTCCTTCTTTCAACTTGTAGGTTGATTTTCATTCTTTTTCCTTGCGCAAATCAAATTTTCTTAAATCGTTAGTTCTGGAGATGCTGTCTTTGCTGTGGTTTTAGGCAACTGTGGGATCAAGTGGGAGACCTTCGAATCGCACTGTGGTTTTCAGGTAATTTCTCTCTCTCTCTCTCTCTCTCTCTCTCTCTCTCTGTATCAGTCGGGATTAATATGCGTTCTTTGGTTGTTGGTTTTCAGAGGATTTCAAGAGAACAGTGACAAGATCCAAATCAACACCGACTGCCGCACTCACAAGGTTCTTTTATTTATTTTAAGTGTTAACTCGTTCTTATTTCTATATTTTTAAAGTGTTCGGATTTTACATGGGAATTTTCTTTTTCTCAGTTGAGATAAAATTCTCATTTGGGTTTATCAGTGTCGGATAGACAACAAAGCTGTTGGTCTTGAATTTTTTTTAAATTATGCTAATTGAATTTATCGGTCACTGCCCTTTTGCATTTCCAAGGCCTTTAAGCGGTTTTCATTGGTAACAGTATTCATTGCATGCACTGTTGTGTATTTGTTCTGTATTTTAGTTCTAAGTTAAGTGATATGTTGCTTTTTTTGGTTTATTGTACAGGTTGAAGAGCTTAAGCATTGCCCATTTGCTGAGGTAATCATTTAGCATGTTATACTACAAATTCTCATATTAGGAAAAGCTGTGTGTTCTTTATTTCATTTACATGGGACTCTATAGCATTTGCGATGACCGCTGAAGCTTCTCTCCTAGACTGGTTGTTTTGTGTTGATGGGTTTATCCTGCCTAACCCATATTTTATATTCAGATATGTTGGTATTTCACCGACTCTTGGGAGCAGTTCCGGATAAATGGAAGAATTGATATTGTTGATGCATCAGATCCTGATCTCAAGAAGGTCCAGGTAAGACTCGAATGTTTTCGTGATTTCAAGAAGATGCCAGGTTTCAAAATTTCCTTGATAACACAGAGATACTGGAACAGGAGCGGCTCAGTACAAATGGATGCCTAAGGGCTAAGGCAACAATTCAGAATGAAGCCTGAACAATAAAATAAATTCACATGTTACTGAAAAATTTTAGAGACTTCTTCAAAAATCATTCTATTTTCTTCTAGAATCATAAATTATTTTTTAGAACTCTTTTACACGTTTTTTTCTTGTTGTCTTTATTTGTTATTGTAACAAAGTATGCAAAACATACATTCTTTAGGGGGCCTTAGACAGCCGCCTCTGCTGCCTAGGCTCTAAGCCTGCCCTATGCTGGAATCCAGCCTAGCTATGATATAATTTATAGGTTTGATATCTTCCATGCTCTCTATCAATGCATGGTACATGCTGATGGTTATGGCTTGCTAACTTATAAAGAGGAAAAAAGCCACATTCTGTGCACTAAAGAGATTCATGATGACATATAGGTGACATGTACTGCTCTCATTATTATCTGACTAAAGTTTCGATTGTAGTTGCATTAACCTTCCTTTTGCAGTTGGTATTAGGTATTGCAGTTTGCATTACATGCTTTCTGCAAACTACTAATGAGACGAGAGATTCATGATGACATATAGGCATGTACTGCTTCATTATTATCTGACTAAAGTTTCGATTGTAGTTGCATTAGCAGTTGGTATTAGGTTTGCAGTTTGCATTACATCCAAACTACTAATGTTAGATAGAAATGCTTGTACCTAGTTGACCTATGACCTACTGGACTGTGCACAATACTTGCGAAAATTATATGATCCCTGGAAAAACCTGAAAACTAAAAGCTTAATCTCTGTTGATTAGGGGTTGAAAATATTGATAGAGTTTACATTTCATTACAAATTTTAGCCTAGAAAATATAGTACAGCAACATATTGCATTTCCCACCAAATATAGAAGCCCTAAAAACCATGGCCGGGAATAAGGACTTCCTCTGAAATAAGGTATGACTGGGCAAACAAGGAAATGGCTACTTTGGTTGCAACAGGCATGATGTCTTGTCTTGAGATTCACAGTGGTTTCATATCTGAATAAGGGAACTAGAGTTGATGGAGGAAATGGTTTCTTTGTTCTCAAAATGCATGGTGTTCTCTTAGCATTGGAATGGGTTACTGTCATGTAGAGATAAGTTCAAGCCAAGGGAAGTGAGTGCATAGCTGTAGTAAAAGTGGAAAGGTGTGAAACGTTGAGAAAACTGCTACATTGTTAATAAGAATGACATCCATTGGTTCTTAAGAGAAGGCGAGTTTGGCATTTCAACTTGTGTGGAGGGGTTGTGCAAGGAATGATCTGGCATGTCATATCATGTTGGGAAGGTGAAGGAAAAGATCTAACCCAATGATAGATGATGTTATTTAATTCAAGAGTCTTTGAAAGGCTTTTAAACATCAAAAAGTACTATGAAACATTCCTATTTGTATCAACATGAGGTTTCAGTTTGTGTTTACAATGTATAGGTTGTTTCTGGAAGGGGTAGTTTGAAGTTTATGTCAAAAATGAAAGGACGGGGAAAAAAGAATTAAAAGAGCTAAACTTTTGGCATCATTAAACTTTGCCTTGTGGCAACACCTTCATAAACATACCGTCACTTCACCTCTGCTGCCCCAATTGCCCTAACAGATACATATAGTCCAGAGTCACACAGTCCCAAATTCTTCACTCCCACATCTGACAAATAGAATACTCGCCTGTCAAATTCTTCTCACTAACACCTGTCAAATTCCTTACCTTTAACCATTGCAAAATCTGTCTAAATACATCATCTTCATCGCCATAGAACTCTAGCAAACACACTTTACAATGTAATCATCAATTAAACCCCAGCCATCCCTGGTCAGAACTGTGAGGATTCCACTCTTCCTAACTTTCTCATGCCTGCAAGGATTCAAAAATTTAGACCTGGAAATGGAGGTTGGTGGTGTTAGTGCCTGAGGCTTAGAAGAATGTGGACAAAAAAAAAAAAGCAGTTGGTATGATAAAGAGAGGATGAGGGTCGTGCCACTGCAGGGTGGAGGGTCCTTGGGTTGGGAAAACATGCTTGGCATTTGTTGCTGGTATTTTGTCCCTACAGTAGTCATGCCTAAAATTTCGGAGGGAAATGGTGAAACATGGCTTATAAATTGGGCCAAACATGGAGGGAATGATATGCCCTTAACCCAAAGTTCTGGCTTTATTGCTTGCCCATATGCACCCTTAGCACATTAAGTTCATCCACTTTGTGTGTGTTTATGAGCCAGACCCTAAGTGGAAGTCAAAAGCTTTGAACTAATTATCAGGTGAAACAATGCTTTTTAATGTACTGCATTTTAAATCTTTATACTATTCGAGCTTTAACTTTCCCTTCAAGTGCATTATCCTTCCCTCAAATGTTTCAGTTCCTTGTGTAGCAAAGAGAGATATCTTGGTTTGCTAGTTCTCTGAAGTCAAGGCTGCAGTATTTAGGGCCTAGTCCAGGTCTTCCCTGTCTAAGCAAAGAGCCGGACCAGGAATTTTTAGATCCTTCTGCGGGTCCAGATGGTGCCTTCTGTCTGCTGGTTTTAGATCCAGATCAGGTTTGTAGCTTCTCTAGCCTAGGATTCATTTCATGATGTTCTTGATACTGCTTCTTAATTTGCTGAAATTCAACTTACCTACAGGTTGATTACTTGAATTTAAAGATTGACCAGAGAATACAATTTACATGTCAGCTGAGTGAGAATGGAGAGAAGTGCTGGAATTCACAGCGGATCAATGCATAATATATGATTTGTAATGCTTGGATTTCTCTACGAAGCATTTTGAAGATAGTTTATTGTATCAATTATAAAGAGATCCCTTTTCATGATCCCTCTATAGTGTATTGAACAAGTTAGATTTTTTTTCTCCTAAGAATACAAGGGAGAGATATTTTGCTGTTAGTGGCTTTAATCATTTCTTTAGTCGATGTCTACATGAGGCATTACAATTCAGGACTAATGCAAGTTCAGAGTTGTACTTACCTCTTTGATGTGGAGCTTTTGATTCAATGTTGTGGACGTCTAGTAACCTACCATGCAAAGCATCTTGCCTAAATGAGCATCCCGTTCCAAGAATTGAAAGGAACTGGTTGGAGTAATTCCTATTGGAAATTCTTACGAAGGAAAGAGACATTTTTCCCTAGTAAGTCTGCGGAATACTCATTTGAGCAAGAGGCTTTTCTATGGAAGGGATAGAATGAATGAACCCTGCTTCTGAGTGCAGAAAATGACTGAAGCTATATATATTGATGATTTCTGTACATCACTTGTATACCCCAGCTGTTTGTTCTTCTGAGAGGTGGTTGTACCAGCCTTGCAAGGCCAGGATGGCTGGACTGTTCGATTTACTTTTTATGCAATGAATAATGATTTGAGTAGGGCTGTTAGCTGAACTTTGTTTCTTTGTACAATAGTTCCAAGGTTTACCCCATTCCCATGCTATATATTCGGAGGGACGATTCCCAATCGAAAACTGTGATTCTGCTGATGCTGGAAGAATCCTGGTAAATGTATAGTAGTTGCTTACCGCACAAATATTAAAGTCCAGAGAAAAGTATGGTACTCCCCAAGTTTAGTGTACTACATATTCATGTACTGCCTGTGTTCTACTACGTACTAGATTGATATTACGCTATTCTCTAATTTGGGTTCATGTGATTGACAATATTTGGGGGAATTAGCCGAATACTTTGGCCATGTGTACACTTCTCATTATATAGAGGTTTGAAATCAAGTTATACAAGTTACGTTATCAATATACAAGGAAAGAAATCAAGTATCGAACTAAACTAGGAAAGAAAAAAACTATTCGTTGCTATACACAGCTGTAGAATAATTGAGAGTTAAGATGAAGATATGGTGAGTAAATGACGCTTTGACAGCCCCCCTCAAATTGATGCGGATTGGTCAACCAACATCAATTTGCTATTCAAGAAACAATGGCGGTGGCAAGTAAGAGGCTTGGTGAAGATGTCAGCAACTTGGAATTCTGTAGCAACGTGTGGAAGAGTGATGACTCCATCTTCAAAGGTTTTACGAATAGCATGACAATCGATTTTAATATGCTTCGTACGCTTATAATACACAAGAGTGATCTGAATAGCACTGGTATTGTCGGCATAAAAAAAGGTACATACGGTCTGAGGGAAGTTCAATTCAGTAAGCAAACTTCGAAGCCAAATAATTTCGGAGCAAGCAAGAGATATGGTTCGGTACTCAGATTCCGTAGGTGACTCCGATAGCTGGTCTTGCTTTTTACTGTTCCAAGATATCGAGGCATTACCTAAGAATACACACCAACCAGTGATAGAACGACGAGTATCGACACAACCACAGACAGTGCCAACAGCCACCACAGACCACCACCCAATGCTGGAAACACCACAGATCGAATGGAAAAACCAAAAAGGAACGACAGTGATTCCACAAGTTCAAAAGAAGATGGGACTGGTGCTGGTTGAAAAAAAAATGGATTCTGACAACGACGAAAAACTAAACCCACAAAGAAAATGAAAATGAGAGATTTAGATTAGATTACTGGCTTTGATGCCATGACAA